>JAHXZK010000010.1:1800000-2150783 GCA_020975415.1 Calonectria hawksworthii | reverse complement strand
CCTAACCCTAACCCTAACCCTAACCCTAACCCTAACCCTAACCCTAACCCTAACCCTAACCCTAACCCTAACCCTAACCCTAACCCTAACCCTAACCCTAACCCTAACCCTAACCCTAACCCTAACCCTAACCCTAACCCTAACCCTAACCCTAACCCTAACCCTAACCCTAAGGGAAAGGAAGGAGGGGGGGAGGAGGGGTATTTATAATTGGGCGGTGTGAGGGAGTGATTGGCAAAATCATGATTTATTGTCTCTTAAATGGGCTCCTAAGCTAGCTTATTTGTTTGCTTTTAGTTTCTTTGGTTTTTATGGTAGTGATTTAATGTTATTGTTGTGTTGGTATTGATAGTTACTAGTAGATATGAGCTGTGTGGTTGTAATTGCCTTAGTCTAAATAGGGAAAGTTGGTTTTGGTATATGGGTCTAAAATTTAATCTATAGGTTTAAAATCCATTGATTTTTCCTTTCCTTTTGTGAGTAAGGTGGTTGATTAGTATATAATGAAATGGGTTAGAGTTATTATGGTTACTAGTTATTAATAAAATTGGGGTAGGGTAAGGTTTTATAAAATTAAATAACTAATAGTACTATAAAAAAAAAAAAGAACTTTAAAGTACTATTTTATTTATAAAGTTTTTAATTTTAAGTAGTTTATATTAACTCTTCTTCTATTATTACTATATTCTATAGCTTAGATATAACCTAGTATATTTGGTTTATTTATATACCTACTTATTGTATTAATAAACCTAACCATCTATATATATTGTCTTATTTTGCATTACTACCCGTCTTCTTTACTATTTTTGCCTATACTATGTTAGTATAACCTATCTATAAAATACCTATTACTTTTAATAAAACCCCTTTATATTGGTATATCTTATTATAAATCCTTTTAAATTACCTACTATCTTTATTTATAGCTTTCTATTTTATATAAATGTATTATGGTAGTCTATAGTTAAAATAGGCTGAAAACCTAGCTAGCCTTTTATTGCTAAATATATACTTTTCTAATTCTATAATTATTATATCTACCATCCGCTAATTATGGTGGTTAGCTTTTAGATATTGGATTTATGTGTGATTTACTATTTTCTAGTGACCTTTTATAATATAATATAGGATGTAGTTTCTAGACCATTTATCTAATTATTCTTAGAATCTCACTATTACTTTGACTTTATCTATCTAATATAGTTGATTCTTTTAGCGCTTATAGTAAGTATATTACTCTTATTCTTTAATAATAATTCTTATAACTTCCTTTTTTTCTTTTCTTTCTTACCTATCTTATTTATACTTATCTATATTATTTGCATAAAAGGTAATTATATCTTTAGATATTTAGCTTACCTATATTACTTAGTATATATTATAAATCTTTTTATCCTCTTTATACTTAATCTACTCTTTTTATTTATCTATAATCTAATTTAAAATTACTTATTTATACTACTTGTTTAGTATATAGTCTTATATAGCCTACTCTTACTTATATATGCCTTTAGATTCTAAGCCCTTTGCCTTTAACTACTATAGTATATTACTATTATAAATAATAATTACTTTACTTCTTTGCCTATCTTTTTTAGTCTTACCGCTCTTCTATATATAGTCTTATAGTTAAGGTAGCATGCCTATATATATGATTAATTAGATATTAGGGATATTAATACCTAATCCTAAGGCATTTATAGTAATTATTAATTAGCCTTTATATATTTACTTTCTTAATTTTACTACCTTTGCCTTCCTTAAGGTATTAACCTTTTTATAGTACTAATAGCATTATAGTCTTTTTACTATTTTATCTACTTAGTTAGTATAGAGGATATATATAATAATCTTGCTTATAGGGTTTTAGTCTATTTATTTTTTTATAAGTTTATAAACCTTCTTCTTTAAGGCTTTTATCTCTCCTTAGTCTTATTTCTCTTATTACTTGCTTATTTTCCTATAGTATTACTATCTTACTTTCTTTATATCTTTAGTGGCTAAGATAGTGGTTGGTAATATATTAAGTGTATTTATTTTATAGGCAATATTGTGTTTTATTGTTTATAATTGGATTATGTATATTTGGTTTTTGTCTATATTAGTAACCTAGAAGAACATTTCCTCTTTGTTTATTAGTAGTATGGCTGTTAAGAAAATAAGCTAAATGCCCTATTAGTATAGAAGTGGTCCTAGTTATTAGAGCTTTAGTTGGTAGTTAGAATAGCCATTTGTTATAATATGGTATTTGTTTACTATTACTTAGTCTAGTTTTTGTTATACTTAAAGGCAATTAATAAAGTCTATAAATATATCTAAGGTTATTAATTTAGGCATTATAAATATAATAGGTGTAATTATATGGCATTTTTAGGTATTCTAAATATAAGAAATAATGTTACTTTGGGTATATTAGCCTTGTAGATTATCTTAAAGTGAAACTAGGGGGATAATGACAATGGTAATACCTTTGTTATTGCTAGAATAGAATGTGGGTAGTATAAAGGAAAGGCTTTTTTCTTCTTTTATTGTTGCTATTTGTATAATAGGGCTATATTTTTATATAATGGTGTGAATAACTTGCTTTTATTTGCCTTTAAACTGGATTTTTCTTAGCCTACCTTGGCTATCTATTATTATTTATTGTAATTGGCTATGTATATTAATATAGTAGAGGTGTATGAGTTGCTAATGCTATACCTTAGTATGTGTATTATTAAAGGTATTCTAGAGTCGTTTTTAGCTAATAATCTATTGTTTTTCTAAATTGACTAATCTAAATCCTAGAAACTAATGCTAAATTTAATTAACCTTATGAAATTGGTTCTAAAGTTTAATTATACTAGCTCTACCCTAGTATAGCTCTTTTATATAGATTATGCCTGTGATATGTGTGCTATGATCTATCTAAAGGTCTATTGGATTATTACTAATACTATAGCCTTTTTCTTTCTTATTTTTATTATTATACTTAGTGCTTAAGGATATAAAGGCTTTAAACTTTTGGTTTAAGTGCTAGTTGGTAATAATAATGGTAATATGTCTTTAGAAGCTAATATTTAATTGGTAGCTAAGTAATTGATTGCTATGCTACTATAGAATTTGTCTTGTCTAATTTAAGGTTTACTTATGTTCTTTTAATTATTTATAAAACCCCTTGGTCTATAGTAGTGTATTTTGCTTGTTATCCTTGTTGTTTTTGTTGTTTTTATTGTCTTTGTTATCTTTATTATCTTAGTTATTATTATTATTATTATTGTTGTTAAAAGATTTTAAATTTATTATATGTGTGTTTTCTTGGGTTTTAGCTATATTTAGTTACTCTTAGATGATTTTGTATAACTAAAGAAAAAGGCTAGAGTGTCTATTATTTTTTATTATGTTTAGTATCTTTTGTGTAAAGGGGAGGATTAGCTAAATATACTATATTAGTAATTTTCTAAGCTCTTAGGGTAAATATTAATAGATTACTTTTACTTTCTTAGTACTATGGTAGTTTTTATAGTAAAATATTATAAAGTAAATCATGACATTATATATAAGTATATTTTATACTCTATTATTTAGTATATTTATAAATTAAATGCCTAAAATTTTAGTGGATTATATTAGCTACCTTATAACCATATACATAAAAATCTATAATTTTTCCCAGAACTTTTTAATTACTTATAAATATTCTTAAATTATTTTAGGGGAATATAGGGTATTCTAGGTAGTATTATTATAAATGGCCTTATTATATATTTACTTTAATATTTTTATCTTAGAGTATAAGATTTGATATAGAATCTAATTTTGTCCTTTGTACTTTTATTATTGATTTTGGCTATTTAAGAGAAAGAAGTATTTAGGTTAGCTTTTACTATGGTTATCTTTTATACTTTTCTATAGGATAAGTGGTAGTTTATGTAAATTTGTTATTGTTAGCTTATGTACTAAAGATTGGGCTTTGTTTAGTATTGTGTAAAGTATTTTGTATAGGTAGTTTATTTTGAAATGTGTCTTTTGGTATAGGATTTTATTGTCCTTTTAGTTAATTTTATCCTTAGTAGGTGTTGTGAAATAAATGTGTATGCTAAAGGTTTTTGTGTTTAATATCTAATCTATTGGGGTGGGTTCTGTTATTATATGCTTGTTTATTAGGACTATGTAGCTTTTAATCTTTTTTTATATTTTTTGAAATATATTGATTGCCTTTTGGAATGCTTTTGCTACTGTATTTTTTTTATCTATCCTTATTACTATTTTTATTAAGATAATAATAGCTATTTTCTATGAGTGCTTTATATATAATTTATAAATTATGAGTATATATATATATTTAATAATAGCTAAGTAAATGGGAGTATATTTAAGTATAGTAGCCTAATTATTATCCTTATAAATACCTATTATAACTAAAATATTAATTAGAATATTATTATATTAGCTTTACTTAAGGTAGTAATTAAGGAAAATAATAACTATATCTAGGTAGATTTAGTTAATTATCTAATTACTTTTCTTGGCTTTTATAGCTTCCTTAAAGTTATTTATTATATTAAATTATTTAATAGTAAGCTAATATAGTGGTTACTTATTATTATTAAGATTACTAATCTATATATAGATATAGAATATCTTCCTTTATATAGACTTATATTTTTGCCATAAATTATCTTCTATACAATTATCAAATAATTAAGTAAGCTTTTTCTCTATTACCTTTTATTATACTTTAAATAAGATAGCTAATCCTATTTTATATAGTATAGCAATACCCTTAGCTTTATTTAATACCCTCTCTAGATTATACTATATATTTTATAAGATTTCCTTATCTTCTTTAATTAGCTATTGCATCTCCCAAAGTTATCTAAAGTTCTTCTTCTCTAGATATTTAGACTACCTTATCCTTTAAAGCTAAACATTAAATTCTTATTTTTTATTAATAAAGGAAATAAGGATTAAGGTTTATTAAAAGTACTTTGCCTAGCCCTAATACTTAGATTTAATAAAAGTTTAAAGAAAAAAATAAATATTATACTTATTATTGCTAATAGCTAAAGGAGAATTTTCGGTATTAACCTTAAACCAGCTACTAATAAACTAATTAAAAAAAAATTACTAATAATAAATAAAAGTTCTCTATAGAAGATTATATTATTATTATAGTTTATTTTTTATATTACTATTTTACTTCCATTTATTTTCCTACCTATAGTCTTTATAATAATACTCTTGTATTTTCCTTATTACTAAAGTAATATAGAAATATTATTTACATTAGATACTATCTTTCTTAGGGGGCTAAATAAATAGGATGGGTTTTATGGTTAATAATAATAATTAGAATCTTTTAAGATCTTCTTGCGAGTTTATTAGGCCTTTAATCTTCTATAGTATATAGATAATAGCACTTTGCTCTTTTATTGGGATATTTATATAATAATGCTATAGATATCTAGGGATCTTATTTAAAATATATATATACTAATAAACTTTATAGATAATAAAAGGAAACTCTAGTAAATGAATAAAAAGACTATTTATTTAATAGGTAAAATATAGCTATATTATTATTATAATATTTAAATAATATAAATAAAATACTTACTTTATAATATTTTATAATAATAAGATAAAATATATTTATTTTAATAGGGTTATTTATTTACCCTTTATAATTACTTTTTATTTTATCTTAAAATCTAATATATTATATATAAGTAAGTGGTATATTACTTGTAAGTAGGTGGTATATAATGTATAAGTAAATGGTAGCTTCTAGACCTATGGGCAATATAATGTATAAATAAAGAAATACTTTCTAGACCTATGGGTTATTTAGTATTATATACTAATAGCCCTTTTTAGACCTATAAGTAATATTATTAGAATAAATATTTACTTGATTTTAGATTTATGGGTTAAATGTATTAATTTATAGGTCTAGAATATAATAATATAATAAATAAAATAGTTGACCTATGGGTCTAGAATATACATAATCCAATTATATATCTAATTAAGCAAAAGTTTTAGTAGGATAGTATTGGGAAAACCATGGTAAAATTAATGGTTATATACTGACTTAGTAAGCTATACCTTTTATTATCTAAGTCTTTATTATAAAGAAATAAATATAGATAGTATTAATAAAATTATAAAAAAAATATTAAAAAGTTTTTTAGTTTTTTATAGTTTTACTAAAAAAATTTAAGATATTTTTATTAAGAATTTATAAAGGGTTTATTGTATTAAAGTTTTTTAATAGACTCTTACCCCTGTTTGCAGAAAATAGTAGAGCCTTTTTAATAGACTTTATTAGAGTCTATTGCCGAACCTAGGATAGGCACAAGCAACCTTATATACCTTTATACTACCTTCCTAGTTATACTCAAGAAAAAAAAACACAACTACCTTCAAAAGAATACAAATTAAATAATAAAATAGTAAATTAAATACATAGGTTAGAAATAGCTTAGTAAACTACCCCTATAAATATCCTATATTACCATTAACCTTATTACCAAACAATATTATTATATAATTACTACTATAAAAAAAGACAATAAAAATCCAACCCTAAGACCTTATAATAGCTCCTTTATATAACAATATACCCTACTATACAATTACTAAATTCTATACCAATTAAAGGCTAAATAACCACTTATAAAGAAGCTCTACCATCTATAATAATAACTATAAAAGCCCTTAATAAAGATTTTTATATTTTAGCACTAAAAAATACTAATTTCTATTCCTTAGGACCTTAAAAAGCCATTCTTTTATATCCATAACCCTAATACCATTAAGGACCTTTACAGCCAACCATAAAAGACTATAAATAATAAGTTAAAGATCTTAGTATAGCTTTAAGCTAATAACCTTAAGCAATAAAGCCTTATAATAACCCTAACTATAAGCCTTACTATAAACCTAATTATAAGCCTAATTATAAGCTTAACCACAAGCCTAATTATAAGCCTAAGCCCAAGCCCTCTAATAAAGCTAAGTTTATATAGCTACTAACTAGCTATAAAGCCAAGCACCCAATAAACACTCTTATAGTTAGAGGTTAAGATTGATAAGGGCCTTAGGAGGTTATCCTACACTATGGCTATATCTAGAAACTAATTAAATTTATATATAAATATACCCTAATAGATAATAAAAGCTTAACAAGGCTATAGGAGCTAGGCTAGCTTTATACCTTTAAGAAATAGTATATTAATAATACCAAAGGAAGATAACTATATTATAGCTATAGTAATATAAGTATTTACTAGGCTTTGGCTTTACCTAGGGATTTATATTATTTAATTTAAAGGTAGAGCGATTTTTTATTAATTAAATCATATTAGGACCTAATTCTATAAGTACTTTATATTATATATAATTTTGGGTATAATAAAAGAAAAAGGAGGAAAAAAGAACCCTTATAAGAGAAGTTATTATAGTTATATAATATTATTAAGCTAAATAATAATAGCTGTTACAGTAAATATTAATTTTTAATTAAAATTAGAACTTTTTTTCTTATAAAAATAGTAAAAGGTTTTATAATTTTACTAAAGTTTTTAATAAACTTATAATAGTAATTAATAAATCTAAGAAAAGATTATACTTTTAAAAGATTCCTAGATTTACCTTAGTTCTTAATAATAATAATCTTCTTAAAATTTATTTTAATTTTATTATAGAAAATAATATATTTTAGAAATTTTACTTTCTTTATATAAAATATATTTTTTTTAGGTTTAACTAGTAAATTAGTATTTTAAAGTACTTTTAAAACCTAATAAATATATTTTATATATTTTTCTTTATTTTTAAAGAAAATAAAAATATTATTAAAATAGTAAATAATAAAGATATTTAAGTATTTATATAATATATTATTAAGCTATTAATAATTTATATAAAGATAAAGTTTTTTATTTTTCTTTAAAATAAATATTACTAAGTAATTAGCTTTAAAATTTAAAACTTATATATATTTTTTTTATAGTATATTTTTAATATATTTTTTTAGAGTATTAAATTTTACTTAATTAAAATTATAAATTAAAAAAAAATAAATACTTACTTTATTCTTTAATATAATTTTATAATCTTATTTACTAAATTTAAATAATTTAATTACTAATTTTTTTATAAATAATTACTTATAAATATAATATTAATATAATATATTTTTTAGTTAATTATTATTAAAATTTTCCTTTATTTTCTTAAAGTTTTAATTAAATTATTAAAATTATATATAAAGGTAAATAATAATTCTTTATTATTATTTTCTTTAATTAGCTTAATACTTATACTATATTCCCTTAGATAATAAAATATTTATTATATTATTATATAATACTTTTTTTTAATTAAAAATAAAAATTAAAAATCTTAAATTATTTATATTACTAGTTATATTATTCTAAGAAAGAGTTTATACCTAGTTAATATACTAATTAATATATAAATTATAATAGTATAATTATAAGTATTCTAGGATTAGATTATATATTCTAATATTAATAATATTAAAAAAAATACCTTAGTTTTTTTTATTTATAAAAGCCTTAAAATAATTAAAAAATAGTAATATATTATATTAGTTAATAATAATACTAAAATAAACTATATTTATCTAAAAATTATAAACTAATTTTAATTATTATAAAGAAATAAGGTAAATTCCTATATTATCTTTAATTTAAAAAAAACTATATTTAATTATAATAATAAAGTAATTAGCTAAGAAATTAATATAAATTTTTAATTTAAATTATTATAATTTCTTACTATTTATAGTATAAAAAGTTTTTATAAAAAGTTTTTTTAATAATTCTAAGAATAGCTATATTTATTACTTTAATATAAAGAGTATTATTAATTTTCTAAATCTTTTTCTTAGTAAATATTATATTATTTCCTAATTTTATTATATTAATAAATTAGGTAATTTTAATATTTATAATAATAAAGTCTATTATATTATTTATAATATTTCCTAGATAATTTACTTAGTTAATTTTTAATAATTATAATACTTTTTTCTTATTTAATTACTTAATAATATAAATAGTAATTATAATATAAAATATTATAAATTAATATATTATTTTATATTAAAAAGTAATTATAAATTACCTTATTTAGCTTATAATAAAAGTAATAATAAAAAAAATAATAAATTTATAAAATATTTTAATAATATTAATAATTCTAATAAAAATATATATAATTATTAAATATTATAAAGTTTCTTATAAGGTTTTTATTATATTTTATTTTTTTATTTTTTAATATTAACATTTTTATTTTTCTAGAAATATAAGTTTTTTTTTTAGGTTATTATAAATAGTTTAATTTAGGTATAATAATTAGTAAGTTTTTAAAAAGCTTAGATAAGTTTATTATTATAATTATTTATAATTACTTTATAAAAATAAATTAAAATCTAAATTTTTTTTTTTTAAAGACTATAAAAGCATTATTTTCTTTAGCTAAAAAAATTTTTAATTTTACTATAAAATTAGTTAATTATTATAAAAATCCTTTTTTTAATAAATTTTTTTTTTTTAATAATTTCCTAGTTTAATTATAAAATTAAATTACTACTATAAGTATTCTTTTTTTAACTAGCTTATTCTATTTTTTAAAAATAAATACCTAAGTTATTACTTTATTAATAGTTTAAATAGTAATTTAGGATTTCTTATTTTATAATTAAATAGTATTTAATTATTAATTACCTTTAGATATAGACTTAAACTTTTAATTAGTTTTAAACTATATATATTTATAGGAAAAATATCTTTTTTTATTATAATTTTAGTAAATTATTATTAAGAAATTCTATTTTTAAATATTTTCTAATTTTATAAATTTAAATATAATTTTATAAAATATAAAGGAATTATATTATTATTTAATATTAGTATAGTTATTAAACTATTTTCCTAATTTTTTTTATAAATATCTTTTATATTAATAATTATTATATTATATAATTAATATAGTATAGTTATTAAAGTTAATTAAAGAATTAAGTTTTTTATATATTTTATTTTATATTTTTTTCTTTAGGCTATAATAAAACTTATTAATTAAAACTTTATTATTTTAAATAAGCTTTATAATAAGGTATTAAAAGTTAAAAAAGTAAATACTATAAAAGCTAGTTTACTTTAATTCTTTAATTTTTTAGATTATATAATGTTTTTTATTATATTCTTTATATAAGTTAATAATTTTTTCTTTAAAGTAATTAAAACTTATAAATAGTTTTTAGGTTTTTTTATTTTAAAACTCTAGGAGATTATAAATAAAGTTATTTAAGTATAATTTTATATTATATAATACTTTTCTTTTTAGGTATTTAATTATAAATTAAACCTTTTTATTATTAGGTTTAAAGTATTATAAAAAATAATAAAAATAGGATTTTAGTAATATAGTTTATTATTATAGTATTATAAATAAACTATTTTACTTAGTAAATTTTAGAAGCCTTAGTATTTTATTTAGATTTTTTTTATAGTATATAATTATAAACTTAAATAAAGTTTTAAGTATTTATATTATTATAAAAATAATTATAAATAATAGCTATATAATAAATTTATTTAATAGTAATATTAATTTTACTATATTTAAGAATAATAAATTATTTTATTAGATATTTAATATATTAAAAAGCTATTAAAGTATATTTTTTATTTATACTAAATATTAGTTATTTTTCTTAGTATAATATTATATATTATTAGTAAATTATTAAATAGCTTTTTAAATTTAAATATTTTCCTTTTAAATTACCTTAAATTACTTATTATTTTTATTATTAAAGTTTTTTATTTTTTTTATATTTTTATTATTTATAGGAATTTTAAAAGTAAAGACTTTTTTTCTCTTAAAGTAAAAAAAGCCTAAAAAAGTTAATTAGAATATTATTATAATAGTATTACTTAGAATTAATATAGGTAATTTTTTAAATAAAAGCTTTTAATATATAATAATTAAATTTAATTTATAAGGTAAATTAAAGAATTTATATTATAGGCTAAATTAGGTATATTAAATTTAAGTAATAAAGAGATTATTATATTAGATAATAAATTAATTAATTAAGTATATTAATTAAGAATAATTTAATTATATTAAGAGCTAAAGAAAATATATATATATATTTTAAGCTACTAAAAATTTATATATTTAATTCCTTTTATTAGTTTTATTAATATAAGAGTATTTTTAATAATTAAACTAAGAGCTTTTTTATTAGAGTTAGTATTATTAACTTAGCCTTTTTTTTATTAATTTATAATAATATATTATAGTATTTTAAGTAGGTTTAATACTAGACTTTTACTAAAAGGCCTATAGGGTAGCTGGCTAATTATAGTTTAGATTATAATAATAAATAATATTTAATTTTTAAAGAAATAAAAAATAAAGAAAAGAATAGTAATTTATTTTAATAATTAGAAAACCTTTTTATATAATTTTAAAAATATAATCTTTAAAGGAAAAATATTATATTATAATTTAAACTATAATTAGCTAACTATTTTATAGGCTTTTTAGTTAAAGTCTAATACTAAACTTACTTAAGGTATTATAATATATTATTATAAACTAATAAAAAAAAGACTAAGTTAATAATATTAACTTTAATAAAAAAGCTTTTAATTTAATTATTAAAAATATTCTTATACTAATAAAACTAATATAAGAAATTAAATATATAGATTTCTAATAGCCTAAAATATATATATACTCTTTTTTTAGCTTTTAATATAATTAAATTATTCTTAATTAATATACTTAATTAATTAATCTATTATTTAATATAATAATCCCTTTATTACTTAGATTTAATATACCTAATTTAGCCTATAATATAAACCCTTTAATTTACCTTATAAATTAAGTCTAACTATTATAATTATTATTTTTATTATTATTACTATTATTATAAATAATAGCTAATACTATAATAATTATAGTAATAAAAAAAGAAAGAAAAGTAAGAAAAGGTAATATTATTATATTAATAATAGCTATTTTCCTTTATTTTTATTTTTACTCTTATTTTTACTTATACTCTTTAGTATTTAAACTAATAATAAAAATAAAATTTAATTTATTAAAATTAATAGCTTTTTACTTTTAATATTATACTTAAAACTAATATTATAACTATAATTTTAACTAAAATTAAATAAAAGTAAATTAATAAGAAAAAGTAAATTTATTTTAATAAGAAAAGAAAATTTCTTTAGTACTTAATCCTATATTTAAAATTATTTTAAAGGTAAATAAAGAAAAAAAGTAAATTAAAATAATAGTTAGGCAAATAGTAATTTAATTACCCCTACCTATAATAGTTAAACCTAACCTATAAGGTAAACTAAAGGGTTTATATTATAGGCTAAATTAGGTATATTAAATTTAAGTAATAAGGGGATTATTATATTAGATAATAGATTAATTAATTAAGTATATTAATTAGGGGTAATCTAATTATATTAAGAGCTAAAAAGAATATATGTATATTCTAGGCTATTAGGGATTTATATATCTAATTCCTTATATTAGTTCTACTAGTATAAGGGTATTTTTAATAATTAAATTAAGAGCCTTTTTATTAGAATTAGTATTATTAATTTAGCCTTCTTTTTATTAGTCTATAATAATATATTATAATACCTTAAATAGGTTTAATACCAGACTTTTATTAAAGAGCCTATAGAATAGCTAATTAATTATAATTTAGATTATAATATAATATCTTCCCTTTAAAGATTATATCCTTAGGACTATATAAAAAGGTTTTTTAATTACTAAGATAAATTACTATTTTTTCCTTTATTTTTTATTTTTTTAAGAATTAGGTATTTTTTATAGTTAATAATAGAAAAAAAACTAAGGGACTTTTTATTACTAATATAAATATAATTTAATATAAAGATTTTATTATTACTTTTTCTTGTATTTATTATAATAATTATTAATAGCCTTATATTATATTAGTATAGGTATATTTTTATATAGACTATATAATAAATAAAAAAAAATATAAAAAAATAAATAATAAATATAAGCTTATTATTTATAAATATATATATAAATAAAATAGATAATAGTATAGTAATTTTATTATTAATAAGGGTTTTTTTTATTTTTAGTAAATAATTATTTATTTAAGTAGAATTATATTAATATAATAGAGTAATAAATAAAAGTAAAGATCTTAAGTTTATTTTAAAAGCTAAAAGAATAATAGGAAAAGATATAAGAATAATAATATAAGCTAAAGGAATATTATATTTATTTAGTATATTTATACCTTTAAAAAATTTAATTATAGAATTAAGGCTAAGAAATACTATATTAGGGCTTTAAAACTATAAATAAGTTATATAAAGCTAAGAATAAAAAGGCTAAGGTATTAAAGGTAATAAAGATAGTTAATACTATTAAGGTAGCTAGGGAATTAGATATAATATTTATAGGAATTAAAGTAAATTAAGTAATTATTGATTTTAATATTTTTCTTTTTAGTATTCTTTTTAAAGGAATTTCTTTAGCTTTTTTAAGTAGTAGGTAAGATTCTTAGGTAATTTCTAAATTTCTTCCTTTTATTCTTTCTACTTTATATAATAATAAATCCCTTTTTCCTTTTATTTTTTTTTTAGGATTTCTTTAATAATATATTTATTTTTTAGTTTAATTATTAATTAAATATATAATTTAATACTTATTATAATAATATTAGTAATTATTTTAAGTAAAGAAATATAAAAGATTAAGTAAATTTTAATGTTTTTAAATAGGTTAAATTTATAATTATTTTCTAAGATTTTTTTTTTAATAGAAAAAGGGTTAATATATTTAAGATTAAATTTTTTATTTTATTATTTTATAATAATATTTTTTTCTTTAAAAAATAGTTTTTTTATTTTTTTATAATTATAATATTTTTTTATTTATATATAAATAAACTTAAGTTTTATTTTTATTTTCTTATATAGTTATTTTATTTAATTAGATTTAAATAGTACTTTTATATTAAATAGTCTTTTTATATTAGTATAAAATATATTAAAAGTAAATTTAAAGTTAATAAATATAAGGGTAATTTTAATACTTTTTTAATAGAATATATTAAGGATAAGTTAAGTAATAAAAAGCTTTTTAATTTAGTTGGTTTATTTATAGTTAATATAGTATTAGAGATAATACTTAATTTCTTAGTTTTACCTTTTAATTTATTTATTTACTTAGGGTCTAAAGGTAATAATAAGCTTATAATATAAGCTTATTATAGTTATTAGTTTTTACTAAAACTTAAATATAAATAGTTATTTATAGTTTAAAATAATCTTAATTAATAGTCTATATATTATAATAATATTCCTAAAGAATAGGTATATAAATTATTTTTTATTTATTACTTTTTTATAAGGAATATAATAAGTGAACTTTATAAGTTAATTAATAATAATAAAAATATAATTATAATATTTACTAGTAATAAGGTCTATTAAGAGTAATAAATTGGTAATAAAGTCTATTATAACTAATTTCTATAAATAGAATATAATAAGAAAAGGCTATAGCTTTTTATATAATTTATATTATAATATCTTTATTTATTTATAAAGTAGGTATTATTTAATAATAATTTTTATTTTTTTCTTTATATAATTAAAGGAAAATATTTATTTAATTTATTTAAGGATTTTATTAATATTTTTATATTTATATAAAGGGTATTTATATATTTTTTAAAGTAATTTATTTTATAGTTTATTAAAGACTTTAAGCTTAGTATTATATTTATTTTTTAATAGTACTTTATTATATTTTTTAATTTTCTTTAATAGTAGATTATTTTATTTTACTAAGTATATAAATTTAAGAGTAATGTAATATTTTTTATGTTTTTTTTATTAAATAATAATAATAATTTTTTTTATTTTAATTATTATTTTATTAATTAGTGCTTATTTAAGATTATTATTAGGGGTATATTAAAATAATTTTTTTATAATTATTTTTTTTTTAGTATTATAATTAGTATATTAGCTAATTATATTAGCTTAAGTATTCTTAGTTCTTTTAATATATATAATATAATAATTAAACTTAAAAAGATATTTAGTATAATAAAGTTAATATTTATTAAGCTTTTATATAATAGTAAAGTAAAAGATATTCTTATAATTAGTAAATATTATAATTTTATATTAATTTCTAAGGAAATATTATTAGAATTCTTTAAATATATTAATAATAATAAAAAACTTTTTATTATAAATTAAGTAATTAAGTTTTATTTTATATAATTTATATAAATAAAATATAATTAAATATAATTTTCCTTTATTATTTCTTTATTTAATCTAAGCTCTAATAATAAAATTAAAGGAATTTATTTCTAATTTAATAAATTAATTAAAATTAAATATTATAAATATAAATATAATAATAATTACTTTTTTTAATTATTTAAAGGCCTTTTTTATTTTTTTATTTATAAAAAAAAAAACTCTTTTTCTTATAAAGGTAATAAAGGGTTTTATAATCTTACTAAAGTTTCTAATAAACTTATAATAGTAATTAGTAAATTTAAAGAAAGATTATACTTTTAAAAAATTCCTAGGTTTACCTTAATTTTTAATAGTAATAATCTTCTTAGAATTTATTTTAATTTTATTATAAAAGATAATATATTCTAAAAATTCTATTTCCTTTATATAAAATATATTCTTTTTAAATTTAATTAATAAATTAGTATTTTAAAGTACTTTTAAGATTTAATAAATATATTTTATATATTTTTTTTTATTTTTAGAGAAAATAAAGATATTATTAAAATAGTAAATAATAAAGATATTTAAGTATTTATATAATATATTATTAATTATTTTTTGGAAAAATACTAATATATTAATAAATTTAAAAAGTATAATTAAATATTTAAATAATTTAAATTTTATTTTAAAAGTAGTTTTTTATTTGTTTTCTTTTTTAATCCTTATTAAGTTATAGGCTTTCTTTAGATTAAGTATAATAAATATCTTTATCTTATATAGCCTATTTTTTATTTTATTAATAAAAGGCAAAGGTATTTAGTTTTTAATAATAATATTATTAAGCTATTAATAGTTTATATAAAGGTAAAGTTTTTTATTTTTCTTTAAAATAAATATTATTAGGTAATTAATTTTAAAGTTTAAAATTTATATATATCCTTTTTATAATATATTTTTAATATATTTTTTTAGGGTATTAAATTTTATTTAATTAAAATTATAAATTAAAAAGAAATAAATATTTACTTTATCTTTTAATATAATTTTATAATTTTATTTACTAAGCTTAGGTAATTTTATTATTAATTCTTTTATAAATAATTACTTATAAATATAATATTAATATAATATATTCTTTAATTAATTATTATTAAAATTCTTTTTTATTTTTTTAAGGTTTTAATTAAGTTATTAAAATTATATATAAAAGTAAATAATAATTTTTTACTATTATTTTCTTTAATTAGTTTAATATTTATATTATATTTTCTTAGGTAGCAAAGTATTTATTATATTATTATATAGTACTTTTTTTTAATTAAAAATAGAAATTAAAGATCTTAAATTATTTATATTATTAATTATATTATTTTAAGAGGAAGTTTATACTTAGCTAATATATTAGTTAATATATAGATTATAGTAATATAATTATAGATATCCTAGGATTAGATTATATATTCTAGTATTAATAATATTAAAAGAAATATTTTGGTTTTTTTTGTTTATAAAGATTTTAAGGTAATTAATTTCTTAGATAATTATTTTATTATTATAATTAAATATAATTCCTTTTAAATTAAAGATAATATAGGGATTTATTTTATTTCTTTATAGTAACTAAAGTTAATTTATAATTCTTAGATAAATATAGTTTATTTTAATATTATTATTAATTAATATAATATATTATTATCCTTTAATCTAAACTTTTAATTTAAGTTATTATAACTTTTTATTATTTATAGTATAAAGAGTTTTTATAGGGAGTTCTTTTAGTAATTCTAAGGATAATTATATTTATTACTTTAATATAAAAAATATTATTAGTTTTTTAAATTTTCTTTTTAGTAAATATTATATTAATTTTTAATTTTATTATATTAATAAATTAAATAGTCTTAGTATTTATAATAATAGAGTTTATTATATTATTTATAATATTTTTTAGGTAATTTACTTAATTAGTTTTTAATAGTTATAATATTTTTTTTTTATTTAGTTATTTAGTAATATAAATAATAATTATAATATAAAATATTATAAATTAATATACTATTTTATATTAGAAAGTAATTATTAATTATCTTATTTAGCTTATAATAAGGGTAATAATGAAAGAAATAGTAAATTTATAGAATATTTTAGTAGTATTAGTAGCTTTAGTAAAGGTATATATAATTATTAGGTACTATAGGGTTCCTTATAAGATCTTTATTATATTTTATTTTCTTATCTTTTAATATTAATACCTTTATTTTCTTGGAAATATAAGTTTTTCCTTTAAATTATTATAGATAATTTAATTTATATATAGCTATTAATAAATCTCTAAAAAACTTAGGTAAATCTATTATTATAATTATTTATAATTACTTTATAGAAATAAATTAAAATTTAAATTATTTTTCTTTTTAAAAATTATAAAAATATTATTTTCTTTAGCTAAGAAATTTCCTAATCTTACTATAAAATTAATTAATTATTATAAAGATCTTTTTCTTAGTAAGTTATTTCTTTTTTTTTAATAATTCCTTAGTCTAACTATAAAATTAGATTATTATTATAAGTATTTTTTCTTTAATTAGTTTATTTTATTCTTTAAGAATAAATACCTAAATTACTATTTTACTAATAATTTAAATAATAATTTAGGATTCTTTATCCTATAGTTAAATAGTATTTAATTATTAATTGCCCTTAAGTATAGGCTTAAACTTTTAGTTAATTTTAGGCTATATATATTTATAGAAAAAATATTCTTTTTTACTATAATTTTAGCAAATTATTATTAAAAAATTTTACCTTTAGGTATTTTCTAATTCTATAGGTCTAGGTATAATCCTATAAAATATAAGAAAATTATACTATTATTTTATATTAATATAATTATTAAATTATTTTCTTAATTTTTTTTATAAATATTTTTTATATTAATAATTATTATATTATATAGCTAATATAATATAATTATTAAAGTAAGTTAAAGGATTAAGTTTTTTATATATTTTATTTTATATTTTCTTTTTTAGGCCTTAATAAAATTTATTAATTAGGGCTTTATTATCTTAGATAAGTTTTATAGTAAAATATTAAAAATTAAAGAAATAAATATTATAAAAATTTATTTATTTTAATTCTTTAATTTTTTAAATTATATAATATTTCTTATTATATTCTTTATATAAGCTAATAATCTTTTTTTTTAAAATAATTAAAGCTTATAAATAGCTTTTAGGTTTTTTTATTTTAAGATTTTAAGGGATTATAAATAAAATTATTTAAATATAGTTTTATATTATATAGTACTTTTTCTTTTAAATACCTAATTATAAACTAAATCTTCCTATTATTAAGCTTAAGGTATTATAAAAAATAGTAAAAGTAGGATTTTAATAATATAATTTACTATTATAATATTATAAATAAACTATTTTATTTAATAGATTCTAGGGACTTTAGTATTTTACTTAAATCCTTTTTATAGTATATAATTATAAATTTAAATAAAATTTTAAATATTTATATTATTATAAAGATAATTATAAATAATAACTATATAATAGATTTATTTAATAATAATACTAATTTTATTATATTTAAGGGTAATAGATTATTTTATTAGATATTTAGTATATTAAAAAGTTATTAAAGTATATTTTTTATTTATACTATATATTAATTACTTTTCTTAGTATAATATTATATATTATTAATAAATTATTAAATAGTTTTTTAGAATTAAATATTTTCCTTTTAAATTATCTTAAGTTATTTATTATCTTTATTATTAAAATCTTCTATTTTCTTTATATTTTTATTATTTATAAAGACTTTAAAAATAAAAACTTTTTTTTTCTTAAAATAAAAAAAGCCTAAAAAAATTAATTAAAATATTATTATAATAGTATTACTTAGAATTAATATAAATAATCCTCTAAATAAAAACTTTTAATATATAATAATTAAATCTAATTTATAAAATAAACCAAAGGATTTATATTATAGGCTAAATTAAGTATATTAAATCTAAGTAATAAGGGGATTATTATATTAAATAATAGGTTAATTAATTAAATATATTAATTAGGGATAATTTAATTATATTAAGAGCTAAAGAGAGTATATATATATTCTAGGCTATTAAAGATCTATATATCTAATTCCTTATATTGGTTCTACTAGTGCAAGGGCATTTCTAATAGTCAGACTAAGAGCCTCTTTATTAGAGTTAGTATTACTAACTCAGCCTTCTTCCTATTGGTCCGTAATAATACATCGCGGCACCTTAAGTAGGTCTAGTGTCGGACTTCTGCCAAGGGGCCTGTAGGGTAGCCGGCCAACTGTGGTTCGGGTCATAACACTACCAGCTAAGGTAAATTTCTTATTTTAGTATAAAAGGGGTTTTTATTAGCTTTAAGCTAAATGGTAATTAGTACTAGCATAGCATGCACTATTATTAGCCTTCCGGTTAGGTTTTTAAATCCTATAAACCCCCTATTATTATTAGCATGTTTTTACTTTGTATAGAAATTTAAATCCCATATATATACTCCCTGTTTTCCACTTGGTATTAGGGGAGCCAATCCTAATAAGCAAACCCCTAAAGGAGACTCACCTCTACTAGCTATTACAGCTAAGAAAGGAAATATTAATATTATATAGCTGCTCCTAGCTAACAAGCCGTTAAGAGTCGCTGAGATGAACAGCTGTAAGCATACTACCTTATACTAAGCCACACACACATACAGTGGCCTCTATTATAACCTATGCCCACCCAAGACAGTAGCATATGGCAGAACGCCCCAGACCCACAAAAGGTACTACAATATATCATTACAAACCAATTATATCAACTTACCCTAGACCTATACCCAACCAATAAGATTAACTCACACGCTAAGACCTTAGCTTATACCATAAGCCATAGAGCATACCCATAAGCTATAGAGCATACCTGCGCTCTATACCGCACAAACATAAGCCACAACTTATATAAAAGTATATAAACAGATCATTCCTACCATAAGGAACAGAATAATTAGCTTTTAATATAACTTGATTACCTTAATTATTATTGACCATTACCTAACGTAACACCTCTTTATGAAGACCTGATCATATTGCTCATTACGTTTAACATACCTAACCTCTCTGCCAACAATAAACCCTTCGCTCTGATTGGCTTATTACAGTTGGAAACCGACCAGAACGTTACAGCCTCTACAATACTGAATTGTTTCACTTGTTGTTTGACGCGCTTCCAGAGGAGTCACCTAATCGTTCCCCGGTTTGCAACGATGCAATACACGGCGCCATTGCTTCAGGGAACAAGAGCGCGCTCCAAATGCTGCTTTCTGTTCCCGGCATTAATGTCAATACATTGGACAGCGATGGCTGGACCCCTCTACGTGCAGCAACATCATGGGCTCATGATGAGCTTAAGGAGACGATCATGGCACATTCTACGTTTACAGACTCTACTGAAGTGCATAAAGTCAATCTACCGACCTGCTGGGACATTACCGACAAGTCCCGCACATTGGCAGTTCTTCCTAATTCTCCTTGCATCGTTACAGTCGGAGGTCAGTGGGCATTTTTTTCCGCCTGCACCAAACTCAAACATCAGATATCTTCCAGTGACTTTGTTCAATGACCTCAGCTAAATGTGATCATAGATTCAACAACTCAGACATATGACTGGGGAGACGAAGAACACGAGTGGGCTGTCGCACGGGCGAACCATTGTGTGTCTGACGATCAAGATTCGTACTTTGAGGTGATGATTGAAATGGGATTCGAATCTTCCGAATCGTACGTCTACAGTAGTTTCTCTCACAATAATAATAGCAATTATCAGTACAAGTAACAGCTACTATAATACTAGGGCCTTAATTGCTAGCATCTCTCTTAGCCTAATCATAACACTCTACCACAGCCATTGGCAAATAAGTAAAGCTAGACACCTATAACAGTTAGCAATATAATAATAACTTAGAACACAATCGCATACAAAATACAAAAGACTTCTAAAAACCACGTTTTCACTGCCAGCATTGGCGCAGATGGTTGTTGCTTATTATCTGAGACTGGAACTAATGAAAAGTCTTTGTCTTTTTTAATCTGGGCTGTTGCCATCTCACGCAGCAAGTGGCGGCGAATCTCGTTTTGCATTGAGTATCGCCCGTCGACTCTGCTAAGGAACCCAGCAAAGCGAGACTTGAGGAGCTCGCCGACCCTCTCAACACTGGTGTTGACAACCAGCTCGGGACTTTTCTCGGAGAGCATGTCGTAGATTTTGATAACTGGGAGCGGGCTGAAGGGATGAGTGGCCATAATCTCTGCGAGATTTCTGACAAGGTCCAGCTCAGATGGGCAGTCCAAGAGCAGCTTCTGCCAAAGGTGGTGAATGATGAGGTTTGGGGTTCGCAGCGTTGAAAGAAGGGCTTTCGCATCATCTTCGGACCGCGCCGACCTGACGAGGTGTATCACTGCCAGGGCCCAGTGCAGACCTCCACCTGATGATTCGACCGTCTTCGCTGCAGATCGTATCGTCTCCAAGCTTAAACAAGCACGAGCATCGTCCGGCATCAGCTCCTGCTCCATGTACGTGGTGATTCCCTGCCTCATGTCCTGGGCTGTGTATTTTATTAGCTGGGTAGTTACCGCATCCAGATCCGAGACGTTGCGACTGCTGATGACGATCTTGATCCGAGTATGAAGCCCTCCCGACACGACAAGGCTTTTAAGCTTGTTAACCAGCATTATTTTACCGTCTTGGCAATCATGTATACTGTCAATTACGATCCAAAGCTCTTTGATCGTACTGATGATTTGGACAAATATTCCCCAAAGCATGTCAAAGGTCCTTGCCTCGTGGAATAATCTAATGTAATGTCCTTGGTCATGCAGTTTCTTCAGCAGAACATCGGGTCTCTGTTCCAAAATCTTCCAAGTCAGCGACCGTAGAAGATACATGCAGTTTGTTCTCGTCTGGGGATAACAATGAAGCCAAACTATAGGGGAGTGTTCCTTGGCTTGTATTTGGGCCTGGCTGTACAGAAATGCCGAGATGATAGTTTTGCCGCTTCCGGGGCCGCCAACTAAACCCAGGATTTGGGAACCCCGAGAGTCTTGCCATTGATGGTAGGATCTGTGCTCCAAAATGAAGTCACATGTTCCATAGGTCTGGCGTGCTAGGTTGTATTGCAATATAGAATCTTCATCCTCTTGAGCTGCAATGGGGAGGAGGTAGCGTCTCAATCTTTGCGAGTACCGGCTGGCGAAAACCGTTTGCGACTCTGTCACCAGGAGGTTACTTCTTTGCGCCTGTTAAATACCAATCATGTGTGCACTCACCGAGGATCATGTAAGAATTTTCTAAATTTTGTTAGCTTGGAACGTCTACTTCGGGGCATTTTAACCAGGACGTACGTTGATCGTCCAGTCTAGCCTGGATATTTCGAAGGGCAAATATTATTTCTACCACTGTTAATGCGATGTCATAGTTATGGATATATCAGTTGCCAGGCTCACCAGCGTTTTGCGCTTGTGTTGTCGCCATGTGGGACGCGGTAGCCGTTCGGTCAATCTGGTTGACAAGATAACGAATTCTTTCTATGGAAGACTGATACTCGACTTCGAACGGGTTCCAAAAAGCATGGAATATTCTTTGGTCTAGAAGATGTGAGTCGAATTGTTCAAAGGCCCAAGGATATAGAGGTACCAACCAAGTCGATTCTTTTTCCAATACGTGACCATGGATCGAATCATGTCGAGCACTTCTGAGTAAAGATTTGCAACCGTGCATAGCATGTGTTCGGTGGGGAAAATGGTTTTGAATAACTCTACCCGCCCAATACAATCTGCAACCTCGGACAGCATGTTCGCTAGTCTCGTCTGTATAGTCACATACGACGAAGTCGCCTAAATTCTGGTTAGCCATGCCGTCTTCCTCCAATAGACTAGAAGCTCACCGAAATCAAAAACCTTATAGATGCCCAGACAATGCTGGTAATATCAGGATAGCCCTGACCTGCCACCTCGATGACATCTTTGTAATGATGAACCCGTTGCAATAGGCGGTCTATGTATTGCCGTCGTCGGCCTTGGCGTTTCCCTTGAATCTGCAAATTCTTGCACGCGATCAATGCCGTGACAACTTCGGTGAACGTGGTGACTTTTGTTATCTTTTCAAATTCGCCGGTATCGAGGTCATGTCGGAAATGCTTGATAGTGTTTTCATATGCGGAAATAATAGTCCTGCATCGTCAGTTCGTAAGGTGGGATCAAATTTGACTAATTCGACATGTAGATGCAATAGATCTGCCACGTACTGGGAGCGACTGAAATACGCGTTGATTGATGGTGAGTGGGTCAAGGTCAGCTCTGGGAGCGATCTCTCCTCAGTGACAGCATGGTGGGCAGCGTCAACGGTAACATCTGCTGCAAGCGGCATATCGCACGAGTCACAAAGCAAGGGAACGCTGTCTAGATAGACGTAGCCTGGCTCCAAAATATCGTCTGAGACCAGGAGAAGTCGGCAATCCAGGGTTTCTTTTTCCCTTGCGATGTCAATTTCTGTTGGAGGGCATTGTGGTTCGATGGAGCAGGGCTCGTGGGGCATGTCAATATGTGCATCGTAGGAATCAATCTTATCTATTTGGGGTTCAATTAAATCTTCTTGGCCGCCAGAAGCGCCGCTGTTGGTGGAAGCGCTTGCTGCGCGCCTGTCACGTTTGCTGGGGCTGCGGAATCCTGCCTGTGGACGGGCAGGACTAGTCAACATGCTAGATAAATTAGAGGAAGAAGTAATTTACCCTTGTTGGCATTTAGGCAGTCACCAAGATAAGAACCAGATGTGAGGCGATATCAGTAACAGCATTGACGTCACGCTGATGCCTTGTAGGCGGGGTAATTGAAGAATGCTGCCAATAGCAATGAGTGGTACCACACTGCTCTAGGTAGCCCTGCTGGAATGAGACCCTCCACGTGTGCGACCATTATTGCCATTGGCTGGTTAAAATGCTTTCTCTTGGCGAGAAAAGTGTGGGCACCTCGAGGTTGGTGTATACAAGGCAATACCGAATGTATTGGTACTCCGTGCTTGGGTGAATCACAGCTGACATTTACTGCCCCTGCGACTAGTAATCACTAAATTCTCCCCTGCCAATTATATCCAACTTGGCGCAGCCACACCCACCAATCCGCTACGGGGCTTCAATCCTTGCCACCAGCTCGGCGAAGACAATCCGCCAGCTTTTCAGCGTTGAGATTCGTCTCATCACCAGTTCCGCAAATTCGATCAGGGCCGAGTACTGGTGCACCTAGGTTATGGGTTGTTAGAAAGGCTTACTAGGAGAATAGCGGCGAGTCTCTCACTTTCAGCTTTGTAGATGTCTCTGAATGGGTCAGGTTGTCGGTACTTGTCGTACCCGGGGTATCGGTACTGCCTCTCATCATGCAATATGTCTGAGTAAGCATCTGCGAGTTTCTGCCTTGCCCATGGTCGATCGGTCAGTTGGCAAACATCACGAACTTCCTCCTGACAGGAATCGCCAGACTCAAGGATTCGCCACGGCTGAACCTTTTTCTCTGAAGGGCGTTTTTCTGACATTATTTCCGATGAAAAGTGGAAGGCTTGTTGTAGAGACCAGCACCGAGATGAGGGATTTAAATGTTCTGTTCGGCAGGCTGACTGTCAACGTGACGTGGTCGGCCTGCAGCGATATGCAATGCAATGATGGTTCACGTGGGATCTGCATCTAACTTCTGATTGGTATTTATAGACAATGGTAGACAAGTCTCTGGAGAGCCTTACTTATAAATCACACCCCATATTCCGCCTTGTTGTTCAATACAACTTCCAAAGCACACACCGCGATGCCTTCTCATGATGAAATCTCGATCCCCCAGTCACACACTGAGTTCGTATCCTTAGGGTTCTTAGCTGATCTCAAACGCTACGTAACAGAAAAGCCTTACTATCTCCAAGGAACTAAGGATAGACCGGGAGACTTTATACTCACAAACATTTTGACTGATTCATATGCCAACGTTCCAGTCACTGATGTCCGTGGGTTCGAAAATGGGTTCAATCTCGATACCCACGGTTTCCAACTCTTGCGACATTCAACTAGTATGAGCAATGGGGACTTTGATGATAACATTGCACTTGAAAGTATATATTATACTGAGATGGAAGAGTTTCTCAAATCAAGCCTGAAAGCCAAAGGCGTGCGTGTCATGCAGTCTTCAGTGAGGGAGAGACCAACTGAGTTTGAGACTCCTGGCCATGACCGAAGGACCGAGAATCGTAATGGACACAAACTTCCACTGACTGGTCTTCATATCGGTGAGAAGCTCAGCGTGATGCAATGCGCGAGGGTAATTGAACTAATGGGTAACAGATGGGTCGCCGCAGGGGGCACTTGCTCGAATTCGGACGTTGTGGCCCACAGAATTTAAAACCATAACGCAGAGACGATTTCAGATCCTAAAGTAAGCCATGGAGTGCAATAATTCCCGGCACTGAAAGTTAACATCATGCTACAGCATTTGGAGGCCTCTGCGTTCTAACCTGAGAGATTGGCCACTGGTTCTATGCGATGCAAGAAGTGTAGCAACAGATGACAAAGTTGAGGCAGACCTACTTTATCCAGGCTTTACGGGGGAGAACACCTTTCTATACTTCAGCCCGAATTACAAGTTTTACTTCCTTGACAGACAGAAAAGGGACGAGATATGGGTATTCAAACAATTTGACTCTAAGCCAGGGGTCGCATCAGGTCAGTTATTGGCCCTACTTTCAGCTTACTTTACTGAACAGTCCCAGGTTGTCCACATGGATCTTTTAAAAGTCCGAGAGCAACAAAGGACGACTTACCCCGATTAAGTGTTGATATAGCAGTCTTAGTAACTTACTAGTGTGGTGGTGGCTGGTGACGGTTAGCAGGTTTGGGCTTAGTGGCTCAGATTGAGGTGCCATTAGTTGGCACGCGTTTTGGCATATAAAGCCTGGTAGCTAGATCTTAGAAAAACCAACAACTTTTGTTCACACTCACTGACTCCAAAGATTTAAGAGCATAAGGCTCACAAGACCTTAAGAGGCAAAGGCCTCATCTGAATGCCCTCATTCAATTCACTTCTCATTCATTCACTCCTTTATGCACAGCTCAATTACAACCACAAAGAGCTGTTGCCTTATTTGACTGCCTCATTTGAACGCCTCAATTGACGACTCAGCTTCACACCTCGGCCTACCCTATAGGGTAGCGGCTTGGGTGTTGGTGTTATTTCCCTCCGCTAAATTACCCATGTTTGTAGGTAAATATACTCGAAGAGATCTTCCTCATCATGATAGATAATACCATTGCAATAGGACGAAGCCATGGCTCTGACTTTTTCTTTGCCAGGACATTTAATAGTAGAGGGATCCGATAAGTAATATCTCATGGATAAGAGATTGATTATCTTGAAAGGGCATTGACAACAAGCAAATCCATTATAAACCTTTAACCCGACTTCCTCTGGAGAACTATCTTAGCGTGGCTAGATAGTCTTAGGGTTATTAAGGTTAAGCGTGCTCAGGAGCACTACTAAATCTCTCCTTTTCTCTTCAGAGAGAACGTGTTTATCTCGAAGGTGTAATAAGACGCGAGTGAAATTAGTGCCAAGGCTTAGCGCATATCCGCAGGTGGGGTCGAAGCAAACGAGAAGATGTTCTCCCGGGATAATATATAATCCGAATTCAATCAGCAAGTTTCATGCTTCTTTGGCAACATTTATTGCTGTGACTTTATTTCTAAGATTAGCTTTTTTACTTAAAATGGATTGTTTATATTTTGTTTCAGTACTAACATTTGTTTGGGGTTGTAATGAACTTATGCTCGGTATATTATCGGCTGTTGATAGGTATATTTGCTTTTTACCATGACCCCTCAAGTGTGCACGGACTCTATTACGACGCAATGCGAAAAAACGAGGAAATGCAGAGTGGCCTGCACAGTAGTAGGCAGTGATCGGCAGATCAGCTGATCACTTGCCCTCATTTAGCCACCTTGCCGAGGAGCTGACACGCTAGTTTCATCCTCTTGTTTCAATCCACCTACCTTGCTACCCTGGTTATATTTCTTCCTCACCGCTCTGCATACTCTTTTTAAATTAAAAGCACGTTACCAGTGAGTGATATAAAGCTGAGCCCCATAGAAAGCGCCAGACACGCGCGGAATCTAATCGGACTCCTCTTGATCCCGCATATCACCCATTTGTACCAAGCAAATATTTCAGCATGGAGGAAATGTCCTCATTGAAGCAGGCTTTGCCACTGCAAGTCTTCCTCAGCGTCGACCAATTCCAGAGCCAAGGCATGACGCCATGGTTCAGTTATTCTGTCACTCTGCCCCAACACCCGCTCCCTAGCCTGTCAGAGCGACCACATATTAAGACGGAGCGTCTTGTGGTCAGGCCGTTGACCGAGGAGGACTTGGACGACTTTTACCACCTGCGCCGCCTACCAGATTTACAGGTGCGGTCACAAAATCGTGGCCGGCCGGACAAAGACAAGGAGGAGACGAAACAATACATCCATCATCTAAAACAAGACGATGATAGTCATTGGTACTTTGGCGCCTTTCTCCAATCAACAAATGAGCTGATCGGTGAGGGAGGCCTGCCCGACTGCCTCCATATGGTCACGTCAGCATCTGGTTGGCCAGAAGCCGAGTTTCTCATCAAGCCAGAATATTGGCGACAAGGATATGGCACCGAGTTCTTCAACGCCGTGATGGATTCATGGTGGAAGTTGCCGCGTGAGCGGAAGAGACTCCAACTCATCCCCGCCATTGCGCCCAATAAAGAGCCGGGTGATGAAATGTTGGAGGGCGTTGTGTTTCGATGGGAAGAGCCTAACGATGCTGCGCGAGATTTCTTTGCAAAAGTCCTAGAACAAGCACCCATTTCTACCGAGGGTGCCTATGAGAGCATTGATACCCGAGAAGGTAGAGAAGGAAACCTTGTGCGATTTTCTGGATCTATAGCTACGTATCCTGGGCCTTAGAACTATAGTTTTAGTGACGAAGGCTTATAATGATCGGACTAGAACCTGCAAGGTAAATTAATAGGTTTATATTTTAGTTTAAATTAGGATGTTAACCTTGTAGCAGGAGCTCTTAGGACAGAGATGAAGGATCACGACCATAGCTGTGATCCTCTTATCGGGTTAATGCGGTATAATATATGAGGACTTATTGTAAATCCTGATAGATATAATAGAGCATATATTACTATGATATCTGGGACTTAACCCTCTATGTGTAAATTTACAAGAGTGGGCTATCTAAGAGTTTAGTTAATTACCAGTAAAACCAAGGCTAAGTATTAGTTAGTTCTATTTCCGGAAGTTTTCCAGTTTCACCTAGAAGAAAGATCATTTAGCTTAATTTCTTTTCATTACATAGGAATGGGTGTCAAATGGCTAGACATGACTCGTAACCTCCATCGTCTGGCGTTGGAGGCTTTTCTCAGTGTCATGACCAACCCGGCAAGATATGGGTCCGGTAAAATGTGGGGGATTGTAGGTCACGTGGGCGTGAGAATTCATGGTGTGGCAAGATAATATCATTATTCTGTAAATGGCCAGGGCGTTAAAATATGCAATGGATGCAGTTCCAGTTTGAAATGGCTGACATACAAAGGCTGGTATATAAAGGCCCGCAAGTGGCTCTCCCTTCACACCCAGCTGGACTCGCTGGGAGCAAGGCATCCACCCTCCCACCAATTACTAATCTTCCCTAAATTCTGAAAACAGAAAAATCATCTACAAGGGATTGGAATTGATTATTGATCATAAAACAGATTGCAAATGCGGCGCAATTAAAAATTGGCCCGGCGGCCCATCTTCCGTTCACCTCGGCAAATTGTGGGAACACCTGAGGCAGGCGGGGAACGCCATCATGCGTTGGTCCGTTACGCATCATTTTGAACGAACATTCACCCTTTGAGAATGGAATTAAGGGATGCCAGTAGTTGTTTGCATCACAGCCATGGCCAGTGACGCCACGCGACTTCTCCTCTACACATTGCTTGTGTGCGGAGCCCTTTGTCATGAGTCCTGGCCGGGCCGCGAGCACAAGCAGTTTCATTACTCCTCAAAAATATGAATAATCGCTTGGCTTAATAATTCATCGAGGCACTAAATTAAAATTTCGGGAGCGATCACATAATCAGCTGGCGTTTGAAAGAGGGTGGGCGAATGGGTAACAAACAAGTACTAAATGTCGACAAGGGCCCATTAAAGTGAAGACCAACATTCCAATCGATTCAACCGCCACTTCATATAAACCCTTTGAAAAGAACCCCCTTCAGGTGATCATTTCGCTCAAAAGTGAAACTTACAAGACCATTTCTGCTCAAGATGGCTGCCATCAAATCGCTTGCCATTATCGGCGTAAGTATGATCACTCCGATAATCACATCAAGGCTAATTATGTTTCAGGCAGGAGGCAATCTGGGTGCTGCGATTTTGTCTCAACTCATCGAAACTTCATTGAATATCACCGTGGTTTCTCGGCAAGAATCCAAGACTACTTTCCCGCCAGAAGTCAAGGTTGTCAGGATAAATTATACAGTTGAAAAACTCGAGGAGGCGTTGAGTGGCCAAGACGCCGTTCTTTGCCTCGTTGCGCCAGACTCTCTTGATATCCAAGACGTTATCATTGATGCAGCTGTTGCTGCTGGGGTGAAATGGTTCATTCCCAGTGAATTCGGCCACAATACAGCGGACGAGCGCGTGGTAAATATGCTGCCTTCGCTCAGACGAAAAACAGAAATTATCAGCAAGTTGAAAAGCAAAGAGCAAGAGGGACTGAGCTGGACAGGCATCGTTACAGGGCTTTTCTTTGACTGGGTAATTTTCTCGCTACACACCCCTCCCTAATTACTGCTGACAAGGTACAGGGACTAGGTTACAACGCGTTCGACGTTAACGTCAAGACGAAGACAGCAAAGATTTGGGATGAGGGCGACACCAAATTTCTTGTTACCAACATTCATGACATAGGGCTCGCCATTGTAAATCTTCTATTGAACTCGACAGCCATGGAAGCCGCGAGGAACAAGCGAGTGTACATCTCCTCCTTTATTACTTCACAGAATGAAATTCTTGCTGAGCTGGAAGCTACGCTCGGTACCGAGTTTAGCGTGAATAAAGTAGTTAGTCGAGAAATCAAGGATCAAGCGATGGAAAAGTTGGCTAAGGGTGACCGTATGTCAGTCTGGCACCTGATCCAATACTTGACTATGGGGGACGCTGGCTTGTGTCAGTGGACAGATGAGGCGAAGCAAGGCAATGCTCTACTGCTTCCAAACCCGCAAGAAACGTTCAAAGAAACCTTGAAGCGAGCTGCCAAAGAATTAGCTTGATTTAAGTAGGCGAGGATATGCGGACGTCGTTATTGTCTATTCTGATGTTACTAGTTATCCAGCTTACTGCTTCATATCGTATTCTAACTCCAAACGGTTGCTGGATTCATCAGTCTCCACCTATTTCTCAAATGCAGTGAACAGAGTGTGGTAGGCTAGAAACCAGCACCCGTATTATTAAAAGAGCACCAAAGAGTACATCTTGCTCTCCTTGGCGTGACATTAAATAGTATTAAGATTAAACAATTTTTCCACAATCGGTTCTAATTCCCGCCAGTCGATAGCGAATTTTGGGCCTGCTGAGCTCTTCCCAATGCAGTTTGCGCATCTTGCGCTGCCTGTTGTGCCAACTGCAATGCTTGTTGAGCATTTGCCACACCACCTTGAGCCTGTTGCAATGCCGTCAGGGCGTTTTCGGCTGCTGCCTGTGCATTAGAAGCACGGGTCTGAGCATCTGCAAGAGATGTCGACTCTGCCACCGCTTTCGCCTCGTTGGCAGTGTACTGGGCGATTCCCTGAGCTCCGGAGATGGCTCCCTGTGCCTGCTGAAGAGCGCCAGCTGCTTGCCCAGCTGCTGAGAATACCCGTCCTAATGCAGTTCGTGCGTCCTCAGTCGCCTGTGCTGCCTGTCCTTGTGCATCCCCACTTGGCATCTGCCTGACTATCGCGGCTGCTGCGTTCACGGCTGCTTCTGCCGTCGCCTTTGGTGCGTCAAACTGTGGCTGGTAGGCCTTGACCACATCGACGGCCTTCAGAACCTTTTCGAGCACATCGGCCGCGCTCGCTGCCGCTGCATTGGCCGCGGCTACTGCTTCTGCAAATGCCGGATCAGCAGAGGTTTGTGTTGCAGGTGTGCCGCCAGTGGTTGTGGTGATGGTGGTCGAGGTCGTGATTGAAGTAGGGTCCAGATTCGTCGAAGAAATAGACAGGACTTCGGTGATGGTGGAAATGACACTGGTACTCGAGGCACTGTCAGGGTTGGAGGGTGAAATGCTCTGTGTCGGCAAAAGACTGCTGCTTTGTACGCTGATGACTTTTAGATAGCACGGTCGAAGAGCGTTGACTGTCAACCCGCCTGAGATCCATACTGCAACACCGACGTATTTTAAGGAGCGCATCTTGTTGGCGAAATATTGAAAGAGTGAGGGAGGAGTCAAGTATTCTGATGCGACCGGGAAGATGTCTGCTTCGAGCGCAGAGGGCTCAAGAGTTTGGGAATTGACAGCTTTTATCCCAGTGCATCTGAACGGTGACAAAACGAACTAGTCAACACCATTTTGGAGACTACCAATAATCTAACCCCAGATAAAATTGCAACATTTTTTGGCTGGGTTCTAATTGAGTTGTGGATATTGGGATTGCCACACGCCTCGTAGCGGTGGCTAAATGTCAAGGAACTTGCCGTGAGGTTTGCTTTTGCGGCCATTAGTTTACTCTTTGAGTACCGGAGCCAAGCTGCTTTTAGTTAAATTCGAACCTAATTCGACGGTGCCAAAAGTTTGGCTGAGCCCTAGAGGCTAAGCTTACCCCTAACTTTGCCTCCCCCTGGACTGAATTGGCGATCATCAGCCATCCACGATGAGAACTTGGAATCTACCTGATGAGCTACGATACCAAGAGAGCCTCCTGTTTCTACTAAAGGAATAAAGCTCCCGTTAAATTTTTAATGGCAACCACGCTTCCCACAATGACTCGAGCTAGGGACGGTCATTCCTGTGCGCCGGCTTTTGAGGCGACATTTAGACTATTAGGCGAAGGGCCGCCGTTTTTAGTCTAACTAGTGACTGCGCGAGATCGGCATCGGGTGGTTTTCAGCTACCATCTCCCTGATGGTTCCAACTTGAGGCTGGCAATTCTCTCCAGTAGAAAAGCTCAGGATATTCTCCTTTGATCTGCGTCTTTTACGAGAGGGGATTTAAGGTGGTTGTGCTTTTGCGAAAGATTTTCACGACCAAGCTTATTGTTGAACACTATTTGTATGCCACCTCTGTGGCCTGGTTCCTGGATCATCCGGCTGAAGCCTATGGCTTGCTTTGTTTTTCTTTTACTAGAAGTAAATCTAGGTCTGTGACTGCTCCTCCTTTTCGCGCTGAGCTCAATTCAAGAAAACGGCGACAAACTTTGCGTTGCATTACGTCATCTCAACATAAAACTTAATCCATTCCAGAAGATGTGCAGCTACATAAACATTAAAGTTACTTTCCTCGGTGTATAATCACGCAGTGATACATGCCGGCCTCCAAACTGCTAGAAATGAGATCTAATCCCCTCCCTTGGCAACTTGTGTATCCGGTGCAAGGCCTGGCGATCCGTTGACTGCACCATCTGTATTGGCCTCCCTTGCATCTTGATATTACGCACTGTCTCATGAAGCATCACGGGATTTCTCCTCGTGATAGCATAACCTGCTTTGGTAGGAATGTGCTGTCTCGTAGCATGAGTCACATCCTCAAATTTCTGTGTAGAGATCGATTCCCTCCTGAACGAACTTATGTCACTCTAGTGCCATTCATGCTACGTTATCTTCTTCTTCTTCTTCTTCATGGAGGTCCACAATCGTCTACTCTCATTCATCTTCGTGAGATAGGCGCTTAAGAGTGAAGTAGGCTTTGGCAAAAATCTTTGTGCTTTAAGTAGAGTCCGTAGGTAGAGTGGGCGACCAAGTCTTGTATCTGTCTGTCTCGCGCCATGACCTCCCTTGCTTCACGATCAGTGCCACTCCCGATCATCAACGTGAGACCGAAACAATCCAGTGTTTCTCGTAAAACTATATAATTTCCTAGTCTTTTCGATTTCCATATTCCCGTCCCTTTTTCAGTCCCTCCCCCACACCAACTCCAGCTCCACCGCCGAGCCCCATAATATGTATTTTCCGTTCGTTCTCTCCATATTGGCTTTACTCCACCGTGCCGATGCCGTCAAGGTCACTGCGGGTGGAATCGGGTACATCGGGGTTTCCAATAAAACTTCAGGGTACATAGTCGAGCTCGAGGTTGCCATGCTATCTGTGTGCGAGCTGACAATCACAGAGTTAATACCTTTTGGGGTATTCGATATGCCCAGCCTCCAACTGGAGATTTAAGATGGCGTGAGCCTCAGCCCGTGAAATACGAAAACTACACAGTCCCTGTGGATGCGACGAAGATGGGGCCTGCGTGCCCTCAAAGCAACGCTACCTGGGAGATCTTGGGTGCACCTCCCATTCCACACAGTGAAGACTGTTTGCTGCTTAATATCCAAACACCTATATCGCCAAAGTATGGAAAATTGCCGGTTATGGTCGCGATCCATGGTGGAGGTAAATTGCATGCACCGCACCCGGAGTAATCGGCTAGAGAACTAACTCTGAGCAATCATAGGGTATATTAGGGGCAGTGCGCGAGATGCCGCTGGTGACAGCCTAATGCATCAGGCGAATGGCTCCATGATATTCGTCTCTATTCAATATCGTCTCGGGCCTCTAGGGTTTCTTGCTGGAGATGACGTGAAAAAAGACGGTACATGGAATGCCGGTCTCCTTGATCAGCGCCTCGCGCTTGAATGGATTCGTGATAATATTGTCCATTTTGGCGGTGATCCTTCCAAGATCACAATCAGCGGAGGTAGTGCTGGAGGCGCATCCGTGGCGTTGCAGATGGTCATCAATGGGGATTCTGAGAAGCCGCCATTTCAAGCCGTTATACCAGGTAAAGCGCTCCTAAAAGTACCAAAAGATCAGAAAATATTAGTTCTAACGTTGGATAGAATACGCTTGGTGGACACCGCTGTATAACGATACATCACTCAATGCGCAATACAGGCGGTTCCTAGATTCCACAAACTGCACAACAATCAATTGCCTGAGAGACCTAACGCTTACGGAAATTCAAGACGCAACTAAGAGCGCTTCACTCAAAGCGTACAAGTCAAAAGAGTATGCCCACGGAACCTTTTATTGGGGTCCGTCGGTAGATGGAAGAATCCTTCCAAGACACCCCTGGACGGCATTCCGTGACGGACGCATCCCGAAGGTGCCCATGCTGGTGGACAGAAATTTCTTCGAAGGACTCATCTTCTCAAATTACACACTCGATTCCGAGGATGATGCCCTGTCAGATTTTGCAGCACTGTGGCACGATAAGAATCGTTACTATGAGAAAATCGCCTGGGGTCTTTATCCTGAATCGTCCTACAACACATCATTTCTAGATCAGATACCCGCAGCGGATTACCTGAAGGTTGTGGGTTTGATAAAGAAGAACCTCACCAGTACATTCATTAGACGAGCAGCCCTTTTCGGGGACGCGCTTGTGAACTGCCCCAGCAAATACATGGCTGAGGGAGTGGCTAAATTTGGCATGCCAGTCTACAAAATGCTATTCAACTCCGGGTTCCAATTTCACGGGGCGACCGCGCCCTTTTTATACAGAAACATAACAAATGGTGAGTTGTTGATATCAAAACACACACGCAGCAATTTAACAGGGTACTTTTTGCAGCTGATGGGTCACGCCCTCTCGGAAACATAACGGTCCCCGGAAATGCCACCCTGGCAAAATTAATACGTAGTTATTTCATCTCGTTTACGCTGCATCATGATCCCAACGCAATAGCAAGCATCCGAGAGCCTTCCTGGCCCCAATACAATTCTGAAGATCGCCAGACTATGTACCTTTCGAATGAGGGTATTCGGGTTGTCCATGATCCGGATGATTCTGAACAGTGCCAATTTTTGCAAATGGGGCGCGGGAACAATGCTGGAATATGGCCACAGTGGTAAATGCCTCATTAGTCCATAACTACATGGAACAGAACAATGCAAAGAGATTTGACGTGATCACGCCCTTTTCCAACGTGTTAAATATGTGAAGTGTCGATCAGGTTTGATCGTCAAACTGGTATCTTCTCGATGAGGCTATTTGATTCTCGCATATCCAAAAGTTGCATCACATTCTTCGCCCCCGGTACGAGGGTGTGCTACGCCTGTGTAAACGTTAATACGTACAAAGCATAAGGACCTGCATGAAGCTCGTATTCAAGAAAAGGTTCCCCCATGTACCACCTTACTTGCATTAGGTCTCCAAGAGATGGAGAGATACATGGCAACGATTAATGCTACAAGACCTGCGAGCGTCATTCATACATAGCTGAAATACTGTTCTCTGGAACATTAAAGTTAGAGAAATAAGCAGCCAGGTCGTGGCAAGTTAGATATTGTGAGATGTCCATTTCAAATACAAAGACACGCAATGCGATTCTACAATCTTGGATTTCCGGTGTGGTGTTGTGTCTCCATCTAGGGTATTCTGGTTAGCCAGCCATAGTTTACAGTGGCTGGGGTGGGTTGATGTTACCTAAGCTAATATTGGCAATAGCAAGCGGAGAGCTGGGTCCGATTAGAACGCCGTTAGTCTCGTTCCATACCGCCTAAAGCCTTGTCGCTCTGGACCTCCAAGCCCCCACTGTTGCCCCACTAACCGAACGTGTTGCCTCTTCGCATGATTGTGTCGGTCAGGGCGTGGCGAGCTGGCGTTCCACCAAAGACTCCAGCTTGGTCTAGACTCCACGTCAGAGAAGTATGGCGCACGGCCTGGAGCGTTGATGCATCAAAAGACGAAAAAAAGGGTCCAGGCAGATGCAAGCTAGCGCTAGTACAGCAGCGTATACGGCTCGCGCCGTCTACAGAAGCAAAAAAGGGCCCATTTATTGTCATTTTTGGAGTTAGGTTATGGGAACCGTCAATCAATAGCGCGATATCTTGAAGCCGTGGCTGAGCTGAAAATATCGTCAGGCCATGTGCACGCTGAGATGTTACCTTAGGAAGCGTTTAAATGTCACAATCTGCTCTCCGAATTTGATGAACAAGCTCTTCTTGCAGTAATCAAGCTACCGCAATCGCACTTCAACCGACACCCGCAATGGCTCCGATCCCCAAGGATAAGCCTGAGAAAAAAGATCAACTCTCTGAAGAAGAGCTGATAAACCAGGCCAAGAAGGAATATCAGAAGAAGAAAAATTCTTTTGGGAACCGTATTAGAGCAGGCCTTGTCGGTGCTGCTACTGTTATCTTTTCAATCGGTGCTCATCGGATAACCACCAGCCAGAATTCAGCACCGACGAAGGCATTCCAGGACTGCCTCAACAGTGTTTGCGGCGAGGCAAAACAATGTGTGAGGTATCCGGGCACTGAAGACTTTCCCGACTGGACCATACCTTTCAACAAAGCCCATCAAATTGTGCCTGTGGCTGTTGTCCGACCCAACAGTACAAAGAACGTTGCGGATTTCGTCAAATGTGCATCACAGAACAAAATCCAGGTTCAAGCAAAGTCAGGTGGTCACTCTTACGCGTAAGTTACTTACCTCCCCACATTATCACTACCACTAACGAGATCTTAGTAATTTTGGTGAGAAGCTATTTGCATCCGTTGTGTAGCCCCTTGTAACGCTGACAATTGCTTTTCCGTCCATATTAGGCCTTGGAGGAACCAATGGCTTACTCTCTGTCGACATGCAGAATATGGATTATGTGATTGTTGACCAAACTGACGCCACAAGGTTCAAAATTGGCAGTGGGAGCCGGCTTGGGTTGATCGATGAGCTACTTTCCAAGTACAAGCGAGTATTTCCTCATGGTATATGTCCTGGAGTTGGCATCGGAGGGCATGCTACAATTGTGAGTTTTGTACACAATAAATACTCTCTGCATCGGTCGAATCTTGGTACTGACATTGCAGGGCGGTCTTGGTCCGCTATCGCGGCAACACGGCGCCGCTCTTGATAATATTGTGGAGGCCCAAGTCGTCATCGCAAATGGAAGCGTTGTAACGGCAAGCGAGAAGGAAAATCAGGATCTATTCTTTGTAAGTTCTGACACGCAATTGCGATGGCAAGTATTTCATTCTAACTCTTTTGTGTTGTCTTATAGGCCATTAGAGGTGCAGGAGCCAGCTTCGGCATTGTAACACAATTCGTCATGCAGACATACCCGGCGCCAAAGAACCTTTTCACATATACTCGTCGTATCCCTTACAGCAAATCAGACCTGATCGTAAAGCAATTTCAGGCTTATCAGGTCCTCATCTCCAATAAGGAGCTCGATAGGCGAGTGGCTGCCGAACTCACTTTGGACGACAAAGGATCAAAACTCGATATTACGTGGTTCGGAACCGAGCAACAGTTTACGGAAACCAAGATTGCAGACCAGATTCCCGGTGGCCTCGAGCAGGTTACATGGTTCGCAACCCCCATGCAGTGGGTGAAGAAACAGGCGTACACGGAGAAGCTTACTCTCTCTGACACCCCGACACAATTCTACTCCCGCAGCCTCGGGTTTACGAAGTCAGATATGCTCTCACAGAATGGGACGGAATATTTGATCCAGGCGATGAAGAACAACAGGAAATCAGACGCCCATGAATGGTTCGTCATTTTCGATGCCACTGGCGGCAAGGTCAACGATCCTCCCATGGATTCGACAGCATACGCGCACCGGGACAAGTTCATGTTCTACCAGTCATACATCTACAATCTTAGAGACCCGCTTGCCGATGCGGACATGAATTTTATCCGCAATGTTCATCAAATTATCCTGGATAACATTCCCGCCGGGCCGCGCACAACATACCCCGGATATGTTGATCCTGAACTGGGCAAGGACGCGCAGCAAATCTACTGGGGACCTAACTTGGCCCGACTGGAGCAGATTAAGAAGGCCTGGGACCCTACGGATGTCTTCCATAACCCTCAAAGCGTTCGGGTCGTGTAGAGAACGAGAGGCTATGGGCGTGGGTAATTGACGAGAAGGCGGATGAAAATAGACATTTAGCCAATTAAAAACATATAGGTCTCATGGAGCTGGACTTCAATTTTATGAACTCACGTCGTACTATTTTCTATCCGTTTTAAGCTGCATCAGCAGCAAAATTAATCTCAACAAATTTGAAGGGTGTAGCTTTGATGGCGCCGCCGCAAAAACGACAAGGTAAAAGCCGCAACAAAATGGAAAGGTGAGACCTGTATCACAAAACCCCTAAAACTCCAGTTTCATCGTGCTATTCCGGCTGATTTTCACTCAGACTAGGCTTTTTAGCATCCAGTCGTCTGAATGAGGCTGCCCCAAAAGCCACTACAGTTTCTAGTCGCTTCGGCGAATGGTCAAGAATCCGCGTGTTTTATCTCATAGTTGCTATCAAATTGCCTTATTATGATGTATGATTCATCATTGTCAGACTTGCCTAAATCGGCAGGTCATTGGAGGAGGGGTAACCTCCGGTTTTGACAATTATCCGAGACCGAGTCTGACATTAGGGAAGCAAATACAGGCAACTTGAAATATATGGTATCACATTCCTTTAATGCCGCAGCCCAAACGCCCTTGAACAAAATATATGCCAAGTCGCAGGATCACATCAGACTTCGCAATGGCCATGATCACCGACAGCCTTAAGACCGTTTATCAATCCGAGCGCCTCATCTATCGCGCTGTAGAGAACAGCGCCGAGGACAAACACTTTCTGTACACCCAAATCCAAAACGATCCACTCATCTCCGCTTTGGGAAGCGCACGGGTTCTCAAGCCAGGCGGGATGAAAGATATCGAATTTGTCATGAATGCGATGCTTCAATCTACTTTGGCAGTTGTTGTCTGCTTGCCTCGACGTGAAACTGAAGAGACGACCGGAGATGCCAGCACTGCCCCAATACCCATCGGGTGTGTCATTATGGGCTGGGGGGATTCTGCCGGCCAAACAATTCATCGCTCAGCAAATCTAGGCATATCCCTAGCTGCACCCTATCAGAACCAAGGTTACGGCGGTGAGGCTGTCAATTGGGCTCTAGACTGGGCATTCCGATTCGGGGGCTATCACCGTGTTTTCCTCGATACGTATTCTTATAACGAACGTGCCTTACATTTATATAAACGGCTTGGGTTTGTGGAAGAGGGACGACGTCGCGAAGCACACTGGTTTGCCCGTAAATGGCATGACGTGATTAACTTCGGGATGCTTGAGCACGAGTGGGAGGCCCTAAGAGGCCAAAAGAAAGAAATAAGTGAGCAGGGTTGAGACTCTTCAAAATTCTAAATTTGGATATTGATGTAGTATGGATGAAAACTGTTATTTCAGTCCTAAAGTTATAACTACAGATGCACCTTAAGAAAATTATTTTACGCTCGCTTTTCAGACCCGTTCGAAATTCCCTCAGGGCTTAAGGTCACACTTTTTATGTAAATTATTCTGAATCAAGGTTTCATTTCTCGCTATATTTGTTTTTCGCCCTGAATAGAGCACTAGAGGCTATCTGTGTTATTTCTTTTCTGACTGTAGTAGAGAAGCATAATCTTCACGGTTTCAACCCTATGCACCTCAGTCAACTCCCCCAACCCGTGCTACATCCTACTGAGTCGATTATTTCTATCAAGCTTGACAATGAATTCCAATGCAACGCATCGATGAGAGCAATAGTGAAGGCAATCCCTCGTGCCTTAGTGTACAGTAATTGAACGTAGGTTGGCCAGTACGAATACGAATGCACAATTGACTTCGGAAAAATTTTCAATAATAATGTGAAATTCGCAACTATGGCTCAGCAGCCTAAAGCCTATGCATGCAGGCCTCGAAAAGCTTGTATGACTACAACCACGCACACAAACAGATCATAAGTTAAAGCATTAAGATCCCATCAAGGTCTAAGGTGCATATATGTCTGTCAGGGTTTGGTGGATTCGGCAGGTTTCCAATGAGGACGAAAGACTGTGCAGGCCTGCTAGATTTCCAAAGAAGCTTAGAGCCTGAGTCTGCTGTGATTTATGAGAGCTTGATGCCTGCGGCAACCTTGCAACCGTAGATTGGAAAAGCATTAATGGAGATGCCTTGCGATGCCGCTCCAAAGGTCTTAGAGGTGTTCAATTGGGAGGATAAAATAAAGCAAGAATCTACTCAAAGACCAAGGTCTATCTATACCATAAACATTAATATCAACAAAAACACAGTAAAGACTCTTTAAAGCTCTCTATAGATTATATTAATCTTGCATAGATAAACAACCCACTTCTCTAAGTCTTTAAGTAGGCCACCGCCACCTACTTTGGCACATGGCTAGCGACTAAGGCCACTGATGCTATAGACAGGGTAATAGACCAAAGGCCCACTCCGCCTGCCCTCTTCAAGAGGGAGGAGAGAGAGACAGAAGGGCCCGGGCACAAGGCCGGGCGCAAGGACGAGGGCAAGGATGAGGGCAAGGCTTAGCCTTGTGCTTCAGTAAGTACGACCTCTCCCAGCCGCTTCGTTCTTTACTAACGGGTGTTTTTTCACTCCAACCCAGGAGGGGTGCTACATCCTACACATGGACACTACACTACAAGTCCTCCAACGCACTCCCATCGACCGGATATGGGAATCTCTTTCTCATCGCAGAAGTACACGCATGCACCACAAAATGTGCCGCAGTGGGGCATAAATCCAGCTAAAGGTTACGGTTATGGGGCATCCCCTGGCATGCCTATCGGCAGGAGCCAGGGCATTGATCAGAATTCATTCCTGCCGCAGCATGGAGGGCTCATTACGAATATGGGAGCTACAGGACAAGGGATTTATAATAACCATCAGCAAGACCCTACAAACTGTGAGCACGATTTTACACGTGCGAGGCACCAGAGTTCAGTTGACCAAGATGATTACCAATTCAATCGGAACGGGCCTTCGCCCCACTAGAATACTCCAAGGGTTTTAGGAAACAAATAACAGAAGCTTGTTTCGTTTTATTATATTGAAAATGTTCTGCAATACTCGACTTTAAAAAACCTTGATGGAGGGCAAACCGGTTCAATCCCTGTGACGAGAGGTACTTGCCCATTCGAAACGAGCTGCTTGTGTAATGAAGATTACAACAACACATGAAAAAAAGAAAAAAGTGATCCAAAGTCCCGACTTGATCGAGTACAAAGGTGCATTTCCCAAAGAATCGAAGTTATCGTTGACGAGTGCTGTAATCCAACCCCATCGGCGAGACCCCCGTCCCAGACTCTGCATTGCCAATCGGCACGATGGGTCCATCAGATGTGACTCCCACTTAAGAGAACCAAGAGTCAACCTGGTACAATTGGCCATTGTATGACCAAGTACCAGACATCTTTTGCTCAGAGTAGACGCATTGGTTAATGATGTTACTATTATTGTTAGATGGTCGTAGCTTGTTAGAAGTCTTGAAAACTTACTCAGTACCGTCCTATGATAAAAGTCGTTAGTGACATAATGCTTTAAGAGTAATGTATCAATCTTACCCAGCAATCCTTGAATCCCTTGCCGTTTCCAGTGTGCTTGCGAGTGATCGAAACGTTGACCGTGACACCGTTAATCTTCTTAGATGAGCGCGTGGTGCACTCCTTCTGGTAGCCACAATCCGTGTTGGCACACATCTTTGAACGAGCATCCCAGTACGCGTCGCCATACTTTCCGATGCCGTTCTTCTTGTTGCCAAAGCAATCAGCTGCATAGGCAGAGGCAAAAAGCATGCTCAGGACGGAAAGGTTGACGATCTGCATCTTGATAGCTGAGGTGTGAGGCTTTGATGTTTGAAGAAGTAGAATGGTGATTGAATTGGTATTCTGTTGCACGGTCTAAGTGGCGCTTATATAGTTTTTAGCCCATGGCCGAAAAGCCCAATCCTTGTACAGCCATTCGTAACATTACATCACAGCTACGGTATTCCGTGCGTATTAGTGCACCAAAGTACCCCCAAGAGTACTTTGGTGTTGGTTTTACACACGAGTCACTAGCTCCTTCTGGTCTTCCGTGCCAGCACCTATGCACTTGTTTGCGCTGGCTGCTGTGGCGTCATGGACGGGAAAATGAATCACCTTCTCATTCTTATCATATTGATGCTCTATCAATAGTATCACTTTACCAAGAACAACATACGGGCGTTCAAATTATACAAGCTATCTATTAAAAAGATTTTTTTATTTTTTTTAAAAAAAAAAAAGTCTTGAATGATCAGTTCAGATATCACGGCTTTGTCGTAGACAACAATGCAGCAAACAGATCAGAGACTGAAGCCTCGCAATATTTTCGGTTCCTAAACGCCGACTTCCGAATCGGGAAGTTAGAATCGACACTAAGCCCATGATCAATAATCATTGGCGCTAATAAGCAGCTGAGGCTGAAATACTCGCATAAAGACCCGCAATTCTAGCTAGATATGGAAGGAGTAATTAGCTTAGTCTACCAAAATAACTTCTATCCCATTCAACCATCCTGCCCAACCAGCTCGACTTGGCTACCAATCAAGTCGGTGAAGAGGTTACTTTCAAAATACAAGCTACGATGATCTCAAAGGTCAGCGTGGCGTATTTTTGTGGGCGAGTCACCAGAGAATCAGTGATTGGATTGGCCTTGAGTTGCTCCTGATGTCGGCTCCCCCATTCGCACGATCAACAAAAAACAAAGACAGATCACGAGTACCAGTACATGAAACCTATTGAGTTGTAAGTAGTAGGCTAAGTCTCGCTACCCCACAACTTATGTACTACTTCCATCGCCCATTTTGAGATCATTGTGGACAATGAAGCCCAATACTCAAGATCCAGGGCAAAAGTGATCGTACTATTTTCTTTCATTTATCGCCATAAACTCATATTTTCATGGATAATGACCAGCTATCCTCTGCTTTGATCTCAGAGCGGGAACCAGGAACGTTGGTCTGTACCTCGTGGTCTGGACCAAGAAGGCCTTGTCGTGCCGTGCCGTGCCGTGTGCCCCAGCCAATCTCTTGGCACCAAGTTCCTAATGCCTCGGGTTCACAATTCAATTGTCACTTGATCAACAAATCCCGCTCCAAAGTTCTTTTCACTGGGGAATGTGTCCAATGATTTCCTGTCTAGACACCGCCGCATCAGCAATACCGCTCGTGGCGGCAGAATCGGCACATCGCAGCCTGATACCTTGTATTTGGGACAAAAAATCTCTAATAATTAATTCAGCCTCAATTTTTCCAACCCCTTCTATTGCTTTCTAAGTTTTGTAATTGATGTTTGTTTTGATCTCTAGGGTCGTGTTCACGAAATACCTCTTTTAATGGCGAGCTTTTAGGATCGTCTTAGGTTGAATTTGTGCGATTCATCTTGTCGCTAACTTGACATGGAAATTATAGCATTTCACCTCTCAAAACCTTGTTAAATTCGTCCTCGTCTTACTTTTAAACACTTTGCTCTCATTTCCCTCTATTTTGTGTCAAATTGCGAGTTGGTCTTCGACTACCGAACGCCGGACGAAAAGCTCCGTCATCTACCCTGTACGACAGAGACTCTTCAACCTTGTTAGCTAGGCCCGCCTACTGCGCTCCGCACAAATTATTATGTAGCACCATCACGTGATACCAACCTTATGTAAATTATGAATTAATGGTGACTAGTTGACAAGGGTCTCGTTCTAACGTTTCAAATCCTTTCCCCCAACGTGCTCTAGACTGGACAGTTCCTGTACCATCTAAAAATGGAACGGTCGTAAGGGTTTTTGTCATCGCTTCCAAGGGTCCGGGTATACGCTCGTTGTTCTTATCCCTCTTTACCGAGAGATTTGAGAGTGGTCAATGTGAGGTCCCGCCTGGACCTGATTGAAGCAAACACGCACCAGCAGAATCGATTCAGCACGCACCGTCAACCAGGGTTTGGATCACCTGCTAGTCGAAAATCTTTATTCAATTACCCCAACCTGATGTCTGTGGGACGATGGTTGATTTTTTTTTCTTTTTTACCCCGCGATAAGAAGAAAAAAAGGAACAAGAACTGTTGACACCAGCCGGTGTTTCATCACCGCCTCTGATTCGGACCTAAATCCAGCAGATCGGCGATACTTCGTTTCTACTACCCCATCCGCGACCGGAATGTTTCGCCTGTCATGATGTGTCTTGAAAAATCTTTTGACATGTCCTTTTTTCCGACGGCCAAAAAAAGCTGAGGTGCCGCGATGACGAGAAGGGGATTAATTAAGGGTACCGCCACCGCAAGCCAACGGGGGCCCGTGATGCTGCCCCTGCGGCTCAGCCTACGCTAGAAAGGCTGGAGAAGGTGTTTAGCGCGGTGACGCTCCAGCGAGTTTTTGGCAGCCAACGGTCCGACCGCTGGTTCATCCCGGTGGTGCATGATCGGTGGGACACCAAAAATATGCACTGAAAAGGGACGGGTGCATCACCATGGCGTGCCAATTCGTTCAGCGCTCTGGGCTGAAATCCATCTCAGCGGGGGTGGCCGGCCCACCCGGTTTCCCTTTGGACGAAACGGGCAAGGATTTCATTTAACCGCATTATCACTGTGTGATGTTTATTATTCCGTCTTTAACCTGGGTTGTCCCTTAGCTAAAAGCAGAGGCAAGGGGGCGTAAAAGAGTGCATTCGTCTCAAACTCGGAGCGAAGAGAGGCTGGGTTTCGGGAGACGCATTCACCTCAGGGCTGAAACGCTGCTCGAATGCCTGCCGCCTCGGCGACCTGTAATCTGTAGACTAGCAGAAAACAAACGCTGCATCACGCTGAAGCGCCCAGCCCAGTGGTGCGTTGCCCCTAAAGGTTGCGCCCTTAGCCTCGCTGGGAGCCGCGCTAAGACAGCCTCTCGTCTGGTCCAGGATGGCTAGCCCAACAGATTGTCACAGCTCACCGTCCGGCGTTCCCGATCTATTGCTCCCGCATTTGTCTGTGCATTTCACAATCTCCATGTCGCATCTCTCATAATAATGCGTCCCCTCTCTCCGTCGCTGGTGCTCACCATGCCACACCATCCTTTCCTTGGCTTTTGCGTTTTTTAGATTTTGTCAAAACTTGGCCGGGCCTTGAAGGTCGCCTCTGCATTATTCTTCTTACTCTCATTTTTTCGTGGCTGTTGCGTGGTGAAAGCACATTTACTGGTAAATTATACTTCACTACGCTACTTTTTCTCTCTTTTGCTTCGGCATAATTCCGTTCATTATTTACCGCCACACTCGAAATTACCACAACCATGGCTGCTGCCAACGATGACCAGAGACAGTCCTTTTGGACCACGCTGATGCAATCTTTTTGCATGTGCTTCGGCGAACCGGCGATTCCTGATATTCCTGAAAAATCCATGAATAAGGATTCCTCCTCCACTACGACTTCGGAAGATAGCTTCGGCGATTCAGAGCAGACGGACGATGAAAAGAGGGCTGCGCGCGAAAGCGTCATCTACGAAGAGCCAATGCAACAGGCTCCTCCTTCATTTGTCCTTGAATACGATTCGGCCCCGCTATCCGCCATCCCAGAAGAAGACGAGGAAGACGAGGAAGAAATGGAGGATGAGCCAACAAGCGAGCGCGGCTCGTCTCCATCACCCCCTTCGCTAATGAAGCTGAAGAGAAGCTCTCGGAGATGGTCATCTGTGTCGGATCTGGATTCGATCAAATCTGCGGAAGTGGCCCATCCCAGAGAGTTTGAGTAAAAGGAAATCTTTTTTTTTTTTTTTAGGATCACTTCGCTAGCGAGCGAGTGCCACACATTCCCACGCAGCGCCAGCAAGCATCACCAGGGCTGGCCAGGGGTTCGCCGATCTGGGGACTTAGCCTGGAAGCGAGCCGCTCTGACGCAAAAAAACGGGCGCTAGATCTCCCCAAGGACCAGCCAAGCGACAAGACCGACGGAAGGAATTCTCGACCGGTCGTGCTGTTGTTGAGGCTGCCATGGCACTGCAGAATGGCGTGCACGAGCAGCCGATTTACATTGATCTAGTCAACAGGTCAAGCAATCTTTTACTTCTGGAGGAAAAGACGGATGAATTGAAACCGGGCCATTTATGTCGCAGAACGCAGTAGAACGTTCCATGACGAGGCAGGCATTCGCTGGCGGTTGGCAAGCGGGGAAACCCGCGAGTATTGTAATGGCATGCAATGCGAAGCCACGATTGAGCTTACATTCATTTACGACAGAGTCTTGACGGACTACGCTGATCCAAACGGAATTGGCCACGTACCGCCGCTCGATGGACGACACTGCGAGATATCGCAGCGACCAGCAACAGGAGCAGGTGAAAGGTCCGTCTTGGGTCATTGATTGAACCATTTTTCTTCACTTCAGAGAGCACAGTAACACACACCACTTCTGCGCCGCCCACGCCCTGATTCTTATTCAGCGGAGGGAATTTTGGGCATTTTAATGATAATGAGGCGGAATATTTTTTTTTAATCATGTATTTAGAGGCGTCAATGCGATCTTGGTGGGACGGGCGGGTAGGATATGGGTACCGATATGGACATGCACATTTTTTTTTGTTGATTAAAATAGCTTATGTCTTACTAAATAACCAAATTCTTTCCTGAAAATTTTGTTTGGAAGCCTAAAGAAAATTCATTACAAGAGCTGTTCAGACACTGAATTGCCCATGACGTAAATGAAGTAATGACCGATTCAAATGCATTTATTTTATGGCTCGATGAATAACCGCATCAGGCCTCATGCTGTACTTGCCGTCCTATCACAAATGCTACCTTGTACCTTTATGACAGATGAGACGACCTGAAAATCGCCGAGTTGTTTCAGAGCTCATGACATGATGCACACCCAAGATTAACCATTCAGCGGCTTGCGCCCATACACCATATATCTAAGATCCAAACATGTCAGAATATTTCAACAGTGCAAGGTATTAGCAGAGTCAATAATGGGCCTCGAGACTTACATTGGCCAATAAGCATGTATCCTTGGATTCTTCAGGTCCTTTCTCGTGTTGGCACAAAACACCAGCGTCTGGTCAGATGTCCAATTCAAGCCACGCGTAAAGTGAGCCAGCGACAGGCCCTCAAGTCCACCGGCGATGTTGGCGTATGCCCAATTACCCAGCTCCTTGAACCTTTTCTCGCGAGGCCAAGAGTTGGTGGGCCACTTCTTCTGTATCTCGACAATGTCCACAAAACCTGCTTCTGCGAGGTAGTTTTTGTACTCGGAGGTCGGGAACACGGGCCTGCCAAGGTTCTTGCCGGCATCCAAACAAAGCTGGCACCACTGGGCCAGGTGACTGTCGGGTTTCAGCGTGCCGTCATCGGAGCGCGCAGGAAGGCCCATGTCTTGGAGCTCCATGTAGCCCCCAGGTTCTAGGTGATCGTAGGCTACCTTGATCATCTTCGGAAGATCTTCGAAGCAGCCGAGCATCATGCGAGCAAAGATGAAGTCAAAGTTTTGAGTCCAGGTCCACTCTTTCTCCAGGTCGTCAATCTCAAAGGTGAGATTTGGGGGAACGCTGTGTCCTGTTAGAGGATGGGATACTAGGCAAATGCAAGAAGTGGGACGCACAATGAGGGTTGGATAGGACTCAAATCAACGCCAATCACCTATGATCGCGACATATGGTCAGATCCAGATGCAGAATCACAATGTCGTATCATACCTGAGCTTCTGGGTGTGCATCCGCTGCGGAGAGGTCAGCACATCCATGTCCTATGTAGGGACAAATCGGAGTAAGTAACTCTTACCATAGTCGATAGCCCATGATCCGGTACCGGTGCCCATATCCAGAACCCGACTGGCTCCTTTACCCTTGGGGCACTGGGCGAACGCGCCTTCGGAAGTGCGCATGTAAAGTTCGTGTTGAATGTCTGCATTCGCGGATTAGTCCGATGTATTCACAGCATTGAATTTGACGCTTACCCAGTCTTTCATTCTCTGCCTGTATCAAGGGGCCTGGTGTCAGCTGCGGTAATCGCAAATCATCGCGATGTGAGCAACACGCACCTCATCATTTGGCAAAACGTATTCTTTGTCATGGTGTCAGGTTCACGGTTCCCCGCTCACTACGGAAAAGGACAGATTGAGGGAATCGCTTACTGCCGCGGCTCAGACCATGGTATCGTCGGCCATTTTCTTCCTGATATGCTAAGACGCTCGATGACAATGACACGAAGGACGGCTCGAGGCCCTAAAATCGAGCGTGAATGCTGTGCCTTTCGCTTACCGACGTGCGTGGAGAGAGGGCAATTGATGCAAGAGTGGGGATTCCTACCTCTTCGAAGGCCGAATCGGCATCGTTGATATCAGCATCCTGGGGCGCCAAATGTCAGTTATCAGACCAATGGGCACCGGGTTTGATCGCCAACGAACAATTGCATCCTGGATCTGGATCGTGTGGCTCGGGGCGGGAGCCGAATGGGATTGCTCGCCCTGGTCGAGTTCGTGATCGTCTGCCATTGCGGGTGATGCGACAGTTAGCGTCGATGCCGATCCGAAAATGATGCGAGGGAGGGGGGAAAAGAGTTCAGCAAAGTGGGACGGGACCCGCACATTTTTGTATTGCCTCTTTTTTTTTTCTCCTCTCGCGCGGGGTGCATTTGTTGTGTGTGTTGGTTTGTGTTGGTTGGGCCCCCGTTGGTTGTGCGCTGATGATTGCCCGGCCCGGCCGCCCGGTCGCAGGAGCTTTGCCCTGTTCAGGGCTCGCTCCGATTGACGGGTGGACCATTAATAATCGCCCTCAGAAGAAAGGTGGCAGCATGGTTCGTGCCTTGATGCCCTCCCCGCTCCTCCTGGTTTTTCACCTCCCAACCAACGCCGTGCTAATGCTAAGCTGAGGGCCAAGATGAGCTCCAAACCAACATCTGCGCACCACGCGGTCGCCGGTCTCGGCGAGCTCTCGGGAGCCGCAATTGCCGCTGCAGTTGTCAGCTTGGCCATTGCCGTCTTCCTGGCCAACACGTTGCGCTCCTGGTACCGCCTGTCTCACGTCCCCGGGCCCTGGTGGGCAGCCTTCTCCAAGTACTGGATGGTAAGACAGTCGCTCAAGGGCCAGCAACCTTATGCGATTCAGCAAGCAAATGAAAAATATGGTGAGTTGTTCGTCGTGCTGACATCAGCCGACGTGCGTGTGTGTATGTATGTGAGCGGGGCTGAACATTTCGAATTGTAGGGTCGCTCGTTCGCATTGGGCCCAATGAACTGGCCACGGATGATCCCGAGGTGCTCCGCCGGATGATGGCAATTCGCTCGACATACTCGAGAGGGCCGTGTATGTCATGACTCGATTAGTGAACCGGTGGCGTCCAATTGACCTAGATGCAGGGTACAATGCACTTCGATTCGAACCGGGAAAGGACAACTTGTTCTCGATGCGAGATGACGACGCACACATGAAACTACGTAACAAAATGGCCGCCGGTGTAAGCTCTAATCAATTCCATGTGACTGTACGCGCAAGATATCCAGATTGGCTAATGTCGCATAGTACTCTGGCAAAGAAAATGAGTCAATGGAGCGCACCGTTAACGAGCACATTTCAAGGCTCATCGACCTAATTGAAACCAAATATCTCTCGACAGATCAACACTATCGCCCAGTGGACTTTGCTCAAAAGATCCAATTCTTCACCTTGGACGTTATCAGTGACTTGGCGTTTGGCCATCCGTTTGGATACGTTGAGCAGGATGACGACGTTTTTGACTTTATCAAAATCACGCGATCCTTCTTCCCAGTCACTCTCGTCATGGCCAACCTCCCTGCATTGGTCTGGTTGCTACACTCGCCTCTTTTCCGAGGTCTCCTACCAAAGGAAAGCGACAAGTTTGGCTTCGGCGCTTTCATTGGGTAAGTGCCAAGGTTACTCCGCACTGTCGGAATGAGGCGCTAACCATAAACTCCAGCGTGGCGAATAGGAAGGTAGCAGAACGATTTGGACCAAACGCAGTATCGCAGCCCGATATGCTCAGTTCTTTCATCCGCCATGGGCTTACTCAGGAGGAGGCATCTCGGGAATCGCTGCTTAACGTTGTCGCCGGAAGCGACACCTCGGCGACCACGATCCGCATGATCATGCTCAGCCTGCTCAGCAATCCGGTGGCTTATCGCAAGCTGCGCCAGGAGATTGATGACGGTGTCAAGGCGGGAAAAATCTCGTCGCCCGTTACAGATGCCGAGGCGCGTCAACTGCCCTATCTGCAAGCTGCAATTAAGGAAGGTCTCAGAATCAAGGCGCCTGCAGCTGGTCCGCTGTTCAAAACTGTGCCTCCACAGGGTGATATCATCGATGGGAAGCACATTCCTGGAGGAACGCAGATTGGAACTTCTCCATTTGGCATTTACCACTCTAAAAAGATATTTGGCGAGGACGCGAGTCTTTTCCTGCCAGAACGGTGGCTGACCGCCGACGAGGATAAGGTTGAAGCCATGGCCAGCGTGGTCGACCTCGTCTTCTCTGTTGGCAAGTATCAGTGCCTTGGTAAGCCGGTAGCTTTTATGGAAATGAACAAGATTTTTATTGAGGTAAGTTGTTTGGCAATTTTCGCGCGCGTCTTGAGACTGACATGGTTGCGGCAGCTTTTGAGACGATTTGAATTTACCATGGCTCGCCCTGAAAGACCTCTGCATATTCTCAATGCTGTAAGTAGTGTTCCATCCAACCCTCCACCGCAGCGTATTGACATCTGATAGGGTATTTGGCTTATCGAGGACTTTCCGGTGCGAATCACGCGACGTGAGATGACGGTTTAATCTAGTTGGACATGAATGTAATATGGTATATATGTAATCTCAATTGTACTATTGCCTAGCTGTCGATTATAATTTAGCCAATGAATTTGATTTATAAACAGAACAATGCCACGAGTGATGAACTGAGATATACCCACACTACGCTCTTTGGATAAGCTCTTCTAAAGCACCAGCTTCAAGTCCACTCACTCCTATTTTCCAAAAAGTGAACTTGAAAAGGCCTATGGAACCGTATTACATCCACTGTGAGCCCCGTTAATCCGACTCCTGCAATGTTGAAGCGGTTTCACCGCGCAGACATGTCACACATCACAATGGAACTTGATTTAAAAAGCCAATCGCATCAAATTAACATTAAAACAAATCATCTCTAACCATCACATGCCTTTGTCTAGATACATTAATGCGTACGAACCCGAGCAAAAGGAAAAGATACATAGAGAATAGTGAATCCAACTGAGAGAATCAACATCGCTTAGTTTACTATGTAATATATCGTGTAAATAATATACAATAGATTCCAAAGAAACCTCCAATGAGGTCTCTCGATGTGTTTTGTAAAAGATCACCGCTTCACTTCACTAGTTGATTGGCTACGTACCCTTGCCCAGCAGCTAGGCAGAGACTAGTGGCAGTCAAAGGGATACGAAATCAATTGGTGGCTGTAAAAAGAGGTATTTACAGGTTGATGAAGACGTCGAGGGCAACGGTGAGGCCGTTGTAGGAGCCCAGGACGGTGTCCAGGCAGGGAGCGAGGACGGAGGCGCTGAGGTCAACAATGACGGCCTTGAGGTCGATCTCGAGGGTGGGGATGATGACGGTAACGAAGCCACCGCAGCCAGTGACGATCTTGCCGAGGATGCCGAAGCAGGACTTGAGGACGACGGTGAGGTCGGTGGTGAGGCCGCAGACGACGACGAGGTTCTTGAGGCAGACGGTGACGGTGGTGATGAGCTTGACAATGAGGTCGACGATGGAGGTGATGTCAGCGTCGAGGGTGATGTTGAGGTCAATCTCGATGTCGGCGAAGCCAGTGACAAGGAGGGTCAGGGAGCTGATGAGCTTGTTGATGAGGGGGATGGCAACCTTGGCGCACTCCTCCTTGGTGATCTTGCCGCTGGAGACCTCGGCGACCACCAGGTCGATGGTGGCGGTGACGTTCTCGCACACCTTGACGTAGCCCTCGAGGGTGGAGACGAGCTCAACCTTGGTGTCGAGCTGGATGTCGACGTCGAGGTCGAGAGTCAGGTCGAGGTCGAGGTTGATGCCGAGGTCGAGGTCAAGGTCAAGGGTGAGGTCCAGGCCGTTGTCAGAGCCGGAGCTGGAGCTGCCGGTGGCGGAGGGAACAGTCTTGGTGGAGGAGCCAGTGGCGGTGGCAACAGTCTTGGTAGGGCTGCTGCCGGTGCCGGTGGCGGTAGCAACGGTCTTGGTGACGCTGGAGCTGGCAGCGGGCTTGACGGCGCAAGGGCCAGCCATGGCCGAAGCAGCCAGGGCGACGACGGAGAAGAATGTAGCCTTCATGGTGGATAAAGAATTAAGATTTAAAGAATGTATTAAGTGAGTGTGTAAAACAAAGAGTCAAAAGAGTGACAAAGAACGACTGTTCGAAATAGTGAACGAGGGTGAAGTGATGAGAGAGAGAAGCTGTCAAAACGAAGGGACGTTGAGTGATACTTATACAAAGTTGACCTCATCTTTTTGCTCTTTGCAATTTAGCAAGCGGCGCACAGCGATGGGCTAGAGGAGAGTTTTGCCCCATTCTGGAAGTGTTCGTGTCGATCGCCCACTCGAGCGCCGTTGAGATTCCCTGATTCTGCTTGGACTGGCGATTACCTCCACGGCGGCCCTATTCCCCGGCGAAAGTCATTGATTGATCTGCACGTATTCTTAGACACATTTTGCATCTATTCTATTCAATTGCAACTACACGACAAGACATGCACACACATACACACACAAACACAAAAAAAAACACCAGCAAAATCATCAACTCTCGCATCAAGCCTTCACACGGCCCGGACTTTCGAGGCCCGGGCTTGCCGCGTCTCTGCGAGTTCCGGTAATTGCCTGTGCCTCTTAGTTGGGTGACATGGCATGTGGTTCGATCTGACCAGTCGCCCAGCGCGAGCGGGCTGAAGAAACAATCCGCCAGGCACGTTTGCTTTTTTTGCTCCCCATGCATGGCCTCGTATTTGCCCGTGCCCAGGTCCCAAAAGTTTACTCATACCCATGTCTCTGCTACAGTCCGGGCCACGTGATGATCACACCACGAAGAACAAGACGTCCGTGTGTCGGGAATGCCATTGGCAAGATCCACAAGGCCTCTCCCCTCCCCACCCCACCTCTCGAACGGCTGCCGGCATTCCTTCAACAAGCTAATCAAGCAAAGGAAAGCAAATGTGTTTCATGTTTCTGGGTGGTGGGTGGGGTGCAAGTTTATCTCGAGCTAAGCCTCATCTGGGCCTTATACGCATACGTACGTACGACAGTCCGGCTGGCAGGTAATTTCAAACGGCGTCCAGCCAGGCATTTTGAGTTGCGGTGGAGTGTACGACCAACGGCCACCGCGAGAAGGTCTGTTCGCAATTGAGTGGCCGGCAAGCGGGACCCATAGATTGTTTCCATTCTAGTAATTGGCCAGTTCCAATTGGGTATACGCAAGCGCCTGGACCGAGCGGGATTGCACGTGCTGAGAAGTCGTGTTTATGCTCCTCGCTGTGTGTTATATCGCACACTGATATACACCGCAAGATTACTTTCACCTTCGGCTTCCGCGAGCTTAGGTTTACCTCTAGTCCGCTCGAGAACTTGACCGTTCCGAAGAATCCTGCCAAGAGAGTTACTTTTTGCGAGAGTCCGAAGGCTTGACTTGACCCGGCCCCCTCCATTAACTTTGCCGAGTGACCACCTGAGCCCCTCGCAAGGGCATGTCAGTCGGCTTCAGATGTCAACTTTAGGCATCTCAACAGCCAGCAGCGGGCGTCTGTAGATGTTTCGGCCCGGGGTATACGCGTTTGTAGTCAGGAGAAACGGTTCAACAAATTGCACACAAGAGAATCCCACCTCGAGTGCTAGGCTGGAAACCTTTTTTTTTTTCGTCCAATCCATTGCGGTTGGCGCTTTGACAGGGTATCCCGGCATCGACAGGTACCATCACGGAACATATGGGAACTAGCGTGGCCCACAAATAGAAACTCGACGTGATTGATCGAATAGAACCTCGCCGGGCAATCCGTTTGGATCATACGACCATGGGACATGCTGGATGACAGATATTGGCCCTGACTCAGGACAGGGATGTCATCTGGTTAGGTGATCGGAACGAGAAAGCGACAGAATGAATAAGAAGATGACAATCGGTTATATGCCTTTCTGAATAGGAATGTTCACGTAGATGAGGCAAGAAAACTCCTCACATCTCCAAATTATTGACGATAAAAACAATAAGAAACAGCCAAGATCTTGACATCTCTACGTAGCCGCCGCGGAGTAATCCATTATCGATAAGCAATAGGGTAGGCCACTGCATCTGCACGATCAATGAGCAGCGAACTCCCCTTGCCGATGAGGCCGAGCTGAACTTCCTTGTCCGAGTTTCCTCCACACCTTTCTCCATATTCCGTTTCCTCAAAGTATCTTTGGTTCGCTTTCGGGAATGGGACGGATGGCATGGCCAATGAAACGTTCGTGGTAGGATTAGCATCCACCCTGCCCCTTTTCCGTAGGCTCCAGAACCAGGTCAAAGCGCCCGTTCCCGGCCGTATTCGTAGGCATGTTTGTTGGTCTAGCTACAAGCGTCTTAGCGTCTCTGAACCTGACATTAGGGGAGGTTCGGCCTCGGCTCATTCTCTCATCAGATATGGAGCTTGAAATCAAACCTGAACTCATCCTGACAAATGTCGGTAACGAGTGCCGAGTAGTGACAATAAAAAAAGTTCTGTGTGCATATATGCAGATGTTTTTGATGCGCCTCAATCACAAAGTGGTGATCAACAGAACAAATCGAATTCCCAGCGACGCGAGTGCGTAGATCTTGGAGCTGTAGATCTGCCGGGACCTGATCCATGCAGATTCGTGGCTGATTGACAACAGGTCGACGACTCAGGAAACGATCAACGGCCTAGCCGCTATGGTGGTTTGATACGAAAGGAAATTTTAATTTTGCCTTGTAGGCCACGACATCACATTTCGTCCACCGTTTGGTTGCTTTTTTTTTCCTATTGCATCCTCGTACATGCGCATGCATATGCGCGATTATTATTGCGACGGTGTTGACCGGCATGAAAAAATATCACAACTCACAACGCCAAGTCGAGAGCTGAACGTGATTTCAAAATAGTGGAACCTGAGGGCTGAGGACAACGGCCGTGCAAATGACACGTTATCTTTAGTTGATCGGAAATTCCGTTTGCTTTTTTAACTACTTGCAAGCTCAATTGAGTGCCCTGTGTCGAAGGCTGTCGTCTTTAATCGACTGACTTTGCCATGCTTTTTTTTACGGTGCCGTGAGGGCTGAGTACCTTGTCGTGGAATCTTCCACAAGCGGAAATGCGCTGGGCGATCTGGCTCCAACCCGATCCCCATTCTTACCAAAAATGAAAAACGCAACTTTATTATTTTCCGACTCCGAATTGAGCCCCGAGTAACGGGCGACTTTGTAAGGCCCCCGTTTCCGATGCATACATAGTAGTTGTTTGGGAGGCACGCGCTCTAGGGTAAAGTTGACAAATTTTGATGTTGGCTGATTTTTTGAGCGCATCTTATGACAGAGTGAATTGAATCGAGACAGTGATTTATGAGAAAAGATTTCCTCGCCAATTGTAGATGAGCCATGCACGGAATGAGCTGCGTGGACGAGATTTTGTCAGTGTTTACGGTTCGTTGATAGGTGAAGTCGTTGCCAGCTACCACTGGATTCTTGCTCGGTGAAAAACAAATTGTGGGCCAAGCAGGGCAACTTAGGAACCAGCCATACAGCTCAATCCTTATACGGCAATTATACTTTGGAAGTTTCGTTTTCGACTCTTATTTGATATTGGTAAACCAGAATGACCTCTGGCGCCCAACAGCATTGACGTGGCAAGTAGTAAACCCCAGGAACAGGATAGAAGAAGTTTAATACTGGAATGATTCCAAATTGATGCCTTTTTACGTCTAGAGTCATCTACAAACGGGTCGGCGCGTTTGGTTTTCAGCCCAGTGTCTTCTCATATTGTATTCCGATCGTGCACAAATAGGTTCACATCGTATTTCAATTTATGCAACGACATGAAATCGGATCCCAGTGCATGTTTTATCAGATCCGTTCAAGACATTAATAAGCAGCACCGTTCCGGCTAACCCCCCCTCGGAGTAAATTAACTCGACGCTTCATGCACAGGGAGTGTTGCGCCAGGCGCCTTGGCAACTTAAAATTTGTTGATTGGTAAGGTTGCATGCCGGGTGAAACTATCCATCCAGCCGGTCGCGCTTTGATCGGGTATAAGGGCAGCCGCTAAGCTGCTGAAGCCACCACCACAGCACGCCCCGGCACGTCTTTTGCGAAAGCGAAGATGGCATCTTCCGGCGGTCAGTGTAACCGTGACAGCCGACGAATACAGATTCGGTTTAGCAAGTATCATGTCGCTGCCAGGTGTGGCTGTCAATTTTAAAAGGTTTGCGTGAAGCTTCGTCCATCGAGAGCCGTGGCTGATGACAAACTCACTCACGGGCCAAGTCCATGTCAGATCCGAGATTTGGGGCGCAAGCAGTTGGGCCGGATGTGCTCGGCTTTTGTCTCATCTTACAACCTTCTAACCATCTAAAAGTGTTCTAGAGTGAATCAATGCGTCAAGAATCGTGGGGTGAGAGGTTCCATTGTACTGGGTACAGCCCTGCAATTACGGCTTGACTGGCGACAGCTACTGGGAGGAGTATCCGAAGCGGAATGTTTCTTCCAGATTGAAAAGCCACATTATCGCAATGGGTGGGGCTTTCGGCCCTACAGCTGCCATTTCGAAGCTTCAAGAAGCAGGACAACGGTCATTTAGGCCTAATTGATTTATAGTTAGAATATGATCTTGCTATTGTAGCCTTCTGGGCGAAAACTTTCCGCTGTAGAAAGTGTGCACAGTCCAGCCGCTATGTGTCAGCCAATTGGTCATAACATCGTATTTGAGCAAAGTAAATTCGTGTTACCTTGGTGTGCTGATTGGTAATATGCGAGACAGACCAATTCCTGATTTTGGTTCAGCTCCGTTCCGTCCCAGACGCTTCTGTGGTGTAATGCCCACCTGATCTTTGGTATAATCATAGACTATCACCCATGTCGCCGATAGAGATGCTCCACAAGATCCAAAAGCCCGCCTTCCATTCATGTCAAGACAGTTCAGATTTGTGAGTGGGGGTTTTATCTAGTCAGTTAGTTGCGATGCAGGTCACCGTTACCGTTACTTTGTTGAGTGTAGCGACCTATGAAAAATGATCTGCGACGAGTGCACGACGTCGCGTAATAACAGTATGTAGTTTTCCATCGAGACTCACAAGGAAAAGTTAACATCAAGCTATTTCCCTTTGAAAAAACGGCCCCATCTCGAGCATCTGGCTGTTGACATTGACCGGGACCAGTCTGCACCAGAATGGCCATACACACTACTAGATTCCATCGCATCCTTCCCCAGTCTGCGCACTCTCGAGCTGTGGTTCCCCATAGGCTGGGAACCGCCCGCTCCAAAACCACAGCCGCTCCTTGTAGTTTCCTCGGCCCGCCACCTCTTCCGTTATCTTCGCGAGCGCAACAGCAACATCCAGCGCGTGACGTTCCATTCAGGCGCGCCGTATGTTAGGAAATATGGCCCCCTTTTCCGTGTACCTATCCTGGACCCGGAGCCGCAGTGGGACATGCACAATGCCGTAAGCTTCGTGTGCGAAGTAGATCCCTGCCACGGTGAGAATCCTGATGACATCAGCGTCTGGTGTCCGGAGCTGAGCACAGAAATGAACCTGCAGCTGCGTCGCCTGGCCCAGCAGACAGATCTGGAGCCGTGGGACCCCAAAAAGGTCGACGCAGACGGGTTGCTTCTCAGGGCGGCTCTGGAAGGTCCGATTGATGGGTTTGGATGGACCGCTTGGAGGCACGAGCAGCAGCTGCGTGAGCAAAAAGGGTGTGATAAACAGGTCGGTACAAGACTGGGGAGATGGATCAAGGCACCAATAAAACGTGCCTGGAAACGGTAGTCCGATATAATCACTAATAAACAAATCCGAGTGCAATCGCAAGCCTAATTACACTCGGCGTGTCCAAATGAAGCATGTAAGCCTTTGCGTAACTCTAGAGACTGCAATATCCAAGTCTTCTAAGTACCAGAGCTCCTAGATCTCAACTTGAGGTAGGCAACGCTAGTAGTGAATTGCGCCAGCGCCGACTTCAACAGGGGCATCAATCAACTTTAGAGCCCGGCCAGCTATCCGCATAACGCAACCGATTGACTGTATATAATACTAGCGACTATCATAGCATCTTAGGAAAATTAAATTCCCTCAGTGAATGAGTACATTATATGAAGGGAGATAGTTTGGCTATGGAAGCTTCGGACCATGAATGATGATGGAACTCATTGGCAGGTTGAAACCTTGGAATTAAAAACAATTCGCTATACATGGTTTTGATATCAGGGCACCTCTAGAACACTTTGCTGGGGTTTTCTCTCCCGATCGTACTTTCATGTCATTGTTCACATCATATTCTCAATGAGGGTGAACAAGGCTGAGCTTATGCATATTTTCACAACTAAGCCACATCCAAATCGGGGAAAACCTTTCCCAAGCCTATGCTAAATCCAATCGGAGACTTTTTTGACCTTGTTATGAAAATACCCCCCCACTGCCTCAATCCGCGGGTTTTCAGCCGCAGCCTGATTTGCGTGATGAACAAAAAGCGCACCGCCGTGCTGCCCCATTTCCTCCACCAAATCCCTTCATCAACATTCCTTGCCCGATGGCGCAAACCACACCAGGCTCTGGCACCGGCCCTCACAGTCGGCTTTTGAGTGCTGACAATGATGTGTCCGTCTCAGACACGTTCAGCGTCACTCCTTCGACGCAACAGGACCAGCACGATTCAGACAGACGAGAAACTTGCAATCTGCAACCACTGCACGATGATGAGCAGCACGAAGATATGAGTTCTCCCTCTCGGCAAGAGTCCAAGCCTGAGAAATGGCATAAAAATGTCTCTTCTGCATTGGAAGATGCCGCTGAACCACCCGATCCTCGCCCTGCAGCCTCACGTGTTCGGTCCTCGTGGATTTGGGAAATAGGCGCATGCATTCTAAGCTTTGCATCTATGTCTTCTATCATTGGCGTTCTGCTTTATGAACAAAATAAGCGATTAGATCAGTGGGGTCTGAGCCACAAAATATCGCCCACTGTTGTGGTATCATTCCTGGGCACAATTGGCAAATCAGCCTGCCTGTTAGTGATTACTGAGATCATTTCACAATTGAAATGGATCTACTTTCATCAAAGGCCGCGGAAGCTTGCCAGCTTGGAGATATTTGATGCTGCCAGCCGAGGGCCGTGGGGTGCTTTCAAGCTAATCACGTCCAAGCAAAAGACAATATTAGCAATAAGCGCCTCCCTTGTTATGTTATTATCTTTGCTTATTGACCCCTTCTTACAGCTTGTATTTCAATTTCCGGTCAAATTGGTGGCCGTTGACGGGATGCCGTCAAGGCTTCTCTCAAGCCAGGTATATGACCCTACAGGCTTGTCGGCAAGATTTAACAGCTGGACATGGGGTCCTGCCAAGGTGCATGGTGCTATGCAGGCAGCAATTCTATCACCAATCTTAAACACTCAGAGTCCGCCCGCAATTTCTTGTTCATACGAGCGTTGCGAATGGCCAAGCATAACGACATTAGGGGTTTGCGGGAGCTGCACAAACCTCACCCACAGTGTGAAGACATCGTGTCGTATTATCAACCCCGTTCAAGCTACAGAGAGAATCCGGTGCGAATACAATTTGTCCAATATCAATGTCACTCTGAGTGCCCACTTCGGTTACTTTGGCCAGGCTTCAGACTTGGACAATTACCACACATTATGGAACTCTACAGCTTTAAGCCAAGCGGAGAATAGCCAGTTCATCAACTTTACCTATATCAAACTCAATCCCAACTTGAATTGGGTGGATTACATTGGAGATGATAATAATAAGCCTCGGTCGAACCTTCCAATTGTTGAAGCTATGAAATGTAGCCTGAGCCTATGCGCCCGGACTTTCACGAACCCTTACTACGCAAATTCCACCACAGGGCCAATGTCCGGACCAAAGACTTTGTTGGATTTGCCAATCATACTAAACGACACACTCGAAGGAGTGGAGAATGGCAAAAGATTATCTGAGTTGAAACCGGCAACCTCGAATCACGCACCAATGAATACAACCTTCAAAATCAACTACTATGATTTCACAGATATAAGCGCCTATCTTGCTGACCTATTCACCATAACGTACTTGACAGTGCCAGACCAAGGAAACTGGATTTACGATGTTGAATATGTCAAAATGACACCAAATCTTGGGCTACAGCTCAGCGAAACTAATGACATTGCAGGTCTTGTGGATGATATAGCGGACAGCATGACGGAGGCAATGCGTACATCACCAAACAGCACCTCTACACCCGGAAATGGCATGAATTCACAAACTTTCATTTCTGTAAGGTGGGAATGGCTCATACTACCCATTATATGTGTAGTGTTGACGCTGGCTTTACTCCTTGTCTTGATCTTTCAGGATCGCGCCAGTACTATCCCTGCGTGGAAAAGCTCTAGTCTACCTTTGTTGTTTTATGAGTTGAGCGGCTGGGGTTGGCAGGCCGGGGAATCGTTAAGTCCGCAAGGCTTGAAAGAGATGGCCAGGAGCATGAGTGCACAGGCATTAAGTGAGAAGGACACGTTGCTTTTTCAGAAAACATAGCAACATTTCTAACTAAGTATTGGTTATATCAATGAAAGCTAATGTAAATGCAATGCATACTTGAAGAGTGACTAGATCCTATACTTATATAAGAGAGCTTTAAAGTAAATCTATCTGGAGGGTTCTTCGTGTTTCAAATATTAAGAAGGCAATTGTATGTAGCGTGAATATGGGAGATAATGTGTATCTCACTAGATCTGCTGAGGTTCTGTAATAACCAAAATCCGCTGTGGAAGATGAGTTCATTTTTCAACATATGCCTGTACTGAGACTTTATAGATCAACCACTTCTTTGAGGATCAGTTTTAGTTGGGACTGGATGAGACCTTCACGTCTCAATCACACTCAACCTACCCTATAGGGTAGCTGCTTGGGTGTTGGTGTCTTTTCCCTCCGCCAAACTATTCAAGACAATTGAATTTAAAAAAGAAGTCAAGCTTCGAAAAGTGGCGGATGTATAGAGGTTTTCAGTCGTTGCATTATCAGGGCTAGATCGATATATTAGGCTGGAAGCAGGACAACATGTTATGAAGACCGAATCTTAATATCAAGCTGTATAGCACTATATAATCTATTATATGATCTGGAAGAAAGACCTTGCGTAAAAGACTTTAAAGTATAAGTTTCGTCCTAAGTTAGAATGAAAGTGAAAGAAGTTGCTTTGACAGTAACAACATGACCCGACAGGTTTCCAAATCCCCTATGGCATACTCAAGGCCGCCCTGGAGATTATTATAAAGACAAGCTGCTTTCTCCCGCTTCTTCCCATATTTCTGCGACAACTCTCCAATACCTATCGCCATCCATCCTACTATACACTACATAATGACCCCCTTTAAATAGCTTATATCTCACATCTACCCCTAAGTTTCTAGCTTCTACTACATACTTCTTAATATCTTACTAAGCAATTACCTTATCCTTTATTCTATAAATATAAATATATTTCTTTTCTCTATCTAAAGAGTTAGCTATATTTAATACCTAAGCATTAATATCTTATAGCCACCTATACCCAGTTAGCATATATACTATCCATAGGAAACTAATAATAATATAGCCAAGTACCAATGACCAAGCAGGAAGTAAATAGCTAAGAGTATAATGCAATCTGCTCTAACTTCTATAACCTGGGCAGGAGTCAAAAATTATCATATAATATGGAATGCACTCCGGGCCCAGGTCAGCGGATAGTAGTTGCCACAGTCTTACTACTGTACTTGCACTAGCATTGGAAAATATATGTACCAGCATGGTGACTTCTTTGGTGACGTTGTCTTCATTCTCAGTGACAAGTTTTCTCAGTACAGGGTAATCCCCCCCGACGGCCCGGAATCATCCGATACCCCGTCAATTCTGCATTCCTCACAGTGCAAAAGTGACCATAAGCACCATATCATTTTCCAACTCACAAAAGACCAAGATATAGGAACTAAAGATTTACCGGCCCACTGAAAACCTTGCCGCAATTGATCCCAACTATTTTTGCATTGATTGGGACTGATGCTTTAGGACACAGAATTGCAGTGAATCGTATACAATACCGTCACTTAAGTCTTTGTATGCATAGTTTAGTTCAAGGCGCTGGAATGGGCTGGTTATACTTTTATTCTTGATTTTCCTTTTCGATGTTTTCATTTTGCATATGTTCAAAGTTGATAATCTGGGGAGAAGGCAATTGTACCAAGTGATTAAAAAAAGTATTTTTATTTCGCGGGTAACGGGGTTGAGCTGTTCCAACCAGACTAAGAGTTCAAAAGATTGGTCTGTTTGTATGTCTAGTTGGAATGAAATCCATGCTCTCACTTGTGAGCATACGTTGGAATGACACCAGGGAAGTGGTCGATTATCACACGGCAAGAGCAGTTGGGAATTGACCGAGACAGGCGTAAATATCTTCCATTAGAGAACCGAATATGCATTGTCAACAGTGAAATAGTATCCCAGACAAAATGGCATTTCGGGCGACTTGTTTTATCGCTTGATGCCAGCAACTTGCGTGCGTGAAATGTTTGTCCTCAGGCGCTCCAAACAACTCGTCTTACGTGGAAGCATGACACTAAAATCGATTTTGTGATATATCTCCTTTCCGAGCATATCATAGAGACGCGATTATTACTGTCAAAATGTTGTTTTTGAAAGCATGGTGGCATGAAAGGTAGGTCGAGGTTGAATCTGGGAGCTATCGGCAAGCTTTTAACTGCATCGCGAAAATCGGAATCAAACCTGAACCTTAAGGCTTTGTACTTATCGTAAGTTTCGCTGCTCATTTATCCTGGAAGACCAATGGCAGTCTGAGTACTCCCCGACAGGTAGACATTGGGGTTGATTTGGCAGAAGCCTGCGATCCCTCGTGGAGAGTTCAGTCGACGAGCCGTAATTGATTTCTCAATGGGTTTGCTAAAATCAGGAGAGAATGTCAGATGAGTGGGAAACCTGGAGTCTTAGCATAACTTAGTATAGCGTAATGTGTGAATCTTCAGAAGCCAACCTGAAGTATTTGACAGGTTGAAGCTGGTGCCTCGGCGTCCTTGCGTGGCATTACGCTTTTGCATGCACGCACGGCGATTTATTCAACCACCATGATACGGCGATTTTTGTATCCCGAAATTAACGGCCCACAACCCGTTCGCCATCCCGAGCAAAGGATGTTCCCCACCTATGGGCTTTTCTTCCTTCGTCCGTTTCGGCCAGAATCCCGCCGAGGAGAGGCCATCGGTAAGGGGTTTTTCTCTTGGGGATTACGCCAGCACTTCCAATCGGAGAATCTTTTTTCAAGATGATGTGGGGTTGCAGGGAACTGGCTTGAAATGAATTTGGAAGTCGAGGTGCTGCTCATCGGGTTATGGGGGGGTGATGCAGCCGAGATCATGTGCCGTGTTTTGCCCCCAGACTAGCTGGGAGGCTGGGATTTGCGAAAAATGGCCCATGAACACGATAACAGAACCTTGCACGAATCGAATAGCCATGATTTACTGTGTTTTGATCTTGAAGTTTCGGAATGTGGAGGAGCGGGAGGCGTTCGGGAAACGCGGGGAACCTGGTGTTTTGAGCCGGTGTGGCCCAAACGATACAGGCCTCCCCTGTTCTCCTGCACTGTCCCCGCATTACATGTTTAAACTAGCTTTTCTAAGTTTGTAGATCAGTCCAATGAGGTACGTGGTTTGGGAGACAGCTCTGCGATTATATATATGACATATACGATCTTGGTCTGGAGATTTGTTGCTCTTCAGCTTCAGCTTGCCACTTCATCCTCAACCAAGTTTCCAATCCTGACCCTGCTGCCATCGATAAACTTCCTCCAGCCAGCAGGAACGAAAACCATCCTTTATTACAACCATGAAGTCGGGTTTCGTGAAGACAGCCACGGCCTTGGCCTGGGCAGCCTCCGGGTTCGCCATGCCTGCACCTGGCTTGAATGACAGAAGCGAATGCGATAGAGAGTGCATGAGCAACATCGTCACTCAGGTTTTGGATTCCATGGTGGCCAAGGACCCTCTGGCTATGCCAATGGCACCGATTTACAAAGCCACTGAAAACTCGCACCCAGCGGCCATCAGCATGATGACTGCTTGGCGTACCATTGCCGAGGCAGGCACGCCCAGTTTGCTGGCAATTGACACAACAAATAGCACGGCTTTCTTTGCTCTCGACGTGAGCGAGGGCAACGAGTTGACCCAAGCAGTCCTTCGGGGCCGCATCAAGGTGGTCGACCAGAAGATCTCAGAGATTGAGCTGTTCATTAACCGCGGCCGTGGCGACCACGGCTTCTCCTTCTCCGCTGAGGATCTTCCCACCAACTACGCCGAGTTGATGTCGCCGCCTTCCAACCGCACCAAGGCAAGCCGGGAAACCTTGGAGGCCCTGAGCTTCGCTCTGTTTGCCGAGTCCAACCAGACGGACTTCGTTGTCGATGTCGGCGACAACTGCCAGTTCACAGAGATTGGATGGAAGGTCATTGATACAGGCGTCTATGGAAATGCCTCGTCCGACCCGCTCGGCTGCTCTTGGCCTGACTCGCATCCTACTGACGCAGATGCGCGAATCAACTTGGTCATCGACGAGGAGCTGGGTTTCGTCGTGACTAGCGGCATCATTCCGGGCAAGGTCTACCCCTACTATGGAAATCTCTCGGCCTTTATCCCCGATAAGATGACGGCAGCTCAGGAGGCACAGGATGTGTGGTACGAGGAGGTGGCAGCCCAGGGCGATATCCCGCTGCTGGCTCCCACTAGCGCCACTGGCGACACTCTTGAAGTCCTTCAATACTACGACGGTGCGCTCCAGGCTATGCAGATCAACGTCTTCGTCAGCGGCCCAGGTATGACATCTCCTTGGCTGTAGTGGATGTTCATGCTGGGGAATTGTGAGGTGCACCGGAAGGGATACGTCTCGCTATCTCATTTCTGATTTGCCATTACTTTGTCGTCGCTAGTCCCTCCAGAAAGATTGCCTAGGTTGAGCATTTCTCTTCTCGTACCATACTTGGAGTTCGCGTACCACTGGTATTGCTACAGTGTTCACAAAGATAGGAAAGTGAGGCTTCACCGAGATAAAAGCGACCAGAGCTTTGTGGAAAACTTCATTTAAATCTCAATAACGCAATACGCGATTTGCAGTGGTCGGTAGGAGCGAGATAGAAAATAAATATGCCGTGCTATGCGGATGATGAGTATTGTAACTTGTGCATTTGGACCAATTGAGATGTGAATCAACCAGTGTGACCCCCAAAAAGATTCAGCTCCAACGATGGAGTGGATAGTATTTTAAAAAGTCGAGTGCGTCCGCTTCTCGGCAGAGTGATTTATCATCCCAACGAAAATACCCCATGTTTCTCCAATTTTGACCTTGTGTAATATTAGCCTGCGATGTAACCTTGCACGAGAAGAAGTCAGATATCTTATCTATGCTTACTTTTTTCATTGGGAATCAAGCCTAATTTAGTCACCATGTAATCTCATCGTTCGTGGATGGTAGTGTCAGGTGAGCCCTGCCTCAAATCCTTCTGTAGGTCCATGCATTTTGGCGGGCTGGTGGTCAGATTGCACAACCCACTCGTTTTGCTTTTGTCTTGTATCAACGATACCAATTGTGTGCCTCTCAAGTAGGAGCCGACTTCGGCAAAAATTAAATGTTGATTTGTGAACTAGAAGTGAATCTAGGTCACCTGTCTCTCAGTAATATTTGGGAAAGTGCGATAGAATCGCCATGGGCAGGCTGGCGTTTCATGCGGTGTGTCATTGCCGCTCAGCTGAAGGTCTCTTTTATGTCTCTCGTATATGATACATGCATTAAAAACGTGACGAGGGCGGGGCTAATGCAACCACAAAGTTCATACGACCGCGTAGGTGAGCCGGCCGTAACCTCAAGTTGCATATGGATGATGAAAATCTGCAGTATGTCGTAATACGTGTGACATGGTAGTATTTGGCGTCAATAGCTGTGTTTTGAGAGGGGTGATATTAGGCATGTTCCGCTTCTTGGCAGGATGTACTGTACCATCAGGCCATTAGATGATAGTTACCACGGGATCCAAAGTGCTCAGATCACCATCGCATGCAATTGAACGGGCGCCAAGTCAATTATATCGCTCACATTGGCGAGAGCCACAAGCAAGATGTACCTTTCATATTGTATGCATGGGGTCGTTGTAATCCAAAGGTTCCGATGGGCGATTCCATAAATACGCCGACTCCGCATTTCTTTCCCCGGGTCTTGCTGTGGTCTTGCCATGGGCAACATTCTCAGAGATCAACATCTGCATATTCACTGGTGTTTATTTCGCTCAAGCGTCGCCGTGATACGACAATGTACTGGCTCACAATCCCAGCTATTGTTGCGATTTCTATTTGCTGCACCCTTGCAACAGCCGCTGCTATCCCGGATGAACTCGACGGCAGCTGCCCAGGAGACGAATATGGGTTAGGGCATGAGCTATCTCGTGGACTTTCCAAGTGTTCCGAAATCTACTTTCCGGGCTCGGTCGACTTTAGTCGCGTGCTATTGCGGTGGTCATTGTATGAGGCGCCCAAGGCCAGTGTGGTCGTGGTGCCATGCACGGAAAGCGATGTGATCAAGATTGTAAGCAGAAGTAATGTCTATCAGAGAAGCTCACTAAACATTTCCCTTCTTAGGTCAAATTCGCAAACAAGAAAGACTTGCCTTTTCTTGCCGTGAACACGGCTCATGGGTCCATCAACAGCCTTGGCAAAATGGATTATGGCATCCAAATCTCTCTGGAGAAAATGAATAGCGTTGACATCGCCAAAGATGGTAATAGCGTGGTTATTGGTGGTGGTACCAAGTCTAAAAATGTGACCGATGTGCTGTGGTCAGCAGGAAAACAAACTGGTACGTCGCCTCACACTTCCGCGCCTCCCATTTAATAACAAGGCCATTACCAGTTACGGGCACAGCCGAGTGTGTCAGCTACTTAGGTCCAGGGCTTGGCGGTGGCCATGGGTTCCTCCAAGGCCACTACGGGCTCATCTCAGATCAATATCTGTCCCTTAACGTTGTACTGGCAGATGGCACCTTCAAGAAGGTTACTGCCAAGGATGATCTGTTCTGGGCCATGAAGGGGGCGGGACATAACTTTGGCATCGTGACCTCTGTGACATCCAAAATATATGATATCGTCCATCGCGAATGGGCTGCTACGATACTTACATTTACAGGAGACAAGGTTGAATCTATCTACAAAGTGGCCAATTCCCTCTTTATTGATAGGGAGGAGCCTGGCGGAGTTATCAATTGGTCAGTCTGGCAAAACAATAGGACCGTTGATCCGGACTACGTACGTTTTGAAGCACTTGGCTTATTTAACGTCGCATGCTGACTTTTTCCTGTGAAGCCCATTATTGTATTTCAGATCATGCAGGAAGGTGTCAAATCTATTGACCAGACTTGGGTGAAACCACTCCTCGACCTGCATCCAGTATTCGTCGAAAACAAAGCGGGAACCTACGCAGACCTCCCAACATTCCTTGGATCTACCGAAAGTTCGGGTGTATGCCAGAAAAGTGGACGATATGTTCAACGTTTCCCGCTTTATCTTACGGGACACAACACGACAGCCCAAAAGGAGGCATTCCAGTTTTTTGCCGAGAACACTCGCCCAGGCTCGCCAACTAACTCGTCTCGATTGCTGGTCGAGGGGTACCCCATAGGGGGCGTGAAAGCCATTGATGCTGACGCGAGCGCCTTCGCATTCCGCGACAGCAAGCTCCTTATCCTCGCGACGATCAACTATCCGCCTGCGGGACCAGAGGTTGACAAGACAGTTACGCAATTTGGCGAGAAGCTGCGCCAAATTTTACACAAGGGGTCTGAATATGAGACAAGGCGTATCTATGTCAATTACGCGTTTGGCAACGAGCCGAACAAGGAGATGTACGGACCTCAAGAGTGGCGTCAAAAGCGTCTGCACCTTTTGAAGGACAAGTATGACCCAGAGGGCAAGTTTGACTTTTATGGCCCGATTCAGTAAAGGCAGAGTTTGAAATAGATTGATTACGGGTAGCATTGATTTTCGGGGGCAGAAATGCACTGATAACTAATATCTAGCGCAGCTTGGCGTCGCAAGTTAATGGTTATGAGTGAGGAACTGACATGCCACTCACCGTGAATGTGACATTATCTCGTATCCGTTTGCCTTGAGGCCATTTATTAAAAAAAGAAAAGAAAAGAAAATTGCAGCCCATAGCTCTGATAGAATTCTAAGCGAGGGTGGTCTTATGCAAGGCGAGAGCCAGCTGTGTTTCACATCTCGCCTATCAGGAATTGGCATACCATGCATTGTAAGCTGATGTACAGGTGATTGTGGCAGCGCAGCAATTACAATGCGTGTCAGCTCGAAAGACCCTTGAAGATCATTTCCTATTATGCGCTTACTTAACTCTAATACTTTTGCCAAGATGGAGCTGAGTAGTGATGGATGGTCATGCAGTGAGTGGCAGCGTTCCCCTGCGTCGCGTTGGAGAGCCTGCTAATTTCGTAAAAGGAATGACTAATATTCGTGGTTCTTTGGTGCAGAGAATGTGTTGATGATAAAATCTCAGTGACAGAGAAACCATGCTTTGATATTCTATTTTTGAAGGGTCCTTAAAGTGATGACAAGATAAAATAACGATATTACAGCACCTCTTGCTAATAATAACCATAAAAACATACGCAACAACGAAGAGATTGGCAAAACTAGGGGTAACGATCCCCCCTTTTTGATTTCATGTCTCTACTCGATAGCGGGCTTTGGTATTGTTCCTCTACATATACTTCCAGAGGGAGTGCCCGGGAGTTCAAGTATTAGTTACTCTATCAAGAGCTGCAATTTGCGTGCAGAACAAGTAACTAAATGATTCATTCCGAACACCGCGTTCGTGGTGTGGATGGATGATTATGCAATCGACGAGAGCACTAATTTAATAGTTTTACTAATTTTAGCTTCCATTGCCAAAAGTAGCGGTATTATTAGCGAAAGTGCCCAGTAGATGAGTCGTGATTAAATATTATTCAAACGAATGCTAGTCTCCTATGTGAGGAGATTTTCCCTTTCCCACGGCTTTATTTTGTAGTGGGCCTTTCCCGGAACAATCCTCCGACTTGATTTCCATTTCGCGATGCGATAGTAGAATGTAGTAACTGAAGTATAAGGAGCGACCAAATAGCCTCCATCTCTGAAAGATGAAAGCTGGAACGAAAAGTGCGTCGATGTTGGCAGAACAGCGACCAAAGATGGCAATACCATCATCATCCATAATCAATCATAGATGGCGGATAATTATAACCAGTCACCTTGATGTTGGCTACGCTGTTGAAGGTTGGCACTATTGGCAAGGTGCTTAGCAATGGTGCTTCAAGCTGCCACGAATTGAATGTACTTACTGTACCTCCGGCTCCAACCCAACCAGCAGGGTGAGTAGGGATGACACACTTCAGTGACCCACAGCAGGTTTTCGGGGGCCAAACCGTTGGGTTGCAAAGACCACCAGTCGCAACGCAAGCCTGCGTAGGTGGTGGTGGCGCCTGGGAAGTTGAAGTTGGAGGCGGCGCAGATGTCGTTGAGGGAGTTGCGGGAGCGGCGAAGCACTATTGGTCTATGTTTAGCACAGGTCTATGGCAGCGTGTGTGCTTGCAGACATACGAAACCGATGGATCCCAGCAGAGGGCTGCACTTGAGTGACGAGCAGCAATTAGAAGTAGGCAAGATCAGGAGGTTGGATAGACTAGCGAAGAGCCCAGTTCCCGTGCTCCCTGTATTGCAGATAGCTCCAAGTGCAAGACAGGTGTCCGGTACGGGTGCGGTGCACTATAGTCCTCCGATTAGAATCTCTTCACCACAATAGAAAGTAAATGTTGGCCTTACAGTTCCGGAGGCACCTGGCATAGCACCCTTGGGAGTTACACACTGAAGACCCTGGCAGCATGTCACAGGGGGGTAGACGGTAGGGTTACAAGTTCCCTTGACTGCGACGCATGTTGCTGGGACTGGGGCTATCGCAGCAGCGGATACTGTCGTAGCAGCGAGAAGTAAACTGAAAAAATGCTTCATGGTGGAAATATTGCTTCAGAAGAGATTGAGATTCAGAGGAGGTTGAGGCAGTTATTCGAGGGAGTGCTAAGGTGCGCGTTGACTGATTTTATACCCTGTCGACTGCTCGCCAGGTTGAGGTGAGGTCGGATATAGCATGCCATCCTGCCCCTCTCGTAGCATTCCATCGCATTCCAAACGCCGTTTGATGATCATTGTATTAGAGCTTAGTATTCCACGTGTCGAGCTCAGCAAGTATCTCTGTGCCGATGTGCCGACATCCGATGTAGTCGTGACCAACTCAAAATAGGGGAGCTGGGTTTGCCACTGGCGCCAAGAAGGTCCAGAGCTTCCACACCAGCATATGGCGCCGAGTGTTTTGAATACAGTTCACATGAGTTAAGGTTCACCAACGAGCTTTCACGGTCGACTGTCACCCCTGAGAACGGAATGGTCTAATGAATTCCAGCCCTAACTTTTGCGTTTGGCAACCCGGAAATTCTTATTTTCCGGCCAATTGAGTTTATAGAATAACTCTTTCTAGAACATATATTGGCGTCTCAGAGTCGCCGAGACTGTCGCCGAGCTTGCAGCTGATGGCTGGCCTCTAAATAAAAACTTAAGACAGAGATAAAGCGGCATGTGGTTAGCATACGCTAATACTCAACATCGGCAACTTACGCGATCGCATTATACGCGTCATATTTATCACAAAGAAATCAAGAGTGCAAGGATTTCAATGACTGAAAGCAAGGTATGTATGCAGTCCTAGAAGGGTTGAGAAACAATTTGGGAACCTCTAGTGGCCATCAGCGAGAAAACAGTGCTTGATTTCACACTGCCCACTTAATATCCCAAGAAAAGGAGAAAGTGGTAAGTCGATTTCTTAAGAAAAAGGCGACAGGAAATTTCCCCGATGAGTAACTCACGGATGCCCAAGGAAGTAGTCACTAGGAAGACCTCGCAATTTGATCACAAAAGTCTGCGCAGGGAAGACCCCATTCCAGAGCGGGAATTTGTTTTGGGCATATCCCATGCCCGTTCTCTCTCTTTTCCATATAGCTATAGCGCGGGTGGGAGCCGTTTACTTAGAAGTTGACAACTGCCGCCCAACAGCCTTGAGACTATTTCGCGACATCCCCCACATTTGGTTCTATAGCTCCTTGTTTGGACTACTATGTTGGCAACCAAAGACAACCAAGTCGCCTGCATGCTTCAAACATGATTTGTGGTTACATAACTTACCCCAAGAGTACATGATCGATGGTGATTTCTGGTGTGTACAAGAGGCGGGCGCTTGCCCTATCGCGATGCCGCTCTCAACATCGGAACCAACAAGCGACCTATGACATCATTTAAAGTTGGAGAACATAGTACGATGTACGAGCATGGCGTATTGCAGAACCGCCTGGCACGATGAGGACCCACAGCTGCGGCCTCATTGTGGTATTGCCGAGGAAGCAGGCAGTCAAGCAACGTTATCGCCGATCCGGGCAATATTCGTTGACGGACGAATCACGAGAGACTCGGTGAGATGAGGGCCACGGAAAAGACACCTCGGGTCACTGATTTCCGGAACCGAGCTCGCTCAGGTAGTGTGGAGTCGCGGAATCATTGAAGATGCGGGGTAATGCAGATCACTTGGTCCGGGGAACATGAGCCGATTCATCACGCAGACCTCTGACTTCTTGTTTGAGGTGGCTCAGCCGTTCACCGGGCAGAGAATTCTGAACTGGGATAGAGCTTGTCCATGCCCATTAATATTATTGATTTAGCCCCGATCTCAAGATCTTCGGATGCGAGCGATCATGATTTCCAGAAGCAACTTGCCTGCGATTGCAAATCAGATATCGAGTGGGACAGATGGATGAGCGAATCAGCTGCGCAATTGGGCCACGGCTTGTGCTAGCAGGGATCATTGGGTCCGAGCATCATCAGCAAGCATGTTGATGGCAACCAATGCAAATAACAAGCAGCCTGGTGGCGACATGCGTGAAGAAATTGCACAATGCTTTTGCTTGTGACACTCAGGTTCATAAATCAGTCCCGCCGCTATTTAAAATCTCATGAAATCGGGCGAGGGTAATGAGAGAGCGGAAACCGTCCTTCTTGTGCAGGCTTTCTCGTATGATGGATGCACAGGAGTCAGATGATGGATGATGGATGTAGGAATTGATCCGCTTTCTGTGCAACCTGGACCAAGTGATTCGACCACTGAATGGACAAGTTCCCGGGAAATGGATCTTGATAAGCAACTGGTAGCAGTAATCAAGGCTGTGATACGCTGTGCTCAAGAATAATCGGATCCAAATCTGGGCTCCATCACCCCAATTGCCACATGCGGTGGCGCTAACCCCACCAAATATTACCGGTCGCATCACCGAGCCGTTCGCTTTGCTTGACCAGGAGCTACACTCCGCATCAAGCCGCCGGCATCTGTGAGATATGGCGCGTCGCTTGGTGGGCCACCAGGAGATTGAAACTGCGGGGAAAACGTGGGGAAGCCAAGGGTAGTGGCATACTTAAGACCCTGAGCAATCACTTCCGCAAATGTTCAGCATGTATCAATTCTGCTAAAGGGATATTTCCATAGCGTTGGCACCATGAACTCCGATTCCACAGCCAATGAGAAGGCCGACTTTGTCGAGGTTGAGGCCGGCGACAGCTCCGACAATCGGCAGGGTGAAGTTGACCGCAGTGATGCATCGGGTGTAATATCCGGGGTAAACCCCGAGTCCTTTTCTCACCTCGATGAGAAAAAGATTTTGCGAAAGGTGAGATGATGACTGTGGTGGTGGACCAATTACATTACTGACAACTTCATAGATGGATATACGGCTAATCCCGATGCTCGCGCTCTTGTATCTGCTTTCCTTCCTCGACCGTAAGTCGATACTTCACTCGTAAGACGGCCAGCAACTGAACGCATTCTGAACAGGAGGCAATATTGGAAATGCAAAAATTGAAGGGCTTCAGGAGGATCTCAACATGACTGCCGACGAATACAATTGGTGTCTCACCGTCTTCTTTTTTACCTACGCTGCTTTCGAAGTGCCCTCAAACTTGGTCATCAAAAAGCTTCGTCCTAGCATCTGGATTCCTATCATTATGGTCGCCTGGGGACTTGTAATGACGCTGATGGGCATCGTGAAGAGCTACCATGGCCTCCTTGTGGCTCGAATCTTCCTTGGAGTCACCGAGGCTGGTCTGTTCCCAGGCGTCGCGGTAGGTTTCATAATGTTGACAAAACCGCGCGCATGCGCTAATATTGGTTTTTAGTATTATCTCACAATGTGGTATTGTCGTCACGAGATTCAATTCCGCCAAGCACTATTCTTTTCTGCGGCATCGGTCGCTGGTGCCTTCAGCGGTCTCCTTGCATTCGGCATTGCCAAGATGGACGGCCTCGGCGGGCTTGAAGGTTGGCGTTGGATTTTCATTCTCGAAGGCATTGTCACAGTTCTCGTCGCCATAATGTCATTCTGGACTCTTTATGATTTCCCAGAAACTGCTGGCTTCTTGACGGAAGAGGAGCGCGCCTTCGTCATTTTTCGACTCAAGTACCAGGGACAAAAGCAGACCAGAGTTGCACAGGCAGATGAGTTTAAATGGGAGTATGTCTGGAGTTCGTTTAAAGATTGGCAGATCTGGGTCCACCTCTTCGTCTACTGGGGTGTAAGTTGTAATTTTCATGGACCATGTGGGATATGCTGACCAGGCAAAGGTTGTATGTCCTCTGTACGGAATCAGTCTTTTCCTTCCGACCATTATCCGTAATCTCGGCTACACCTCGAGCAAGTCTCAACTGATGACTGTGCCCATCTACATCACCGCGGCCATCCTTGCAGTAGCAGTCGCATGGACATCGGATCGAGTTGGGAAGAGAAGTCCGTTTATTCTGACAGCCCTCTGCGGCATGATTGTTGGCTTTTCAATGTAAGTTGTGCCCATCTAGCATTCGGAATATCATATGCCCCTCTAACAACTATACCAAGGTCCATATCTACTAGCAATCCGAAGGTCGTCTATGGTGGTGTTTTTATCGCAGCATGTTCCATCTATCCAGCCTTCCCTGGAATTATTTCATGGCTATCCAACAATTTGGCAGGAAGCTATAAGCGAAGTGTCGGCATGGCTCTTCAAATCGGAATTGGTAATCTTGGCGGTGTAAGTTCTTACTCGTACACCACCGATTTTCATTCGCTCACTAGTCACAGGCTATGGCATCCAACTTTTATCGACAAAAGGATGGTCCTCGCTATATTCTCGGGCATAGCCTGGAACTTGCTTTCATCAGTGCTGGGATTATTGGAACTCTCATTCTCATTTTCGGATACAACCGTACCAATAAGATTCGTGAGCAAAAGATGGCGGCGGGCGAACATGAGCAATTCTCTGAAGCGGAGCTTTCTGCCAAGGGTGATAAGGCGTTGACTTGGCGATATATGTATTAAACTTAAAACAGACCTGGAACTCAGTATACCGATTATCATCAAATACAACGTATAATTCATACTAAATCACGAAGACAAGCTAGGTAACCATTGGGGATGGTCAAAGCCATTGAGTTCTCCGAATACGGGTGGCCTGCTACGCCCATGGATCAAACTGATTACTAGGAAGCAAGCCAAACAATATAATTCTCAGTTATTCAAAAATTACTTCGCTAATTTTGAAACCAATGTCGCTCAAATTCCAGAGACGTACCATGTTCAGCATTGGGGTGACTTCATCATCCCACACCTCAATGCTGATTCCGTGAGCTCATTGGAACTCCCTCAGAAAGGATAACCACACCGATAAAAAAGATCGCTGTATTACAGTCATATCCTTTTTACTCATACATATACCCGCAACACAATCAAGCATGTGCACTATCATTGCGGGTGGTAATAGGCTTGTCGATATGGTCTGGATGTGCAGCATCCTGGCCAGGGTTGGCCTCCTCGTAGTTTGCCCATTTCATAAATCGGTAATACGCAGCAGCTAAACATGCACCGAGCACTGGCCCAATCCAGTAAATCCAGTGGTAACCAGGGAAGGACTTGGCAGCAACGGCGCAACCAAAACTGCGGACGGGATTGGCAGAGCCGCCAGTAACGGGGACCCCTGCTCAGACATGAATCAGTAATCTCTCAGTTTACCTCTTATTATATGCTTACCTGGGATCAAAGCTATGAATAAAGCGAGTCCGATGCCAATTGGAGCGATAAAAGTGTCTTTGGACTTTTCAGCAGCCAGCATCAACACAACAAACACCAACTGGGTCGTGAAGAACATCTCGAGAAACACGCCACGAGTAACTGATGTATCGGGTCCTAATACCGTATTCGCTGATGATACCTCTCCTGGGAACATTGTATGAACGAGCCCGCCAGCACACATGGAGCCCAGCAGCTGTGCGGGGAAGAGAAAAAGGGCTCGTATCCATGAAAGTTGATTTGAGAGGCACAAACCAAGAGTCACCTACCATGACAAGATTAGTGTTTATTCAAGATTAGACAATGGAGAAAATGCGCATACTGCTGGGTTGAACAATCCACCGCTGATCCGGTAGAAAGCCCAAGCATTAACCAGCAGCGAAAAGCCGTAGGCTAAGGCGACCAGAACATTAGTGCTGCCTGTAGTAACGCCAGGACTTGCTTGGTCTCGCCCTTGCAAGACGGCCATGACATTTCCTGCGTAGCCGAAATAAAGGAAGAGGAATGTCCCTGCAAACTCGCCCGTGGCGGCGACAACATGGCCACCAAACGTGCTGAGATGGCGAGGGTGGTTATTCATGGCTCTGTGCCGTTCATCTGTGAATACGGGTGTCATTTTGGGAATGTGATTGGGCCTTTTTCAATTAAGATGGACAGGAGGGAGAGAGAAGTCGTGATGCTCAAGTGGGGGACAAAAGGCTCCGCTTCTGAAGGGAAACTTAACCTTTTTCTTCTTTTAATATTGGGTCTGATCCCGATGAAGGTATTCCTGCATCTTTCAGCGCCTACGTGTCACAGCGTCTTGTCTTAGACGCGAACCTTATGGCGCTAGCTGTGACGTGAGCTCGCATGGGCAGCGCCCAATTATTGGTACCGAGTCGGGGAGGAGGCGTCGATAAACCGTGGGACGATTCTTCAACGGGAAAGACGACAAAGCGAATTGAGCACAATCAGATGCAAAGTGCATATAAATCAGGTATAAACACCAAAAAAAGGGTGAGCCAGAGCGTCATCATTTGCGATTGAATGATGCGGTGGCTGCTGGCGGTTCGCGTGTGACCGCCAAGAGGCGCCGCGTTGGGCAAGGAGTGGCATTCCCCCGCGATCAAATTGACGTCAAGAACCGTTGGGCGGAACCAAAACAATCGGCCGATCACTGATACGCGGGTTCTGGTGTGGTGGGCGATGAACACGGATGATGGAACGATCTCGGTGCAACACAGATCCAGAGATTGAGATTGCTTCCGAACGCATCAAGCCGCACAATCTCGTCCCCAATTTTATTTGGCTCAACTGGACGAAAACAAGGAATCTCGACATGGCATCCCAGCGGAGGTGGCGAGACACTAAGCACTTGGTGGATTGGCGCGGACTAGTGTCTCCGCCTTTTCCACTTTTAACCGCGAAAACGCCGGGTTTGTAGAGTTTGAGACAGCTTGGTGTTGAATGCATGGAAAAGCAAAAAGGAATCTCGATTACATGTCCACGAACGGTGGCCGGTATCTGGGCAATCACGGTGAAAATACAATGCGTGAGCGTTATAAGATCATATTATTATAGAAGAACCTCACCGCCTTTCAGGGTACTGCCTGTTTGGGGTATTTGAAGTATGCCTGCATCAACAAGATCCATTGCCAATTTAGCAAGGACATGGTCGCAGCCCTTCGAGGCCATTATTTGAACGGCGACTGGGAGCTTCTCGGGCTTGCCAGTAATGGTGCTCAAGGTTGAAACCTCACCAATGGGAAATGTGGAATCGGGCACCTGAGCGTAACCGGCAATGTAACCGCCTCCGAAGCCAAAGGGCGGCGCTGGCTCCGAGAGATAGACATTGCGGGGAACAGGCTCGCCATTCCAGCCCCATGAGTAGAGATAGATGAATAAGGCGTCAGAACACTGCTCCTGGTCAGAAGAGGGTGGAAGCACCTCCTTGTTGAACCAGTCTCCGAATAGCGTCATGTTACGAATGGCATCCTCCTCCCAGCTGTCAGGGACTGAGTCTCCCCACCCCCAGCGGACCTCGACAACGGGATCTATTGCAGGAAGTCTTTCATTGTATGCAGCTTGACACATGTCAGTCAGTCACAATACAAAATATCATGTCAAGAGGGTCAAGGGGCAGCTTACCAGCATAGTCGGCGAAAAATGGCTCTCGGAGAAGCTTTGTTTGTTGCTTTGTAATGAGCGTCGTGTATGTCAGGTTCAGCATATCGTACAAGTCCAAGTCCTTGGCCTCAGTGGGACCACTCTCGGCCCAGGCCTTCTCCAGGTTAAATGTGGTGATGTTTGTGCCAATGAAACTTTCCAGATCATCCACAAAAGCACCTACCATGGCCCCAGCGGCAGTTTCATTCCCAGGAAGCTCCAAGGCGTAAATTTTGGTTGGGTACTTTGCAGTTTTCCTGGCGAGAGAAGTGTAGTTGCCACGATACATGGCCAGCTGCGCAGCGTCCCAGATTTTCGGATCACGAGCAAGTAAGCCAGGTGTATCCAGTGCCGAGGACAAAGGCATGACTCCATCAAGGGAGACGGATCCATGGGTAGGTCTGTTGCCAAAGAGGCCCTGCACACAAGCCGGGCCACGAACGGACCCGCCGGTATCAGAGCCGACCGCAAGGTCAAGCCACTCATAAGAGCCCATTGAAGAGCCAGCTCCGGCTGATGAGGAAGAGGCGTCATTGTAGCCATCACCGCGAGGGTTGAAGGGCGCGTGATAATCAACCCAGTCGGCAGTTGGTGTCTCACCATTAGCAAATTGCGATAATTTCTGGTACCCGACAACGACAGCGCCGGCATCGATGAGGTTCTGAATAGCCGGTGCGGTTGTGTTCGCTGGCCCATATAAACCCCACCAAGCCCGGTTACCGTTAGACTTTTTGACGCCGGCGAGATCGAAGATATCTTTAACACCGATACGAACACCATCGAGCGGCCTTTCAGTTGAAGGTTTAAAGTAGAGTCGAGACGGCACGCCCATGGTGATGGATGCTGAGGAGTCGGCCTGCGCCGAAAGCGTTTGAAATGTGCCATCTGGCTTCTGGAGGAACGATGAGGTGAAGGCCCCAGCCGTATCGACATAGAGATGGTAGACCGGGTACAGTTCACCCGACCTCGAGTCGAGGAAGTAAGGGCCAGAGGGGACATCAGCGCCTTCATTCAAGGGCAGCAAAAAGGAGGTTGTGTTGAAGTAGGTTGCGACATGACCACTTGAACGCGTGTATCCAGCAAGAAATACGGCAGACAGAAACCCCGGTTGCCAAACGTCGTCTCGGATGGCCCATTCACCAAAGACCTTCTCCAGTGATGAAGGCTCCATCTCATCGGCCACGACCGTCACTGGAATGTATCCGTGAGCCTGGGACACAGACCCAAGTTGGCTACAGTCGTCGATGGCTACGCCTTTGGAGAAGGGCGAGACATGGTAGTCTATGTCGTTGAGTTTCACAGACACACCCATGGAAACCAACTGGGCAGCCCCAAGGCCGACAAAGCTAAGGAGTGCCAGGAGATTCATAGTTGACAGGAGGAATGAAAGCACGTTCAATATGGCTGTACTCTCGATTATTAACGGTATGCCAACCGTGACCAAGAAACCTGCTGTGCATGTTCTCAATTTGAAGTTACGGGAGGGGTATATGATTCTTTTATACTCCTGCCTTGAAGTTTTGTACATTAATAATAAGACGCAGACTAATGCAGTATGGGAAAGGATAAGTTCATTGACTAACAGGCATTATGCGATAGCGTTGGGACCCTGGATGACATCCCATTACTGGGATAGCTAGACATTCATCTGCTCTTATCGTTGCCTTACATCCATAGGCCCACCCAGTTGCGCGAATCGAGGCTGAACATCGAGGAGAATTATCTGATGCATTGGATGAATCTCTTCCACCATGTTCTATACTCGATACAATCTTCCTAGATATTAGGGAACGACCAATCTTCAAAACCTGGACCTGAAAGCAATAGGTAAATATTGAAAGTCAAACCCAGTTTGAAAATCCAAGGCCCACAAAAGTACTTGGTTCAAACCTAATCAGAACTAGGAGTCGTGCTTATCGCTCAAATCAAAGAAGGCACATCCTTGTCCAAACATACCACAGACCCAATCCCCCGCTTGCCGAGGATCCAGGGCGGCTAGAATACTCTGCTCTCGGCTTAGCGTCCTCGGTTCTGAAAAATGACTCTGAACCGCGCCTACTAGCGTCAAATACGGCTTTCGGGCCTGGTGGACAACTTGCACAGCAAATTTGTTGACTGATAGCAGTTACATAATTTTATCGCTCTGCTTAATGACGAGGTAATCCCCAGGAATATTTTCTCTTCTAAACGAGTAGACTGGATCCTATAGTTCGTGTTGAAGAATTGCCTATGTCTTCTCTCGGTTAGATGGTTTTGCAATGACGATGCGAAATATCCACATGGGTCACGTGCGAGTATTCCTAGGCCTTTGTTGACAAAGGGCGTAAGACCTGTTCTGATAGCTAAATTAGATTGTGCAAACCTACTACATTTTAGACCTAGCAGTTTCTTTCTTATCCCATTCCATTTTTTTAACCTTTTACCCAATGATGGTGCATCTTTCCACTACAGCCACTTATCGCTCCCTCCTGAATAGCTTCACCCACATATGTAAAACTTACCCTATAGAAGTTTACTTATCCATATTCCCAGTGAGGGTATATTTTGCACTGTGAGCATATTATTTATTTTCCGCTTCAGCGTTGAATAGGTCCAATAAAAAAGGATGAAGAGATAGAAGCTGAACCAACCTAAATAGGCATTTACCGGCGCTCTTTTGGCCACTTGGGGGCGGAAGGATCGGCGTGAAGTAAAATTAACCACACCAGGCATCTATAGTACATAGCACGCTGTAAAAGTAAGCTTGAAGCTAAATTTTGTGTCAGCGGCACTTATTTAGGCTATACCAGCGGAAAGCATTATGCCAATTCGTGTAGAGATCTGCCAGTCAATGACATCATATCGCCATAGCAATAAGCGCTAGATCCTTCAATCGCCTGAACGGTGAAGTTTGCTACTATAATTAAACCAGTTGCTGTTTCAAGTCCCCAATCAGCATAATATCCGGGGACCAAGCTCGCCGGGCAGGAGTGAGCATGAAGAGTGCTTGGTATAAATATGGACCGACATGGCGCATATTGTTTTCTTAACATGGCGCGTCGGTTTATTTCATTTTCTTCCAACACTCCTTTGATTTTCATTTGTCTACTCTGCCTCCACTCTGTATAGTTCGCAATCTAGCTTTCGCTGTTAATCGCCAAAATGAAGAGCAACACATCAAGTTTCAGGGCAGGAATCTTGCTACAAGGGATGCTTCTATCGTGCATCGTAAGTGCGGCAGCAAGGAGCCTTCCGCTCTCTCTTACGGGAAATTCGTGGTCTTTGAGATCCGCCCAACCACAACTGGAACGCCGGGTGGACGACTTCTTCTTGAGAATAATGCCTCTGGGGGCTTCTATCACGAAAGGAGATCCTGCGGCGCCAGGAGACGAAGAGAAGAATGGCTACCGAAAGCCGCTGCGGGATCGTTTGCGAGCAGATGGCTGGGATGTCAACATGGTGGGCTCAGTTGATGACTGGGGTACAATGTGTGATAGAGTACGTGGCTGCTTCAGTTCAACGTATTGATAGAACAAGTACTGACTACGATGTACAGCAAAACGAAGGCCACCCAGGCCTACGTGTATCCGAAATTCACACGATAGCACGAACTACGGTCCCCGAATGGAAGCCGAATCTTATACTGATCAATGCTGGCACAAATGATGCGACGCAAAACAGAGACGACGAGCCTGCCAGCATGACTCACATTCGGATCGGAGATATGCTCGCAGATATCTCCACAATGCTCCCAAATTCTACAATCGTTCTGTCTACCCTATTACCCCATTCGACCTCTCCTGAAAACACGCAAAGAGTGCAAGAAATCAACCAAAATATACGCCAGCTATTCAAGGAAATTGATCAAGACGCCGGTCGCAAAATTGTTTTCGCTGAAATGGACGGCGGTTTCATCACGCTTGATGACATATTTGACGGCACGCATCCCACTTTGCTCGGTCGCAGGAAGATGGCAGCCGTATGGCATGACGCTATTGGCCGTGCTGAAGAAAAGGGATGGCTCCAGGCACCGTCATCAGATGTCAACTTCCAAGATGATGTCTGGGGCGACCAATGTTCTCTTCCTGGCGGTGATGACAGTCAATCAGATCCCGGCCTACCAGAATACACTCCAGCACCATCTGTCGAGGTTCGGCAGTCTTGAAGTGTCTACACATAAAAGTTCGTGTTGGTCTGAGTGTGGGCATATTTGATTATTGATGGGGGTCAGGCCAGTCATGCAGTGGCCGCGATAGCTGGGTCCATTGGACCAGGTCATTCAACCAGCTCATTCACAAAGTTGTCATGGAAGATGCAATAAAGGGTTTCTCTGCTGAGCAAGTCTTATAAAGTTGCAACCATAGCCCTGTTTCACAACAGCTGATGCACAAGACGGAGGCGTGGGGCTGGACAAGTACAAAATTTAGAATATTTGAACAAATGTAAATTGTAAGGTATAGCCTGTCGAGATTAATCCGTAGTGGAGAACTCCATACATTGCCCAAGATGTACAGCCCAAATCCTTTGCACATCTAGCAAGGGCCTCTATGCTGAAGCGAGATGTTGGCGCCGCCCTGGTTGCCAACAAAGCCAACGCCACAGGAGGTGGTAGAGCGAACGAACCAGTTCGCGCCTCGAGCCTGGATAACACCCCTTCCACCTTTGGGGACGCAGGTAGTTCCAATCTGCTGTCGGCCAGGTTGGAGTCTGACGTCAAGCAGATTGACTCGGCATCTATTCTGCGCCATAGCCGGAGCGGCACAAGCGGCAACAAGAGCCAGGACATTGATAAAGTTAACCATTTTCTAGCAGCGTCAGTACGGCTCACATGATGCGTTGAAATCTTCAGCATACAAATGATGGAAGTTGGTAAAAGCTATGAGACTTTGGGGTTTGGTTCAAGTTTGTGTGCTAGCTACTTGATTAGGCGAGTAGCGTTGAGCAGAACATCATGGCAAATTCATATCTATTAAAGATAAAGTCTGCTATTGCAACGATTGTAAAAATGAGAAACTACTACGGGTTTTCTGACCTCCACTGCTTTTGGCGTCTTACTATCTCGTCTACCGCAATTCCAGCGAACTCAAATACCTCGGGAGCATTTCGAATATCGGGCTGATTTTCGGGTTTCCAATCTCCCGAAAACACAGATTCCCGACACATCCTGAGCTTAACAAAATCGTTGCTGATGAATATAATGGATATGTCGAATCCGTCGTCGCTCTCGCACTTGACAGGTGTCAGGCTGGCAGTACGCGGAGGATTCCTCAGCGCGAAATAAACTTGATTGCTTGGATCGAGATAGGCCATACCCTCGAGCACCCGTGGAGTGGCGCGGGCACCACTGCCCTTCCTATTCCAGCATACGAATGGCAGGTCGAGGTCAAGCCGCTTGTTGTGAAATTCATAATAAAACCGCTCGACGTGATCCGCGCAGTACAAGTACCAATCCCTGGACTCGCTAAAGTCAAGACGGACGGTTTCGCCCCTCTCTGTGGCTTCTTGCAGAGCACGACAGGCGGCTTCAATCTCTTGCTGGCGGCTTGCATCATCATCGCGAGTCAGTTCCTTTTCCCTCTTTTCCCACTTTTCGAATATCCTGCGCTCTTCTGACTCTTGTCGGCTCTCCCGTTGCTCGCGGGACTCGCTGTCATCAGGCCGTTCATCCGATAACTCGTCATCATCCCTCTCCTCACCTAGTTCTGGAAGGTTCTCCCCGACATCACAATCTGGCAGTTTTTTTACTGCTTCAACATCAGAAATTCTATTAAAATATTCCTGGAGCGTGCGCTGGCGTTCCTTTCGAGATTGAGTACGTGAGTTTGCCACGCCTGCAGGTTGAGGTCGAAGGGGATCTTTTTTCCTTTTGTTCTTGGCCATCTCGTTTACTTGATAACGAAGGGAAGATAGGCGGCAATGAAAGACAATTTAATAACAGAAAATTGGAAAAGTTTTGTGCATCAGAAGACATCTATTTACTCCTTTTCTTCTTCTTTTTTTTCTTTTTTCCAATTTGTGAGGGATGACAATATGGAGAGAAAGGGGGCATTCGAATTAGACTTTGATCACCGGAGACTAACCATCCGTGGGTCTAAAAGCAAGCGCCACCCCCTCTATGGTTCAGCCGGTAACTTGTCCCGAAGTCGTAAGCAATTTCACTTAAGATCGCATTTAAACTACCCGTATCGATAAGAACAGTTTAGCTATTGTAAGCAACATTTACCCAAAGTTTGATGGGATATAATAAACTGTTTTCTAGATGTTAGTAGTCTTGCAATATGATTATCGCGGAGGAAAAACTCTCCAGTATAACTGTCTTGATTAAAGTAAGCATCGCTTCCTTTGGTATTCTGACTCCCGTTTCTTTTTCAGCATCTACTGGCTTTGCATTGACGCCAGGACAAAATGCTCACCTCTGAAAAGAACCCAGAACCACTTTGGCGTCGTGGGCGCAATGGCGGCTGAATAATCCCCACTCCCCCAACGGAAATTAATCTCGCTTAACCATCCGTTTGCGAATCGGATTGGATGGTCTAGGAAAATAGTGCCAGTCCAGGGCCCTTGTGACTACGTGACGCTTAGTTATGTTTGGGGCCCTACGACAACAAAGGAAACTCCCCAAGCAGGAAATTCTTTGCCGGCTGTCCTTCCGCAGACTATCGAAGACGCTATTACTGTTGTCAAAGCACTTGGTTTGCAGTATCTCTGGGTGGATCGCTATTGCCTAGACCAGAGTGATGTGGCAGATCCACGCAAGTTGATCCAAGAAAGTCCGTGGATGTCGCGGGCTTGGACTTACCAGGAGGGTGTTTTCGGGTTATATTGGATGGCATTTACCGATGAGCAGGTCTATTTTCAAAGGTCAAGCAGCCAGTGGGAAGGTCTCATCGAGCGTGGCTGGTTGACATCCTCTGAAATGTTTCCCCATGGTGGATTAGGGATGAGATTGGACTGTCCCATCCAGAGAATGTATGATAACCTGTCAGACCAGACAGGCATACTTCACATGTTGCTTGGTGATTATTCTTCCCGAAAGTTAACCTATCAGTCGGATATACTCAACGGAGCACTGGGGCTCTTGAGAAGGATCGGGAATGGTCCATACTGCATGAGTCACTACTTTGGAATGCCAATTACAGGGCCACTTGTAAACCATCGCAAAACCATTAGCCGTAACTCAAGCCGGACCTGGACACTAACTAAGCCTTCATGGTGAACTTTTGCTGGTTATCAAAGGAAACAGGCCCACGTCGGCTCGGCTTTCCAAGTTGGTCCTGGATCGGTTGGCACGTTACTTATGAAAGACCAAACTTCAGTTTCCTGCACGTTGGGCTTAATCTTTTTAATAGCATCAGTCCAACCATTTATGTCGACACTGGGAATGAGTTAATAGAATGGGAAGAGATGTGTCTCTCGAGGAACTGGGAGGATTATAGCGATACCCAAAAGGTACCCAAGGAGCTTTACATACGTGCTCCCACAATGGCGTTGCAAGTATGTAAAGACCCTAGAGCTATGGATGGTATGACAGGAGTTGGCCATGCGGCAGATGCTGGACCCATGAGATGGTGTGCCGTAATTTCAGACGAGGAATGCGACGTTCTCATTGAGGTGGACCTGGTAGATGCAGCTGTCGAGTATGCCCTGCTTGACTCGGGGTCTATTCAGTTGAAGGCGATTCTTCTCCGCCAAATTCAGCCCATCAAGTCAAGAACCACGGAGAGCGATATTGTATATCATATAGAAGATGTTTGGGCTGCGGCTTTGCTTGTGCTTGATGGCGAGGAGGGCGCAACGAGAATTGGAAGTTCGGAGTTGAGAGAAGACAACTTTTTTTGTCTCGTGGAAGCATGTGGTATGTCACTCGGAGACGACGGACGGGCATGCGTAGATAAAGGGAGCTTCTAAGAACTATGCTCAGTGCAATGACTGCCGACGAAAGGCGCTAGAGAAGCTTGTGGGTGGTCAGGAGGAGTATGGGCTCATCAAGTTGCTCTAAAAGAAGTGTTTATTGTATGATGTACTGTGAAGACACAAGTCATAAAATGCATGCACAATGTTTCCACAATTTCCTTTCTTTGAAAAGGTCTTTGCATTCATCTTCCCCTTGGTTCCCCATATTTTAGTAGCAGACTTGGGCTGCACCTGAAGCATGTGGTATTGTAACAGTTTTATTCCGGTGGTTCTATTTTTCTTGCCGATGACACCAAAAGGGAACGCTGGCCTTTTATTGCCGAGGCACATTTTTCACTGACAGTATAATCATCTGGTGAGACAAAATTCAGGGTTCTAGGGGCAGCAAACCCTCATCACCGCAATGTCTCAGATGGTTTGGCACAACTCGTCGGCATTGACCACAGGTTAGGGTGCCAGTTGGCCGACATCGCAATCGAGGTCAGGGCCGGATGAGGGTGGCCGCAACCGGCTCAAAACACCATGCCAAATAATTCGCGATCCTGGCTTATCAATCTAGCGACGATGGGCCCTGGTGGGCCTAACTAATTGACCAACGGCGCGAAGTGGCGATCGTCAGGGGGCTAGAGCCCCGATTTCGGCGGGGCCCTCCAAACGGTGGCCGCGACCAAAGATACGTCGCGACCAGATGAAGAAACAAAAGGGTCCAATGCAGCGCGTAGCCGCTGGGATTGATCCGCTTCAGATGCAAAAATTATCAACTCAGCAGCTGGGCAACGTCAAGACATGGTGGTGATGAGTAAACCCAATTGCCATGGCGAATGTTGCTCCAACCACCTCAGGCATACCCATTCAACCTCACGCGACATTGACACTTCGTATCAAACTAAACGAAAACGAGACTCCCCCGCGTAATCGGGACGCTAAGCTAAATCCCCCGTGCCTCGCTACCTTTCCTGTCCCAACGACCTGCCCCGCTCGCGAGCTCCACTGCCTTCTTACCCTGGAGCTGTCATGACACTCAATTGATTGGCTTTATCGCAACTTGACCTTATAATACCCATATGATATGATGTTACATGTGAAATTTTCCTCATTTTTATGTTCCCAGAGGATTAATTCCACGAGAGTGGGAGAAAATCCACATGTAAAGCTTGGGCATCGTCCTCGAACGGCATCCTGTGTAGGTAATACCGCAAGTATCTGTAGATGGTGTGATCATGAACAGTGCCCACGAGATGAGAGAAGACCACAAGAAATGGACCTCTACGTACTCCGGTCCTCTTATTAAACCAATTTCTATTCGGTCCGCTTTATTCCTAGGGCATATTGCCGTTGAATCAGGAGTGCACGCATACGTGTCGACAAAGGAAGAACATTGTTCCGGCCCGAAGTACATGATCGTACGAGACGATAAATTGGGTTGAAACCTCCTCGCGCCACCGCCTTCCGAACGTTGAACCCAAGCATTCGAAAATCCAAAATGGACAATCCAGCTCTGCAGTACGCCGTCGCCGGCGCGGTCATCATTGCCGGCCTGACCTTTGGAATCCCACTGTTCCTCGCAGAGTACTTCCCCTGGCAGAGCCTGTACAAGCAGCGCCACGGCAGGCCCACCGTGCAGACCAAATCATACAAAGGGAGGACTGCGCTCATTACAGGTGCCAATGGCGCCTTTGGCTCGCGAGCTGCCAAGCTCTTTGCCCGTCGCGAGGTTGAAACCCTTGTTCTGGTTGATGTCAGGGATTGCGGAGGCGTCAAGAAGGAGATTGAGGAGGAGCTCAGTGCGGGGGGCAAGCCTGTGCCCAACATTATCGTTTGGCAAGCCGATCTCATGTCCTTTGCGGGATGCCAGGAGCTTGGAAAGAAGGCACGCGAGCTGAAGAACCTCGACCATGTTTTGATGACTGCTGGAATTCTCTCCTTCAAGCGCCAAGAGTCACCCGAGGGTTGGGAAACTTGTGAGTTTGCCTCGTCATTGCGAGCAATATTTTTTACCTGCAAGGATCTAACCATCAATTCCAAAAATATAGCTATTCAAGTTAACTTCTTTTCTGGCGCGCTCCTCTCGCTTCTCTTCTTGCCGCTGCTCAAGTCATCGCCAGGGAACCCAAACCCTCCTGTTCTAACCTTCGTCACCACCTTCGGCATTTACCCCTCTTCCTTCACCATGGGTATGCCTAAGAACGGCTCCTATCTCAAGCGTCTCAGCAACAACAAGGACGGCATGGAGCAAGCTCATCAGTATGGTCGCTCGAAGGCTCTCCTTCTTTACTTTGCCCGCGAGCTCGCAGCCCGAGTTTCGGCCAATGCCGCCAAGGAAAAGAGCGAACGCAAGGTCACAATCAACAGCGCCGATCCTGGTTCCGCATGGACGCCCCTCACCAACCCCAACCAGTCCAAGCTGATTCCCCGACTCATCATGAACTTTGGAGCCAGAGAGCCCGAAATCTGCGCTACAGCCCTGGTCAATGGTGTTTCCGCTTCTACTGATGGACATGGAAAGATTATGCAAGATTTCGACACCGCATCGTGAGTACTCGTGATTACAAAAGGTTGGCTGAGATTGGTGTACTAATAGCTGGGTGGCAGGTACCCGCCTTTTATGGAGCGCTCGAGCGGCCAGAAAGCTCAGAAGCGTGTTTGGGATGAAACTAGAGCTGAACTTGAGGGCAAGGTCCCAGAGGTCAAGGCCATCTTTGAGATGTTGGACCAGTAGAGGGATACAGCTTGAGCGTAGAAAGAAACCAATGGCCAGAGCAGCGGAGCCAGCATGTTACACACCAAGAATGCAGGAAGTTGCGTACTAGCAGTCCCGGGGGGCCGCTGGATCATGACATGAGAGGGACTCTAGGAAACATGGACATGTAGAGGAAGATGAGTCCCATGTCCAATGCATACCACGATACGTCTAATACGGGATCTTGTCAAGAAGCTTGAAATGGATCTTATCGAGCTTAGAATCAAGTATAATGGCACCAAAAAAGATCAATTCATCATAAAAAGCGCCCTAATTCAGACCTATTGACTACTCACCGACAGACCACAACCATCTTTGCCAGTTGAGTTTGAATTTGAAAATCCTCACCGGTTGATTTCCCTCGTTTAGTCATGCCTGGACACACAACCATCCGCACATTTTTATGCCTATCCAAGGACCGCTCCCCGCTATCAAGCTCCATCGTCTCGGCATTGAATGTGCGGGTTTCAGAAATCAGCTGGGGATCCAAAACCCATTCGATACCAGAAACCTGTCGGCAAATTTCCTTGTCCAGTGCCAATGCGGAGTCAAGTATCTCGTGAAGTTGAGACTTGAACCCCTGTTTATCAGACTTTGAGAAACTGCCAATGATGTCGATGATACATCCAACCGTCTTAGATTTGAATTCCTCCAAATCCTCGTTTGTTTCATCGTCTTCGGCCGTGTCTAAAAGGAGGCCGACCGTCCCTGCGCTCCAAACTCGAAACTTGCGCTCCCTGTCCGTTTCCGATGCGTCTGTATCTTGCCCCAATCAACTCGATTAGCTGAAACCATTCATTTGCAACGGACTTGATGAACTCACCAGGCTTTAAATTAGACCATATTCGCCACATTGCCTTACTCGACTGCTTGTTGCCTAGCCATCGGAAATTGTTAAAGACCTTGTCCACTAGCACCTTCCAGATGAAAGCCTGGACGAGCTTAGCGCATAGATCTGGAGTACAGAGATAGGTGTCATAATTTCCCTCCTGAAGTGTGGCTTGCTTGAGATGTTTGAAGAAGTCGGCGTTGGGCAAGTCCGGATTTTGTTTTGAATTAACACGCTCAAAGTACTGGATTGCGAAGTCCCGAATTGTGTACCTTAGCGGGACCACCATGTCAAGAAGGTAGCAGTCCTCAACTTGGTAGAAGGCTTGGCTTGTGGCCCGGAGTTTGTTCAGCTCGGTGGCTGTCTTCTTCCACTTACTTCGAGCGGTTTCTAATACCCGATCTTTTTCAGCAAGCTGTCTATGTAGGCTCTGCTCTCTCTCTTGCAGTGTCTTCTTCTCGTCTTCCAATTCGTTTATTCTTTCATTGAATGAGGCTTCCATGCCTTGGAGTTTGAGCTCAGCTTCATTAACAAGTTTGCCCGACTGAGTAGACAGGCTTACAGGATCTGGGTGCAATCCATCGGCCTTGTCCACTTCTTCTCGGCGGGGGATGCGGGAACTGGGGCTAGAAGGTGGTAATAGCCTGGTTGTCTCTTGATCTTGTGATACTAGGTCCTGATCACTGCATGTACTATGGTCTATTTGGGTAGATTTGTCCATGACTTTGACCTCGTCGTCTCTGGGATCAGGAGTATGCTCGCGGGAAGATGCTGATTCATTGCGATGTGATGGGCCAGAAGTTCTGGAATGATAATAAGTAGTCCGGATACCATTTTTGTTTGTGGTATACATGATTGTACGTGAGACCCGTCCCGATGCACCACTCAGAGGCCTTGGTGGAAGTTCAGGGGCATCCGGCATAGGGACATCATCATACCTGGATTGGTTGGTGGATGGATAGCCAAGATAGCGGCTTTCTTGACCGCTGGGGGTCAACATTAGAGAGATGGTATGTGGTTGATGGTTAAATTGGGTAACCAAGGAGTGAGAGAATCTGGTGGGAACATAGATACCATCCAGCGGTTCTTGTCACTTCGTTAAAAAGGAAAGAACCTGTGGGCCATTCCAGGAGATGGATCGCCCAGACATTCAGCCATGTGTCTGAATCACCTCGGTTTGCCATTGTCAGCACGTACTCACTGAGAGATTTGACAATAAAGAACGTGGCAGGAGTTCAACCAATCAATCGAAAATAGAATTTGCTCTAAAAACGCTCGTGGGATCGTTTGTGTCTGTGCGACAGTGATTTCCTTATGGTTTGCCACAAATCACAAATTGGGCTGGAAGCTGAAATCAATGGTGGACACAAGTGTGATCCGGCTGCATCCAAGGTTTGTCGTATTCACGCCCTTAGCGCTTACAGTTTTCCTACTACTTTTTCGACATGTGACACTTTCAGGACAGGTTGAAGTGTAATTGGATAGCTTATTCCCTTTTCCTAGTTTCATGGTTTCATGGCTTGCTCTAGTCTGCTGATGGCTTGAGAGGCTGAACGCCCGTCTGGCAGCCTGATTTGGATGGTTCAGCCACAGTTTGCAAAATGCAGCCGAGGCAGACTGACTGTGAATTATTGCGGCAAGCTGAAGACTAGTCAAGCCTCGACAGAGAGACTGCAGGGGTTAGAAACATGCGCTGCGTGATTGTTTCAAAAGGAACTTTCCGACAGGCCTAACCCTAGCAGTATGCTCCTCTGGCTGGACTCAGCTGGGCTGACTATCCAAAACAGAATTGAATGGAAGTAGAATACTTTGGGTCGAACTAATATCAAGATGACGCAAAGGTATCGCTACCTCGGGTACTTATGGGATGTACATTTCTAACACCTGTGGCGTGAAGCCCCATAGGTCACTACCGGCATATATAACCGAGCTGCCTTCTGGAGCCGTTTCGACTCTTCAGCTCTTGCAGTGTCACAATACCAATTGCTTCATCTCTTCGGCCCTTATATTCCGGAATTTGTACATCTACCTATGAGCTCCGACTATCTTGTTGAACATGAAGCTACCATACCACCCGAAAGCCAACTCGGAGTGGGAAGATGCAAATGACGCAGATGATGTACTGGTGATTGGAATTGATTTTGGGACAACGTAAGTTGCAAGCGGTTGAAAAGCTTCTGATGCCTCCCGCTCATATACATAATTTTCCAGCTACTCTGGCGTTTCTTGGGCCACTAAAGCTGATTTTGAGAATAACCAAATCAACTTGATTACCAGCTGGCCGGGGCATGGTCGAGAAGAGGGAAAGGCGCCAACGGAGCTTTTCTACGAGGATGATCAAGTTCAGTGGGGCTATGATATTCCAAGCGACGGAGACCCTGTCCGTTGGTTCAAGCTTTTGCTTCTGAAAGAAGAAGATGTTCACCCGGAGCTGAGATCGTCGGAATTCCTTCTGCGAGCTCGCAAAATGCTCCGTGAGAATGATACAACCGCCATCAATCTCATCTCAGATTATCTAAGGCTTCTGTGGCAACATCTCACTGAAACCATTATCAAAGCCCGTGGTGAAGATGTAGTTGATGCGCTGACATTTCAAATCGTCATCACTGTCCCGGCTATCTGGAAGGGGTACGCCCGTCAGGCCATGGAAGAAGCTGCGAAGAAGGCAGGAATGCTAGAGGACCGCGCAGCAGGAAAAACCACTCTGTCGTTTGCGCCCGAGCCTGAGGCGGCTGCATTTTCCACTCTATGCGATCCATCCAGAAGGCCAAAGGTAGACGACGTCTACGTCATTTGCGATGCTGGAGGCGGCACGGTTGTAAGCGCTCATCAACCTGTTTTACCTTTGCGATGGCGCATTCTAACGCAAGTAGGATTTGATTAGTTACAAGATTAATTCGACCAGTCCTTTGCGTATGGAAGAGGCCGTAGAGGGATCAGGTGAGCTAAAGAAGGTGCTATTTATGGTTGGACTGATCATTGACATCTCGTTAGGTGGCCTATGCGGAGGCATCTTTATTGACGAAGGATTTGAACACATATGTAAATCTCGGCTTGGTAGGAAGTGGGATCGTTTGAGTAAAGCCGGTATCAAAGAAGTCATGAGAGGGGAATGGGAACAATCCATCAAACCTCACTTCAAGCCAGGCAAATCTAACAAAGAGTACATTGTCAGCATACCGGCTGAGGCTTTCGGCAAGCAGAGCTTGGATGACGGCTCTAAGGAGCCGGCTATCAAGAACGGCCGAATTCATTTTAAAGGGTCAGTTTATTTTCTACCACCACGCGGGGGCCTTATGTTTTTAATGTTGACGCCCAATTAGGCATCATCTACAAGGAGCCTATACAAATGTTTTCGCAAAGATCGGAAATTTGTTGGATGCTCAGATCAAGAAGGCTAAAGACCAGGGCATGAATGTTGCGGTATGTTTGGGCCGGTGTTTACGTTTACCTCCTATCGATACTGATGAAACTGATGTAGGGAATAATCCTTGTCGGCGGTTTGGGCGGAAGCCCCTATCTCCACGATCACTTGAAGGCCCGCTATTCAAACCCTAAGATTGTTGTCCTTCAAGATTCTGGAATGAAGCCGTAGGTTGCCAGAGACTAAAACCCTGCAGGTACACTATCTAACTTTTAAACCTGTAGTCGCACGGCAATTTGCCGCGGTGCCGTATTCAAGGGGTTTCTGGAGGGCGCAAGTGCTGAGTTTGACAGCAACGGGAATATTACCAACATTGCTGCCCCAATCCAAGTCACATCGACAATATCCAGGGCCAGTTATGGAAACTCCTTCTCAGCGGAATTTGATGAGGACATCCATCTTCACGAGGATAAGTACTGGGACACAAGGGAATGCACCTGGAAAGCTTCCAATCAAATGACATGGTACGTCACAAAGGTATGTTCTGTCTATGAGCTCGCATTCGATTCACCAATAACACATACCAGGGCGAAAATGTGTCAAAGAAAGAGCCCGTCAGTCATTCGTTTTATCAAATTGTCGACACCAACTTCAATGGATCTTTTACCATCGACATGTTGCAGTGCGAGGATCAGAACACTCCGTCTCGAGTGACAAGTAGCGTCATACCATTCTGCTCAATTGACTGCAAACTGGACGTTTCGACTTCTACTCTGGAAAACTTTACCAGAGTGAGTGATGGTAAAAAGATGAAGAAGATGGCATTCGATATCAAGATGGTGCCATCAGGGGCAAGCGTTGAGTTTGGTGTTTATTTTCAGGGTCGAAAGCTTGGAACGCAAAATTCCAAGATTTCGTTCAAGTAGTTATCAGAGACGTAATTCAGGACACCTAGAAGTAAATAAATCAAGGAGAAAAGATTGCATCCTTTATAGTGCGTATGGTCTGATTAAGGCAAGTAGTAAGATGTGTAAAGTGATACTTCCTGTAATTTAAAGATCCGAAGGCAAATTTATTCAAATTCTGGATCGTCACCATCTAAGATGATAATGAAGCTCTTGTTATCACCAAATCAGGCGTCTTGACTTACAGATGGATGCTATTCACGGGAACTATCATAAAATATCATACATCCTGATCTATTCGGGTCTGGAATACCGGGGGAATTGCGTAAACATAAATTCCGATTCTCGGTATGGAAGACTTTCATGACGAAAAACTGCTTGCCGGGATTGTCATGTTTCTGGTACGTTCCATTATCCTTTCAAGTGCCGTAAGACTGCACTTAGGTACCTCCGTCAATCACCTCCACAAAAAACCATAATATTGATCCATATCCGAGCTCATAATCAAGTATATGGTTTGGAATACTGAGAAATTTTATAATTTCCATTTGAAAATATTCCATCTTTGGTTTTCAGTTGCGTGGCTAGCCGTGCAAACTGGGTGCTACCTGGGCGCAGTCTTACGGCACTTAAAGGGATCATTCATGCATAGCATCCGGTAAACACACGGTCACCTGAAAGGGCACACATGTTTCGCTAGAACACAATTAAGAAGGCGATTTATTCCGAATTTCAATGCCAAGAGCGTTTCAGCTGAAGGCTGGTGAGCCTGTCGTCGCATGACTAGTGCTTCGGAGGCCCAACCAAGCCCCTGGCCATCGCGCCATAGGGTGGGTCATTGCATTCACTAATGCTGCCAAGCTTGTACGTGCCGCCAAAAATGAATAAGTGGCTGGCACTGCAATCAAGTAAGGCTGACCACCCCGCAATGAGGCGGACTCAATGCAGGACTTGTCGCGTAAGCACCAGATGGGACGTATCCCTTAAACCCCTGGTTTCCCACTTTCTCTTGATGCTGGACAAGCCTGACTTGATTATCGCCACAAATGGAGAAGTTGCACAGGACAGGCTCATTGCCAAAGGAAGACACTAGATTGCAAGATGCAGAAGTTGTCAACGTTTCAACGCCTGACCCTTCAAAACTCTCAGGAAATGATGACGCCAAACTGGAAGAGAGCATGGGTTCGGCAAACAACCCAAACCCGGGGGTAGCAGACGCTCCCTCAAAGCCAATTAGAAAAGTACCACCCCGACCACTGGTACTCACCGGCTGGCGAGCTGCTGTGGATACATCTCTCATGGCAACAACTCTGTTTCTGCCTTTTGCTGCAAGCATGGTTATTTCATGGATGCCCCTCACCAGGATAAGCATTCATGAGGCACCATATGAGGTGTAGGTGATAACAAGATAACAACACAAGTTGAACCGGTTGAATAAGTTCAAGGCTAAATCTAGACAGTTGGGTGAGCCTAATTACGAGCGCTCTTGACATGGGAGGCGTGATTTTGATCTTGTCCATTTCATTACTTGAAATATCATTGGAAAAGGGACTCAAGGCAACGAAATTTAAATTTCATGGATCTTTGCGAGGTGTAATCTGCTTTTTCATCTTCTCCGACACTGTTATCAATGGTATCTATCTTTGGGCAGTTTCGAATCGCTTTTGCGATTCCGATATCAGCCCAAAGACTCCATCATGCCAAGTCGGTAAGAGTATGCTCCGGGACATTGGTATTTCCCGAATATTTGGCGTGTAAGGCTTCATTCCCATTTTATAGGAAGAAACTACTGACCGGCGATAGATTGGGAACCTTTATGCTTTTAGCATCACTGTATGGCTGGGTGCACAGGGTTTTGTTGAGATTAGAAGCGAGGGAATATCAACGAGAATTGATTAGTCAAGGCTAGTTGTGTCCGGATAAAATCATAATCGAAGCAATAAAGGTTTTGCTCTATGAAACACGAAATTTCTAGTAGCGTGCTCAAACCACATGGTATAGATGGCATTACCTCGTGGTGTTTGCGACTCAATAACAATATTATGCTCGACTATAGCACCATCCTGCCCCGACTCTATCTGTAGTCTTGCCCACCGAATCCGCAACCGATTCACCTGCCAAGCTATAGTCTGCACAATTTCTAATGTTGAACTCGTTGTTTATATTGAAAGGAGCGATCGTCCGGATACACCGCGCCCCTTACATCATGCTTACGACTAAGTGGTAAATGTAATAGCCGTTCGCCGTAGGGGATAACTAGAGTACGCTCGACTCAACGGTACAGGGGTTTTGTCAATTAGCTCACCAGCATAGCGTCGGGTCCTAACGGCGCGATGTTGGCACCGAATCTGATGACATTCGGAGCATGCGGCCTTATAGTTCCCCCATGATCTCGTCCATTTCCCCCAGCCCGCCAACGGCCGCTGCCCCCTCCATACCCCAGGATGATCTTGACAGCCAGATCCTATGCATGAGCGTGAGGCAATTGCGTCGCAAGCGCCCCGAAGTCCCCAAGGAGATCAATTAAGTGGACGGACTGAATCGGGTGTAAGCAGCTCTGCTTTGGGCCCAGAAGTCTAAAACAACTAACACAAAAGGGCAGACATCTCACCACTAGAATGCCGACCCTAGTCTCTGACTTTGATTCTTGATTGGACATGTTCCTCGTTGGTCACGCTTTTCGTATTTTCCCCACATTCTTGTCTAGAATGATGTCCATTCCAACCTCAAGCACATGATTCACTTCCTTCCTTCATACGGAACTTGAATGAAGGGTAAAAATAACGCAGAGTTTGCAATGGCTAAGATAATAAAGAACACTAATGCATTCTGAGTGTTTATTTTGGGGCTGAGCAGACAGGACTAAAGGACTGAGGGTAACAACCGAGACACTTACAGTCAAATGCTACCATAAATTCGTGAGACATGTGTCAAGAAGTGATTTTCACCGACTTTCATTGCGAATCATTTCTCTCACGTGTTACAGTTAGCCTATAAATATGGCATGGTCTCGCACTCGGCTTCTTGCAACCTAACTCTCGTCCACAATTAACAAATCAATTTTATAACAAATTTTATCTACATTCTTCAGGGTGAGCCACTATTTATTGAAAAAACACGTTTTAATATGACGACTAATGCATACCAGAAAATGCGCCCGGTTCTCGCAATGCTTGCCTTGGCCGTTGTCGTGGCTGAGGCTTACCCAAGAACGTGCATCATGGACGACTACCCGTATCCAAATGTTCGGGACCGCAAGACGATTGTAAATTGTGTAGGTGGATTTGAGGTCCCGAAGAAATGTGGGAAGGGTTATGTTGCCGAGTGTGTTGGGGGAGTGGGAGCTTGTTTAGAGGAGAAGTTGGCCGGAAATAGAGCTGGACAAAGCTGCCAATTTACGGGAGTCGCGGGGAATTGGCGCTGAGATCGCTGGGGCGACAGTCTGAATTTAACCTTGCAGAATCCTTAAAATGCACAAAAAGACCAAGAGATGCCCAGTTTTGTGGACAGAATGGCAAGACCGAAATGCGAGACTGCGGTGAAAACCCCGTTCATGTTAGGGTCTAAGCACAACCCGTTGGAAGTGTTGCTGTTGTTACGGAGCTGATACTGCCTGAACCTCACAATGATCGAAACCCAGAATCTCATATTTGGCACTAGTTTCATATCAGAATCGCAATCTCTAGAACCGCAATTCATTCTAGTTGGCTCTCCTTCCTCGTGGTAAGCTAGTTCTAGTAAGTCTTGACGTTTCTCAAGCTGGTGGAATTTGCCCCACTTGGTGCGTCCCAGCCACCTTCCATGGCGCCGCGAGAATATTTAGCTGTACGCGCCCTCCCGAACTGAACGCGATCCTTGCTTTTCGCCTAGAGTGATCGACATTTGTTCCGGGTACATCGAGGCTTGTTCATCAGCAAACCACACAAATAATCCACACAACACTACAAAGAGGCGCAATTTATATGGCAAGATCTTTTGCAAAAAGTTTCAACTTTAATTCACCAGTCATGTCCAACCAGTCCCAAAGTCTACTTGAAACAAGCGTGGGCTGGCGAGAATTACAGACTAGGGCCGGACAGGCTTATCGCGTGAAAGCTGTTGATTACGACATTTCCGAAAGACCTGAAGAAGAAGAGGAAACATACGGACCACAATTTATGAAACTCCCTGTCCGCTGGACAGTCGGGAGTGAAGGTGCACCAAGCCTGGAATTCCAAGAAAAAACGTTGATCTCGTGGTACAAATTGGAAAGATTGCCTGTGGACTCGGCCTTTCCGTTCAGATTGACTGTCGTGTGCAAGGATCGTTTTGAGCTATATTTCTCTGACGAGACACAGACCTATTATCAACTAGCAGTCCTGGATGACGGGACACATTATATTGAGTACAGCTCCGAAAGTCCGACAATTGTTGCCATTACGGGCTATTAATCTTGATGCTTACTTGGGAGAGCGTCTTTGAGTTGGGTACTAGGCGAAATAGAGAATCATACACTGACACTGGGATTTAAAGTTTTACCGTCTATTTTGTATCTTTCTGTCTGACCAGTTCTATATGCATGTCTTAATATAACACCCGGTATTCCTTCCCGAGCTCACTTTCGATACCACATTCTGGTGACCTTTGTGCGCTGGATCTTCCTTTGCAGTTTGAAGATTCCATACAGCAACGCCTCACTGGTTGGCGGACAGCCTGGGACATAGATATCGACTGGTATGATTCTGTCGACGCCTCTTACTACACTGTAACTGTAGTGGTAATATCCTCCGCTGTTCGCACAGCTGCCCATGCTGATGACCCACTTCGGATCAGGCATCTGATCGTAGCACTGTCGAACTGCACTTGCCATCTTGTTTGTCAGAGTTCCAGCAACAATCATGACGTCGGCTTGACGAGGGGAGGCGCGGAAGATGATGCCGAGGCGGTCTTGGTCGTATCGTGGCATTGATGCGTGCATCATTTCAAGGCTGCAGCATGCAAGGCCAAACGAGAGAGGCCACATGGATCCATTTCTGGCCCAGCTGACAATCTTGTCGATATCGGTGCTATTGTTCAAGCATGTGTGGTTAGCTCTTGTACCTGTGGGTTGGAGCAATTTTGTTGTTACAGAACATGCTGAACTAAGCCAGTTGGTTTGATATCGCTGGACAGGCCGTGACTTGTGGAATGTTGGGCTTTTGTCGAGTGTTTACGGATTAGAGTGTAATTGCGGAAAAATGAATGAGAGTTGATGCGTATCACTCTTCTCATCAAGGAAAGAGTCGAGTTGGGAGTGTGGCCTGGATGAGTGATGGTTGTTAGCAGATGGGTCTTTGCTTGAAGCATGGAGCTGGGTGCTGGGTGGTCACGCACATGCCATTGTCGTCTCGAAGAAGCTAGAAATACAAACCAAAATAAAGAAAAAGCCCAATCACAGAAAAAACCTAAGTGGCTTGATTGACTGGAGTCGAGCTTATAAGGGATTCAATTTGTTCCGGTCGTCATCGGGAAATTCACACATAGAGTCTTCAGTCCGATGCCCCACCTTGGTTTGGCGGCAATGGATGATGATGTGCGAATGCATGTGTAGCGGTTCAGTCCGCACGTCCAGGGGACCCAAATGATTCATAAAACAGCTATTCTAAGAGGGACATATATCGAAATACCTTAAAACCACCATATTTTGTGTCTATTTGGCTCGTTTCGTTCCGCCATGTCTTCACTCTCTGGGCGTCAGACCAAGCACCGGCTGCGCTAAAATCCTCGCGCGACCCACTCGGCCCATTCCAGCGTCGGAAAAAACACACATCTCTGACATAACGGTCATCGGTCATCTCCATCGCTCTCTTTCTTTCCTTGGGTACTCATGACTTCGCCAACCCCCCCTGAGTGTCGCATATGCCGATTGCCTTTAGCCCGAAGCACCCTGCCTCTCCAGAATGAATGCCCCTTTTGCGGGAGAACATTTCGCCGAGTTGATGGAGCCAAGCGCCACACCAAGACGTGTCCCTCCAGAGGCAACCGCCGTCTCCCACCAGATGCGAAGCGTGGGAGAAAAGTGCATGCTTGCGACGCGTGCTCTCGCGTAAAAGTCTCATGCGACTCTAAATTCCCTTGTTCGCGTTGTGCCTCTCGCGATCTCTCTTGCACCTACCGTCGCCTTTGTACTGATCCCACACACCTGGGCGAGTCCACACCGGACAAGAGACTTTTGCGCAAAGACAACCGCCTGGACCTGTCATTTCTACTTGCATGCACAGACCCCGCTGTCGGACCGGTCGACGAAGTCCTCCTTACCAGAGAACTTGGGCATGACACGGACCAAACGCCGGCGGGGCAATCTCCAAGCAATCATGATGGCGTTCCTGACACCATTGACCCACAGCTTTTGTTCTTGACTTTCTTTGATCCATCTTTGGATATGTCTCTGGATTGGCAATTTATGAATGATGAACATCTTCTGGGAACATTGCCCCAACTAGATCTGGGCAGTTCTGATGAGGAACTCCAAGCCCAGGTCAGCCTATTGCAAGCTGATGTTCAGCAAGTGGTTACACTGGACTCGCATGCCCAGAATGGTTTCAACATTGAGTCATCGGTTAGCTTCTTTACCGTTCCCAACTTTCGCGAGTGCACACAGGTCTTTTTTCAAAGGAAACACCTGCTCGCTACTATCATTCACAAGCCTACCTTCCACCTACAAGTGGACTCGACTCTGTTGCTGGCAATTGCAGTGTCTGGTTTCTCATATATCCATTATCGCCAAGGAACTAACAGCCAAGCTTCACTTGCACTGGTGCTGCGTGAAATAGCTGGCAGGTACATATTTCATCACGTTGAAAAGTTACTTGGCTCAGCAACCTGCTCAGAAGACTCACAGCGGATACTGGAAATCTGCCAAGCAGCTTACATGATAGCAACCCTGCAGTCTTGTGTCAAGGATAGCAAAATACGCCAAAACCTTGTAACAAAATATCACCCAATGCTCGTGAATCTCTTGCGATGTCGGGGTATTGTTGGAACTAGACACGCATTACCGGGGTCGAACAACGAGTGGCGGACCTTTGTATACAATGAATCCTGCATTCGGCTTCTTCACTGGCTCTTCATCAATGACGCGTGGTTCACGTTCTTTTTCAACCATCCTCCTGCCATGACATTTTTTGACATGAGTGGCGAACTTCCCTGTGCCGACGAGCTTTGGAATGCAGACTCTCTCTTGAGCTTTGAAAGCCTCAGGTTGCAACAAAGCTCCAACCACGATTCACTTTGTCTAAAATCACTCATGTCAATGCTGCTGGCAGATGAGTGGGCAGAAAGCGCAGAAGCTATTTACACCCAGCTGAGCGTAAATCATTTTCTCGTCATCATTTTTGGTAAGCACTCCATCTGAAATTGCAGCATTTACTGGCGAACTGGCACACTAACCAGAGAGAACCAGCGTTTCAACATGTCATATTCCATTACCACACTGCAGTTCTGGTCCAAAACAGTTCACCTATCTTGCTTCGAGGTTTGGATCGATGGAATCGCCTTTGGCAAGATGCTATGAACCGCACCAACGTTGAAATGAGAGAGTCACTAGGTCTTGAAAAATACTCGACTGAACTTGCCTATTTGACTAAGCGAATTGTTGAAGTCGGCGATGCTGAAGAGAACACAAAACCAAGATACTTGCAGCGCATCGTCACGTATGACACAGTGGCACTGTATCAGTTTATAAAACAATTCGTCGAGTAAGCTTGGTACCTCTATCTACTTGCTGGCGCATGTAAATAGTTGCATTTCATATCCTTCACTTTCCCAATTTTACAGGCCTATTACAGCACAAAACATGTATGACATTGCACTTTCGAGTTAAACAGAAACATAAAGCTGACAATATTTAGGAACTATCCCGTAGTTATCCTCGGAGGCATCATTATTATGTCAACATTGCTCTTTTTAGTCTATTCAAAGAACATGTGAACTTGCATGCATGGTGGCCGCGCGAGTGACTCCGTAATGCATCCTTCGGCCACGAAGTTGCGCGACCCACGACAATTTCCCTGGGCCTCACTGCTGTTCTAAGGCGCCTCAAACAAAACACGACGTGGAACCGCTGGGTGACACTAAGATAAGATGTACCTTGGGATTTTAATTTTAGTGAATACGTCACCTCAAGTGAATACATCTCTTGGAACGATCAACCCAATAAATACGCATCACCGGACGATGGTGAAAAAGCTGAAATTATCGACTTGCAAGGCTTTCTCAATAAATCTGGAAAAGCTCGCCGACGGACGGACATGGATACGGCCACACAGAAAGGAAAGTGACCAATTAGGAGTAAATCTAGCAGTGTTGCAAGCTTTAGTTCAGCAAGTACTTTACCTTGATGAAACAACAAACCGACAGAAGAAGAAAAGCTATTTCTCGTAATAATAAATTCGTCAAGGCATCGATCGGTTCTAACTTGTTTTTCTGACTAAGTGTTTAAGCCTCCTCTATGCACTGCACTCAAACTAAATGGTCTGGCTGCATCTTATCATCTAACTCGAAATGCGCAAAGGTCAGATCAAGTGCTGAAATGACTTTTTCCTTTTTGGACACAACATCTATAGGCGATTGAATCTGCATCGCTTACATGCTAAAATACGACATCGTCTACATTCATACAGGAAACGTGGAAGATGGTCGTGGCACTCTTCACACCGAGCTGCTCCTTCGCGATACGCCCAAGACTGGTGGTCACACTGATGGTTTTCCATCAGGTTACGTCTTTGGGCCTGTACCAAGCCAAGTCTTCTTCTTGCATCAACCCGGGGTGCTCGGTCCACAATAGCATTGGCTCTTGCAATGAGTCGCCCTTCGTTCCACTGCGGGCAGCGGCACTGCTTCCACTTGGCGCCGCACACGTAGCAAAACTGAGCACCGCATAGACAGGCTACCAAAGTGTCAGCAAAATGATGCAAGTAATTAGTGAGCAAGCATACTCATGTGATAGCACCCATGGTCCAATTCCACCACTCTTTTGCAGGAGCTGCACCGCTGCCATCCGTTCTCCTTCGCAATCCGCAGAAACTCTTGAATCCCGGTGTCTTGGGGACACTCGCCGCTGTGCGAGTTCCCTTTGCAAATAGTGCATGTTTTAATGGCGCACCGAACACATACTGCCACATCATTCTTAATGAATTGCACAGGAATAAATGCGGAACAGGCTGGACTGGAGCAGTAGGTTTTGTTTGGTGTTTCAAATTCAACCTTCTTGGCTAGAAACTGGCCGACCAGCTGGGACGGAAGAAAGTGCCGATTCATTTCGATGGGAATGGTTTGGTTGCAGCACCTTGGCGGAAACAGAGACTCGTCAGTGATGCTCGCCCGGAAGAGGCTCTCGAGACAACCTCTGCAATATTGGTGCGAACAAGGACACCGAACAATATTAAAGAAATTTTGATCATCACCACAACTGACACACTCCACCAATGGTAGTGATGGCTTTGAATCAGGGCGGCTTGCTGCCCATGAAGATGACTCGGCTGCGTGATCCGGATTATCGCCTGCGCTGTTGAAATACATCGCCTCGAATTTGTTCAATACTTCATCGTCAAGTTCAGAGTCATCCTTGCTCATATTGGTAGCATTCGCACTTGGATGACTGGCCGTGACGTTCGGGTTGGTGTTCAGCCCAAGGGCCATTGCCCGATCTCGGACAGCTTGTCTCTCAAGAGTTCGCTCTTGCTTTATGATATCCCGATCGGCCATGACCGCGCGAGCAATGCTTCGACACATGATTCGATCCGACACAATCCTCTTCATAGATTCCAACTCAGACCTGTACGTCGCAATGGCAGAATCAGGATCATGAGTGCGTCCTTCGCGCTGCTTTCCCTTGGAGGAGCTTGCTAAGGATTCTAGATCCTCTAGCTGCAGCTGGATAATGAGCTGGATGGACGAGTCATCGAGTCCAAGGAAATTATCCATGATTTAGATTGTATGCCGAGTGCCCACTGATGAGTTCTATGTTAGTAACTTCAATGGTGTTGTCTTTGATCAATGACTGTGGTAAGCCTTCCCCGCTCCTTTCCCCGGAAGCGCCATGAGTTGGTGGGCCTCCCGCAGAAAGTCACCACGTGATTCACCTGAATACAGAGTGCTGGCAAAATCAATTCACATTCATTTTGGTTGGATGTAAGGGAGATTACGGATTTATTCACTCAACCTATCAGCCCCACCCAATGTCACGCAGGATCGGATAAACCTCACACATGTTTGGAAACCAACCTATCAGGTTGCTCTGTATTATCTGCTCTTGTCATTGGTGTTCGGTCTATAGTGACTTGGTGGTTTTTTTAAATGCGCGTAGCACAGCCTACCACCTAACTATCACAACCAATCATCCCATGAACTTAGGAAGCTTAAAGTGATGAAAAGCGCAAAGCCAATGCGTTGATGGTAAGTCTTATTGGTTGATAAGCAACACTATCCCTTCTCGCTACCATCAATCCACACATCAGCCTCTATTTACGGTATGAGCGACAATGAATATTGTGTTGGAGTGGGAAGACAACACCCACCACCAAACCCTAAAAACAATAACAAAACAAAGAGCTGCCGCAGGCTACAAAAAGGGTCAGGAAAACCCTAAAAGGAAGGAATAAGAAACAAGGGTCTGGTCAGGGCGGCTAGGCTGGGCCTGCCTGATCTAGGTCGGTCAGGGCGGCTGCCAAAGGTCCTGATCAAAAGAGGGTCTAAAAAGAAGGAACAGAAGTTTTTGATTTTTTTTTAATTCTCTTTTCTTTTTAGCTAGCTAGGTCAAATAGATCCGCTTCATCTTCTTCAACTAGGTCAGCTAGGTCAGGTGCCCTAGATGCTTAAGATGCCGTGACGGCAACTGTGCCCCACACATATGCAGCCGACTTCGGGTCGGGCCTGCAGATCTAGGTCATCAGTTGGGCCGGGCCCTGTTCCTTATTAACCCTTGAATCCCCATCACAATATGTTTCACGTCCATCTTCCAGCTTATTAGACTTCAAGGAAGTGAAAGTGACGAAGTAGGTTAGGAGAAATATACACCAGTGTTAACTGACACAACCTTGGCCCCTTCAGTTTGATTTCCTCCAACTGGCTTTGCTAGAGCACCAGAAGTAGCAACATAGAAAACTTCCTTGTCATGTTTACCACGACCAAATTCCAGAGACGTGCAGCCAGCAAGAGCCATGCTATCAAGGGCTCCCGCAACAATTTTTGCCTCCGAGGACCTGACATCCAGGAAGGATATGGTGTTGTCGTACACATTGGCGGCGTAAATGTTCCCGTTGCCATCGAAATTGAAGTCGTCGATGAAGGAAGAGATGGCCGAGAGATTGCCCACTATTTCAACCTGAGCACCTTCTAGAGGATAGCCATGAGGGGTAATAGCAATGCGGTAGATGATGGCAGCGAAGGAGTTGGACCAATAAAGATAACCACCATTGATACGAATGCCATTGACACCGACAGCCATCGAAGCTCCCTCAACTGGTTGCATCTCGGGGAAAACAAATGTCGATGTATCAAAAGACCCTGAAGAAATATTCAGGTGACCCACAATTCCTCGCGTCGAGTCCGCGACCAAGACAGCATCGGGTACACCTGGAAGAGCCGTCATACCATTAAGAAAAGTGCTATCAGGGCTCATTTCGCTGACTTTCTTGGTTCGGACTTTGTCATGGGGTCGTGAATTCGACACCTCAATTGTCCAGGCGCTAAAGGTGCCCGTGACTGGCTGCGCCAGGCCTGTCGCGTTGGCGCCGACAATGACGTACATTTCAGAGTCATCCTTACATCTCTTAGGGAGCTCTACAATGCCAAGGATACTCTGAATGGATGAAAAAGAAGCGAATTCCTGAAATTTGTGGTGATTTCCTGAAGGGTTTGGAATGGTGTAGACAGTTGCCGCCTGGGCCATCTCGGTCACGAGAATATCGCCATTCGGACGGATTGCGATGTTCTCTAGCCAAGCACCAAGAGGGAGTTGATCGATAGTTCTTACTGGAAACCCATTGGCCGTAGCCAAAGCCGGAAGAACCACGGCAGCGAATAATAGTGAATACAGCATTATGTGGATTGAGTACAATGAGGAGCAAGGTGAGCTTTAGTCAATAATAGTGTGTGATGATGGATATTTTAAGTGATCTTTTTTGTTACCATACAAACGAATATTTATATCAAACACTTGACAACTTCCACTCGAAACAGCATTCCACGGACTTGAGCCACGGAAGTGTCAAGCTTATTATGGACCCACATGCTTAACAACGCCTCGCACAGATACCCTGACAAAGCCAAACGCTTCAACAAGCACCATATTGTGGGGCCATAATCCTTCAGTGATCAATATCCCTGTCTCTCAGGATAGATATAATTGGCTAAATTACGACAAGGTAGGACTACATCGGGATTCTCATTGGTAGACAAACGGGAGGTGGTTTGGCAAACTCCTCCAAGTCCACATCTATCCATTTGTCAGCAGTCAGTATACCTTCACGGTGGCTTATGAGTCGCAATTACCTAGACGGGTAAATTCCGACTGGTGTGTGTACAAGTGCTCCCATAAATTGCTGACATCATGATTGGAAGCACGTGGGGCAGACAATCCTAGCTTTGTGCTTGATTTCCCACTGTAGGGTAGTGACTTGGTATTATGAGATGAAACACAAGTGACATACGACTGAGTACGGGTTGTTGCTTTTGTGACTTTTTCCCTTGCTGGCTTAACTTTGGCTTAGCTATTTATTAGCCTGTATTGTTAGAATTATGATGTGTTGTATTGTGTATATTATAGAGAATAGGTGTTCTGTGTGAAGGGAGAGATATATAATCCCTATCTCTTAAGTATATTTCTAGGCCTTTACAAATAGGCATAGTGAGATACTTGGTAGATCTAAGGAGGGTTGGCGAGGCCGAGACTGGAGTGTAACCGCAGATTATGAGCTCATAGAGTCCTTGTGTGTCGCCACAGAAGTCGTCTCAATCGTGATTTAGAAGGTACTTTATTCAAAGCAGCAATGTCTTGAAATTGAGGAAATTAAAGTAGTTTATTGTTCAAGGTTTTTAACTCTTGATTTTCCAACATCCATGTGCAAGTACCTTCAGTACAATAATTCCTGCTAGCACCAAGGTCTACTTTATTGAGTAGTATTGAGTATATGATGTATCCTCTGCTAGTGAGCGTAGCCTGTCTCTCGAAGGACACAGTGATCAGTGGCGCCAAGGGCCGCACCAATGAGAATGGGAACCACAAGACTCCTGCCAAGCCTTGTAATAGTGACCAAAATAACACGACTACAATTAACCATCCACCTCACAGAGGTTCTGAAACCTCAGTATCCGCCTAAGTCAATAGCGTGCTGCTACTGGTGGTTAGGCTTTTCATGAGGCCACAGAGGTCTATGGCGAGCTCAAAAGAGACATGTTCTCAGGGTTTAAGTAGGGTATGACTAGACTTCGTGAGAGCTTCAATCAGAGAAGACTTGCACCTTGCTGGTCATAATAGAATGATAAAAAGCCCGAGGGACAGTGAAGAGGAAGGAAGCGGCCTGTTTACCGCAAAATGTAACACAGCACACCCAATGCGGCTGCTAAACAGGCTACACTCCCAACGGCAAGGCGCTGCGCGACACTCTCATCTTCGACTGGACAGTTCACTTTTGGAGCTATAGCACGACATGCCTTGGATGTGATTGCAGAGGATATACTGGAGGCGGCCGCAGCATCTACCTTCATTGAGCAGGGGCTTGGAGTGACTGAAGAGGGCGCCAGAACTGCGCAATAATCGCCATCAAGCGGACTGTCCCCTTGAGAGTAATGCAGCGCCTCCGTGATATTGAAGGATACTCCGCCTTCGGACTGTGGACATGTCTTGCTATTCGTCACGCCAAAAAGGTCTGCCAACTGAGACGAGTTCTTGGTCGTAAATCTGACGGAGCCGCCAGCTCCGTGGCTGGAAGCCTCAACATCGCCATTCTCGTCCCGGGTGCAATTTGACCAGCTTACTCTCCAAACGAGAAACCAATGGTCTTCGGTGTCAAAATTGGACCAGCCTCCATATTTATAGAAAGGCTCACTGCTGGACCAGCTGGCCCATCTCAAGTACCAGATAGAACCATAATTTTTGGTTAGATTCTCGTTTGCGCTCCACAAGTCAACTTGAATAACGGGGTTGAGGATCCGTCCAAGCTCAGCGTTCTTGAACCCAAAGACGATGGGCAGAAGAGGCAATGGCGCGTATGTCTCGTTGTGGGGGAAAACCAGGTCGACCTCGAAAATTCCCGTCTCGTTGCTTGCGGTTGTTGCATTGCAGGTGGCTAGGAACCCTACAAGAAAAACAAAGAAACATGAGAAGGCGTACATGAGGATATGCAGAGAATGAAATGAAGGCGAAGATTGAAGAAAGACACGAAGCACCTTTTTACGACGGTAATAAACGGGCCATAGAGCCAGACTTGTGCTTTTATTTCCCTTTATTTACTATCCGTGCCGATCAGCCGATTTCTCGGCTTGGCGTTATGTTTGAATGGTTTGATCCTACTCTGTTGGCTTGGCGTTGTGCTTGAATGGGTTGGTCCTGCTTCATGTTGGCTTGGCGGATCACGAACTAGGCCAGACTCGGAGACAATTAACGCTGCAAAAGTGCATTTGGCCCGAAGGATTCAAGCTTGAAATTAAATCGGCGTTTTCTTATTTTGGAAATTCAACACGTATAAAGCAAAAACTGATTTCTCTTCTTAATTATTAAATTAAAGGCCAGAAGAAGTAGATGTCTCGTAAAGAAACAACCTAGGGTGACATCACCATCCAATGCGCATTATCAGTTGCATCTCAGTGATAGCGACTTGCAGGTGTAAGACGTTGGTGTGCCCACCTCATACGAAATGGCGAAGTGTCCTTGTCGATCTGTGGTTACAAGAAGCCCACTGCAAAACTGCGAAACTGCGAAAATTTTGTTCTTTTTTTTGACTCAGCATTCTGCCAAAATCATCCACATCGCCAATGGTTGATTTTGAGGATCCCAAGAGGTCGCCACACTTGAAGATGCATGATTGATCATCGTGACTCATAATTTGGGGCAGAACTTGTGCAATGTAGCGGAAAACAGAGTAAAATCTAGTAAGCTATGGGCAAAGGAGTTAATTAAAGCTCTAAAAACATAATACAAAGAATAAGTAAGCACACTAAATCAACAAATGAAGAGAAAGCTCAATATAACTGTGTGTATGACAATTGGTGTCAAATATTAATCACAACTGAAATATAATGGTCACTATTGTCCTATAGATACACCGTCAAATCGATCTAGGCACTTAGCAGGCTCAATAACGTCTCTCTCTCAAATCCACCATTCTGCTATATTTATAGATATTCCTAAAATGGCAAAAGCTTCTAGAAAATAAGTACCTAGGCTACAGATCCCAGCTTGAAAGTAAGGGCATTGAAAATGGCAATTACACCAGGATCTCGGGATGGCCGTAGCGTCTTCCTAAAGCAGGAGCCATGATACTCACAATTCCCACCCACCTAAAGGCTCGTTAATGGATAACTATGGCACTAGTTTGACGCAAGAAACAATCTTGTTAGCATGAAATTGTCAATGTTTTCTTACTCTTACACAACTTCCGCTTTAGGTCGATTGGCACCGCATCTTGGCCACATACGACCATACCTACCAGAGAATTCGGGATCCCGTCCGCTCTCCCATAGACAAGCTGGTAAGGGGCTGATTAGTAGTTGGGTCGGTGACGACCAGCGAATCCCGGCTGTTGTATGTTTTTTTGTTGGTTAGATGAGTGTTTCTTTTTGTTTAGGATGGATACATTATAGGAATATACACTATACTAGTATTCTATAAGTAATATAGAATATAGTATTCTATATAAAGGACATGTAATACTGGAAATCACAGCCGTGAAGTAATTATTAAAAATACAAAAAAGCCATTTTCAATACATCTATACATAATTGGCAGGACTAAATAGCGCTCTGGTGCTACAAGTGTCCATAAGTACTGCACTCATGAGAGACTGGAAATCAGCTGTTTATCATCTTAGACAGCTCCTAAAATGATCGCAAAAGCTTTTATCCACTATTTAAGCAGCTTGTACTCAATTATATATTATAGAGCCCTCATTATCCTCTAGATAGATAGCTTTCCAAAGAAAAAATGCGATGGAGACATTTTCACCTAGCGCACACTCCATGATCCGCTCTGATTGCGCTTACTTACTGATTGCTTGCGTTGTATGGCTCAATCCAACGAAACGTATTTCATCGTATTTTAGAGTAACCAACACATGTTATATGCAACTTGAGTGTCAAATGAAAATGCAGATTTCACATGCGACCCAAGAATAAAGATTGAGACCGCCTTTGGCAGCTGAGCATTGACCAAAGTCAATACACTGACACAGAACATTATAGTCATATATAGTATTATTATTTTAATTATCCACACCTATGATTATTTATCGTCCCCGAAATAGTGGTGAGCCGACAGATTTGCCTGTTGAGGTGACTAGCTGACGACCGAAATACATTGAGACCCCAGTTAGTCAAGCCATGAGATTACACAACCTCCTGCTTAGTGTTCTTACCCTTGAACACATTGGTAAGGGGGATTACGGGAAGGCTGAATGGGAAGTCGACAGTCTCCATGAGAACGGCCAAGAGGAGGTAGAATCCACCAAGGCAGGACACAAAGAAGATAGCACCGGCACCCTAGAAGTATTGTTAGTTGCGTGTAAATAGATCAAAGTTAGTGTAAGGCTTACTTCAAAGACGTCGGAGGCATCGCTTGCGTTTCCAGTGTAGTTATCGGCCTGCAGCCAGAATCCTCCAGCCATCAAGCTAAAAGCGGGGATGAGGAGGAGGAAGAAGAGAGCAAAGACGGCATTTGTGCGGAGAGAGCAGATGAAGTAGATGACAGTGAGAACAGCCATAGCAATGAACCAAAAGCCTAGAAAGATGCAGTTAGTACCAGTTATCATCGGCAAGATTGTGCAGGGTCCAGTTTACCCATGCCGGCATTGAAGCCTGTTGTGGTGAGTCCTTCAGCTGTTGAGGTAGCATCCGCAGGGGCGTAGAAGGAAAAGGCACCGAAGCTAGGTGTGAGGGTACCTCCTAGAGCGAGGAAGAAACAACCGTAGCTACCAAAGACGGTAGAGAGGAATGAGTGTCCAAGGATCCACTCCTGAACACCGCCAAAGAACATCATCAGACCTCCCATAAAGAAGTAGACGGGACTAGAAGGAAGGGTGGTTAGACAAGAGTCAGTGGGGTAGTTAGGGTGACTAACATGGAGGCGGCACTGAAGCTACCGCTGCCTCTCCAACCCATGAGAGCACAGGCTAGGGGGATCATGGCTGCCAAGTATCCGGCGAGAGCCCTGTGTTTCGCTCAAGTTAGCAAACCAAAAACACGCTCGGATCAAAGAGACTTACAAGGGAGTTGGGTTTCCCAGCGTCTTCTCAAGCTGACCCGCGGCCTTGTTTGGCGGGGAAAGATACAACCGCTCGAAGAGCTCAGCGTCCATGCTCACAGTGGCGCTGGTGCGGATCTTGTTGATGGCTTCAGAGTGACCATTGTGGCCGTTGGTGCCTTCAAAGTCGGGAGCAGCCATGTTGGAGAATGGTTGGTTGGTTGTCAGTGGTGCTTAGATGGAAGAAGAATAGGAAGCTTGTGCTGTGCTGGTGAGTTTCAGAAACAAGCTGAGGAGTGTCGTTCCTCCAGGATGACTTTATACAAGCCCTTTGGTGGTAAAACGCCCTCACCTCCAGATTGACCTGGCGTGATTCCTTTCGGAACTTCAGGAAATAACATCAGTAGCATCAGCAAGCAAAGCTGCCTCGTGTCCCGAATTGGGTTTGCAAACCATGCCGGCTCACGTCGATCATTCCCTCGTGGAAGCAGCAATTAGCACAAGCTCAGTTCAACGGTTCACATGTGGCGTGGTGCCACAAACCGGGGCCCATTGAGCCCGGAGACCAAAGGAATTGAACCCTAAGAAAAAGAAAATCTAGCCAGCCCTAGGGCCTCAAAGGCCGATTCTGTATCCGTCGATTGATCTGCTAGTCAAATGCGGTCGGAGCCGGGAGCGACTCCAGCAATAAGGTTGATTGGTGTGGGCCAAACCTGGTAACGGTCAGGCCACGAGCGTCAGACCACCACCGGGTCTCAGATCACGGCAGTCAGCTCACAAGCGTCAGATCAGTCCCGGGGACGAAAATTTTATTGCGGGTTGCTGCTTCTTCGAGCCGAATTGCATTTAGGTAATGGCAAATGAGTGCGATCCCCTTGTGCCGAGGCATGGCTGCCGTTGCTGAATGAGGAAAATAACCGGGGTAGAGAGGCATCAGGAACATCTTTAAAGAATTCCGCTTACTACAAAGCGAAGTGTCTAAAAAGTGGATGTTCCGGTCGATCCGGCTGCTGGGATCATCGCGGTCAAGCGTTTCCCAAGGTGTTTGCGAACTCCCCGTCTCAGAGCCCATTGTAATATGGACAATAATTACAATTGGGACGTTTTCCCCCATGGTCCATATGATATTTTACGATCAAAAGGGAAACATTGTTTCATTGGGCTTCGAAACGGATATTCGGACTTTACAACTTTCCGTGGAGACGGGCATGCTCAATTTCACTGGTTGAGCTCACAGCTCCAGCTTCTTTAAGGTTATTCTACGTACCACCAAACGAGTGACAGACGAACATGAGATTTCCTAATCCACAAGTGGGCTGTTGGACATACAGCCGTGTTGGGAATGGATGGCAATATCTTGACTGGCCGCATGGTTACGGCCGGCGTATTCGGAACCGCTGTGCATTGCGCTAACCGCTTTGGAGCCTGTCCAGGGCAGTGGGACCGGCAGTTGTATGCCGACTGGCGATTTGGACGTTGTTCCAATAAAAAAAATTATTCTTGGCACGCTTCTGAGTGATGCGTAATAAGTTGCGTAGCATTAGTCGACATGTTATTTGCCAATTTCGAGATTTTCCATTGCACGAGACTAACAGTGCCAGCGAAACATCAGGCCCCCATTGCAAATTGGAGGAGAGGAAAATTTTGTAGCGCTCGGACATGATCAATACTCCGAATCCACAGGCGGCTCAGGTTGCCTCCTTTTGACGCGCCACGCGCGCATCTTCAAGGCGTATAGAATCCTATTGCGGTGGGACATTCTGCGCCGTGCTGACATTTCCGCCAAACCTATCTCGCAGATTCATGACAAATTGTGCAGCTGCATCGCCGTCTACAAGGCAAAGAAAAAGGGCGATCAGTGGGTCGGTGTTCGGGGCCAAAACCCCGGCGGCGCAGCCAAATATCAGCAGACGCCACTGGGATGATGTGAGGACAGCGTCTATACTCGGACATAGCCGTCCGCATGCCCGGATCATTCCTTTGGTTGTTGTACCTCGCATATGTGAAAGTTATTTTCAATTGGAATCGTTCATCACCTGCGAACCCAAGGGGGCCGTAAATTTTGTCATCGCCTGTGTCCAGTATTGTAATAAGCAGCGGAATTAAGCCGATCTACTCCTCGTTTCTCAATTCCGTTTCCTGCGCACGCTCTTTTCTCGCTTTTGCTAAATAATCCTCAAATTCTTTGTCCTTCATAAGCTTAATTATGTCAGCTTCAACCTTGACGGACTTGTGAATATTACTTTTTGCTACCGACAAGGCAGTATTGCCTGAAAAGTCGGGCGTATTCACATCGCAATCCTTCTCCAAAAGAACCTTGACTACTGGAATGTGCCAGACCTTTGCTGCGTAGAACAGCGGCGTGCGGCCAAACTTATCCTGAGTATTCACTTCAGCACCCGAGTCGGCGAGGAACTTAACCATTGTTGCGTGTCCGTTTTGTGCAGCTAGACTCAGGGCTGTTCGTCCTACACTGTCCAGGTGATGTATATCGGCAGACTGGTTGAGGAGGAAGCGGGCTACGTCCATGGAGCCCGTTGCGGCTGCAGTGCTCAACGCTGTTCTCCCGGCCGAATCGGCAGAGTGGAGATTTGCGCCTTGATCAAGGAGATACTGAAGCATATCCATGTGCCCGCACTCGGCCGCCATCATGAATGGTGTTTGGCCCCCGTACGGGTTCTTCACTTCCAGTACGCTGCTCTCTCTAAGAAGTGTCTCATCTGAAGCAGCTTCCCCAGAGGTTGAGGTCTCAACTGAGCAGCTCTCTTTTATTCTTTGTTTTGCTCGGTGATGAAGGAGGAGCTTGACCATGATGAGGTTCCCATCCTTTATCGCCATGCTGAGAGCTGATCGACTCTCTGAGGCGCTCCAGGTGTCGGCGTCTGCACCATGATCTAGAAGTAGCTCGACCATCTTCACATTCCCCTTTTCTGCGGCTCGCCAAATCGGCGTGCTGATTATCCTCCCGCTGGGTACATTGACTCCAGCGTCTTTATGGGTCAGGATGGATTTGGCTACTTCATAATGGCCTAATTCGGCAGCAGCGCAAAGCGGCGTGCGCCGTTTTGAGTCGCGACAATTCAAATCGATATCTTCGTGTCGCAAGAGCAGCCGTACAATCTCATTGCGGCCATATCTTGTTGCAATACTGAGTGCAGCTTCTTCTGATCTCACCGCATTAGGATCCAGGCCACCGCTGTCGAGAATAGCTTGCACGATGCTCGGGTGTTGGCCTGACTTTGCAGAGTCTAAAAGAGTCTGTTCCTTGATATTCTTCAACATCTTCTCATCCACTTTCAGGGCTTCTCCTTTTATCATTTCGAGCGCAACAGGGTAAGAATTCATCTTTAACGCCCACTCAAAGAGTTGGTGAGGGAAGTGTTCAAGATTCTGGACGAGATGATCCAGCCTCAGGGATGGAAACTCATAAATTGAAGGGTCCAGGATCCTGCCAAATACTAGAAATGAAATGGTATCCCGGGTTGCGTCTAGAACTGAGAGACTGTAGTCTGGGCGAAGCACCTCTCCATCGTAAGCATCTGAAGACAACCCGAGTAGGGCGTAAATTTTATCCCGAGGATCTGTTGCCTCGCTCTCGCTAAAGGCCCCAATCAATGTATAAAGACTGCGGTTCGAGTTCCACCATGAGCGGAGCCTCAGAGGCCCCGGCATTATGTCCAGGACCGCTTGCGCATGCTTCTCGCAGGGCACATCCATCAAAGAAGGCATCATGACAAAGGTTCGCGAGGGAATAGATCGCCAGCCAACCACAACATCGGCTCTTTTTGCATTGGCGGCTTCTTGCAGAACCCAGACCCTCTTGAACCAAGGGCGTTGAAGAAGTTCCGTCAGGGCATGGCATCGCCGTTGGTAAAAGTCGGTCCCTGTACCTCCATATTCTTCCATCAATGCTAACCAGGGGGCTGTCCAGCCGTCTGGGGATTTGATCGAGGCCGAAACATTTTTAACTGCTCGTTTGTCGAGCTTCTCCATCATGTCCATTAGCAGATCAGTCTCGTCGGTGCTTCGGCCCAACCAGATCAAAACCCTTTCTGCATTCGCGTAAATAAGTCGCATGTGTCTGACCTGGTGGCCCTTCTCTTCGTCGTTGCGCTGGTTAATGCAAATCGCATCAATCCATAAAATTCGATCCCGATCGGAGCGCCGCAAACAGTGCAAGGCCATGTACAGATTGCCCGTAACGGGTATAGTGGCGCCCCCACCAACATTGATTTCCACAGGATTTGAAGCATCTCCCCAAGTGTATGACAGGGCTTCGTATGGCACGCCGTCAGTCTGATGGAGAAATGCATCAAAGACCTCGCATTCAATCTCCTCGGCAGAATATCCTTTTCGGAGGCGGACAAGGCGGATGGCATCGGTGGCCAGATCGAGTGGGTGATACTGGTAAAAAGACATGGTTAGAATGCGCAAGTGCAGATACAAGAACGAGCAAAAAGAGGAAAAGATATTTGCGATTGGGGGGATTTCAACAAGAATATGGTGCAAATTGGTGGGGCTTAGACATGAGGCTGATTGCGAGGCGTTGTCGTTGGTTAGTTAAAAGGGTGGCTAGTGCTGACAGGCACAATGGTCCAAAACAGTAGTGCACAGAAGAATTTTAGGCATCACCCTAGCTGGGTAAAGAGCATAAATGGAAGGCAAAAATACCAAGAAAATTTAATTCGACCTGTAAAAAGATTTAGAAAAATGATAAACTAAACCTAGACCCGCTCACCTATCTAGTTCGAGAAGGTATCGGCGTGTGCGCCGATAAAAGGCTCATGTTATGTGCTATTTGTTCCTTCGGTGATCCTCGTGGGTACACTGGCAGCGAGTGTGTGCACGAGTGGGTGCTGCATAGTGGGGCGCTTGGTACGCCATTCGTTTGTACAGTACAGAGGCTGTCCTCATAGATAATGTTGTGCATCCCCCAACCCCCCAGTATCGTGTTGACAATAATGCCCATCAGGTCGCAGCATAAACAGTTCCCGGCCGTTAGTGACCTTGCCAAAAAAAAAAAAAAATGGCGAGCGAATGCTAGCATCAGGTTCGACCATCATCGGGCGACTTCTCCGAGCAGGTTTCATCCTACGCTCAGCCATGTCTTTTTCATCAGCATTACGAGCGTGGTGTTCCTTCAACATTGCCGGTCGGCCTCCAGGAGCATCTAAATAGCCGTTCTGCTGCTTAGTGGTCCGCCGCCTCCAAATGCCACGGGGTTTAGGTGGAGTCCTGGCAACATAGTCATCCGTACCACCGACCGCTACCTGTGCTTTATGTGCCGTCGATGCAGGAGAGCTTTCGAAAGGCTGGGAAAAGATGGGCAAGCTAAACCGTGAAGATGGACTAGATTCTTTTCCCAAGCATCCACATGATGCTGAAAAACCTTCAAGATCTAATCAATCAGATGCTTCTGAGCAATCATACCATGAAAATCAGACGCACGAGCCTTCGACTTTGGTCAAGAACTCATTCAATGAAGCGATGGAAAGGACACCCCAAGTTCCGCAAATTCGTTCGGGGAGAGAAGTCAATTATCAATCACCAAACCAAGAAAGTCAACAGAAGGCAGTCGGGCCCTCGAAGCAGCCCCGTTCAGGTCGTTCCGAATCTTATGACCCCACGGGTACACACAGCTTCCGGACAAGCAGTCCCAGCGACCAAAATTTGCTTCCCACGGCAACGGGCTTATTATTAGATATCAGATGTCCAAAACGGATAATTACTTCAAAGTAATATCGGGTTACATCGCTATTTGGGATTAAATTAACGCGTTACGGTGACCAGGGCATGATGTGATGTGAACATTCTCAAGCATGCTGGCCAAAACCCATCTAGGGTAGCTGCTTCAGATGCATTCTGTTGGGGGGCCTCCAAACTGATTGGCTCGGAAAACTTTCGACGAGACGCTTAATATCAAATTTGAAACGGAAGGGAGCTTTTAGCGTGTAATTCGAACACTCACCAGCGTGGATTACTGAATTAGTCAATCCGATAAATGCTGGGTGTTAGAATAGACGCCAGCCAACTGACCAATCGGTTGTTTCGTGTGGCCGCCATAATGGGGGTGACATGGATTAACAAGATGCTGAGGACGATCTTCAACCCAATAGACTGCCCTCGTCATTACTTGCTAAAATTTTCGGCTCGTTGTTCTACTCGTTTACTGGGTTCATGTCGATCATATATGGATGAAGGAGGGTCCGAACTGCTCCGCCGCCTGCAAGAGCACATTAATCCCTTTATGGAATAGCTACGCCAGCACGTAAACGCGTTCAATCACCAGCGAGATCATGTGGTTGGCAATGCACACGTGGCGCGAGGCCTAAAACGAAGATTTTCTATCATTTTTTTTTGTTCTTTAAGTTAATATAGATGATGGAGACTTGGTTCAGCAAGCGAAAAAAAAACATACTGGATTTTTCACGTTGCATGAACTCGGGCTAGATTGGGTAGACTCACGGTATGCTTGCTGATGCCGACAAGCCATTAGGCTCAAGTATGCTAGGATTTGGATCCGTGGGCCCTCTCTCGTGGCCGATTAGTCTTCGGAATTCGCACATCGCATCCAATTTGGTGATTAAACTATCAATGCATGCGACGAGAATCCCTATTTTAAGAAAAAGACTACGGTTATTGTGCGGCAATGGCAGCATCACCCGAGCAGGAAATGGCCGTTATGGAGACGCGCGCAGGGTGATTTTGCACCGCCATGTAGTCTGACAACCACATTCAGAACTGGCCGAGATCTGAAACCCCAACACTATTTCTTCACTGGGTGATTAAAGTGGAGCCATATTGCACTGCCAAAAGGTACGATGTATTGATGACAGCAAATTGTCTTTGCGCTGTCATGATCATGCAAGCCAAGCCTCTGCAGGATTCGGATGCTTCCAGCGCGATTCAGGATAAATAGCTTTCTACCGTCTCCCTTCCCCATGAATGCCAACCCCAACACGAAAAACATTTCCGATTTCGTTCTTACATTATGGATTCACCTTGGGTTCTAGAAGTAGGGCAGCCGGCTCAGAAATCGACGTCCGGCCGCTTCCAACTTTCGCGCCGAACCGCGCGGAACATCGAAGTCATTTTGCGCGTTTTCTGCGTTATTTTGATAGCCGCAGCTATTGGATGTCTCGCGAAAGTCCCGGACTGGGTAGAATACGAGGACTTTATAGACTACCGCTACACCTTTATTGGCCTGGTGAGTTTTACATCTTCCGTGCATCTCCATAGCTAACAAACAAAGGGTGCCGCTGCCTTGGCTTGGAACTTTGGCAAGCTTGTATTCATTTTTGTCCGGCGTAGCGAGCGAGACTACCCAGGTTGTTGCCTCCTTCTCGACTTGGCATTCGTTGTCGTCTACGCTGTTCTTATGAGCTTGAATCCCAACGCATGGGATGCCATAGAACCTTTGCCTAGAGCAACAATGGCTATCGGGGTCGTAATCTGGTGAGTAATATATCAAGGCTTGTCATACATTCCTAACATATCATAGCATCTTTCACTTTTTCCTGTTGCTAGTCGACGTTTACCAAGGCCTCGGTCTTTGCTCTGGAGAGCCCCATGACTCATGGTTCCCGCTTCACCTCAGTGTTACCAAGACGAGCAAGCGCCGAGACCTTGGAAAGGCCGTGGATACGAATGGATCTGCGGAAACCTTGCCGACGTTTGAAACACAGATTGAAATGTCGTCGATGGCCAGGGCTGTGCAGAGCCCCGAACTCGACTCAACACCAATCGAGCGACCGGCGAAACCAGTTCTTGTACCCCCGATCGATGAGAAGAAGGAAGAACCGAATGACGAACCCAATTCGCCCTCACGAAGCGCAACAATGACTCCGCCACCTCGATATTCGAAGAAGGAAGAAATGGCGTCGATTGAGCTGGCATGATGGCTCGTTAAGACTAAGTTTTGACTGGCTAGAGTGCACGCGGATGAAATTCTTGTGGCCTAGCTACCATTTAGAACCATCTCTATGCATCATTGCTTAGCTTCGGCAGGCAGGTACAATGACCACGTTGGGGAAATAGCCTTAATATGTATGGGAGGGGGAGCAATGGGTAAGGGGCAGTTGCTAGAAGCATCAAATTTAGTATTTTAAACCCAAGAAATGATCTAATTATGCGACTGGAAATTAATTTTTCAAGTGAACTCATGGTTTCATGCAGCAGGCTTGTGATTGCCACACTAGATAGCAGATTGCAAAATCCGCCAGAACCATCCCTATGGGTTCTATTTTGGCTGTGGCTTCAGTGACTCCACGGGTGCTAAGATGTCACTGCGGGCTTAATACACCTCCTATTGCGTCGTTCAAAACTCATGCTGGTGGGATACATTACCTTTGCTTGGTTGCAGATGAAGCTTCACACTCGCCGGAGATGTGGATCCAAACTGAAAAAGGACTAGGGTCTGCAGCCAATAGGAATGCGCGTGGGTGCTCGTAGACTAAGCAGGCGAAGATGGCAAATCGCACCAAATATTGGGCCAATGCGACGGCTTGACCATTGTAAAGCGTCCCAAATTCTCATTTTCTCATTTTCTAAGGGGGGTGAGGTACAATTTGCCCATAGTGTACGGTGCATCATGATAAATCGGCCCGCTTATTCCGCTTGAAATCCGCGCGGTTCATTTTGATTTGTAACTGTCATCCGTGGATGATTGGTGTATGTGGGTGCTGGTGCAGACGAATAATGAGGCGAGTCAGCACTAGGCCTGAATAGGAATTTGCTGTCAGCAAAATAGCTCGCATGATTGGTCATTCTTAGAGTTTTTAGTTTTGGGGAGTTTCGCTTGGGTTATCGTGAATTCATTAAGATGGCTTGGTTCAGGCTCATATGAGTGGCAAGCAAAAGTCCGATACCTATACCAAAAAAGGAATTTGATGAATTGAATCACTGAAGCTCATTTGTGAGTTATTATCATTGATTTACGAAAGCTTACCGGGACTCCCGTCGTCTTCCGTCAGTAGCTATTTTGAGTGAGTAATATTCATGGTATAGCTTTAGCTATAAATATTGGACGAAAACCCGTTTCCTCTTCGTTTTTCAACCATAAGATTCATAATATTTTCAAAGCACCCATCATGTTCAAGAATACCGCCATCCCGCAGGGCTCATGGATCCTTGTGACCGCTGCTAACGGGCACACAGGGAGCCACATCGTCATCGAACTCCTTAAGCGCGGGTTCAAGGTTCGCGGTACTGTCCGGAGCCTCGAATCGGGCCAATGGCTATTGGACGACGACTTTGTCGCTCCATACGCCAAGCAAGGCGATGTTGAGTTGGTGGTTGCTGACACCAGCACACCTGGTGCATTTGACAGTGCTGTCAAAGGCGTGTCGGCAATTATTCACGTCGCAATTATCACTGATTTCGTGGCGGACCCCAACATTGGCATCCCGGCGACTGTTGAAGCGGCCCTCACTGTCTGCCGGTCTGCAGCCCGAGAACCCTCCGTGAAGCGATTTGTCTTCACTTCCACCTTCTGGGCCGCCACATTTCCAGCGCCGGGCGCTACGGACAAGATTACGAATTTGGATACGTGGAATGAAGCGGCGCTGCAGGCAGCATGGGCCCCACCACCGTATGGCGCTGACAGAATGATACCCGTCTACTGCGCTTCCAAGGTTGAGGCGGAGAGAGCGGTGTGGAAATTCGTTCAGGACGAGAAGCTGCCTTGGACTGTTAATTCCGTCAGCCCTTGCGCAATCCTGGGTGATATGAGGATCGATAAACACCTTCGATCTGTGCCGCCTCAGCTACTAGAGCAGCTTTATCTTGGCAATATAGCCGCCGTGCAATCAACTCCTGCTCGTAAGTTGGTCCCCTCCATACTAACCGACTCGCAGTTACTTGTGGCGTGAGGAATTTGGGATGTTGGGCTGATCACAGGCTGTCAATAGTATACTACTCGCACGTTACTGACGTGGCCGTGATTCATGTTGCTGCCGCGCTTGATGAATCTGTGGCGAGCCAGAGGATCCAGGTTCTTGCCAAGTCATTCAACTGGGATGAATGCCTCGAAATCTTACGAAAGGGCTATCCAAACAAAAGTTTTGTGGAAAACTTTCAGCCTGATCATCCTAGGCTGACATATGACATCGAGAACGACATCGCTTCTGCACTGATCCAAAAATGGGCTGGGCGTGATTGGATTGACTTGGAAACAACTGTATTGGAGAGCATGGAATCAATCATCAAGTTCAAGAAGCTGGCATAACTGCATTGGAGCCTTGCGAAGACCTTGACTCCAATGGGTTCGGGTGTTTGTCTCGTCAACTTCCAACCCAACATGATAGGAAATGTCTGAGATTGTGAACAATAGATATTTTGCATTGGCAATTCTTAGCTGGCTGGGTCTCTTTTAATCTATTTCTTTTCATTTAATAATCTGGCTGTTGAGCTGTTGTCCAATGATTGGTGCTGACTGTCGCTGAGTAAGACCTAATTCAAGCCACAAATTGCCCTCGTCAGACCTATTTAATACCGAGTGCCCCCCTTCAAAGAACGGTTTGCTATCACCCCTACTCCTGCTTACCCATCACAAATCCTTTTAGGGACACAAAATAACAGACTAAGGCAAGATATAATTTCGATTTAACCTCGTAGAACCGCTCAAATGCTGATGATCAGACGTTCCACAGGTGTTGATTTCACACAAAGGGTGGGATGGAAAAGCTGACTCAGCACTCGATTCATCGCTCAGGCTAGAAAGCAAACATATTCAAAATGATCCAGTTCATCAACACAATACACCCGGATGAAACCACTAGCAAAAAAAGCCTCAGCCTGATCAGATCCCACGTGGCCAAGCGTGCACGGGCTTTGGAGAAGGAACAGAAGCAACGACATCCCAAGCCTCATATTTTGATTCCCAATGCCCGCTTTAGAGAACCCAGTTTGTGCTCTCGACCCAGAGTCCAAAATAGCAACGGAGAGAAAGTGATGCAGCACAATGACAATGAACTTCAGTACCCGTCACACGCACAGATTAACCAACGGGGGCTTCGAGCGCTTGCTCCTAAAAGGAAGACCGCGCTCGTTCGCTCCAGAAAGTTGGTTGCGATCAACGACTCTAAAACCAGTCCTATACAACTCATTGGAAGTTCACGAAATGATGCATACCAAGGCTTTGCAAGGCTACTCTCCACAGATGAGTTAAATCTTTTTGATTTTTGTAGGTTGTACTGTGACAGTATGCATTGTTCACAATTCCTTTTGTCTTGTTTTTTATCTCGACTCTAACACGTGAAAAGACTTAAATTACGTTATTAGCTATTGTTACACGGAATGCTACCATGGAGAGCCCGAAGGAGACTTCCAAACCGCAATGAGAGAAGTTTGGGTTCCGTTTGCCATGGCTCAACCTGGCTTGATGTCTGCTATTTTCCATGTCGCATGCCGCAATTATGCGTTCCATATAAAGAACGACAACACTGAAAGGTTTGCGGTGAAAAAATTGCAGTACAGGCTCACATGCTTGAACATGGCGAGACAGGCAGTCAATTCTCAGGTCGTGGCGAATGATGTGACGATTGCTCTTGTGTTACTGATGGCATCCGAATCTGTAAGCAAAATCTTTTCATTGATAAAATCATGGTTATGGAGCTGAGAGTCGGTGCAGTACATGGAAGGGGACATTAATGCCTTCATGATTCATGGAAACGGGATTATAGACATGGTGAATTCTCGGGGCGGGCTTGAAGGTTTAGGTTTGTCTGGCTTTCTCTCAAAAAATATAGGGAATTGCATTTATAACCCACGAAATACGTTGGTCCAGGGTCCGCATGGCCTGGAGTAGCGCGATCGAGGAGATGAAATGGCGGCAATGCGCGAGTGTGCGTTTGTCAAGAACTTGATAAATACCAGTAAATTGGAAATCTCTCAACCAGGTATCGTCTTCAAAGCTCCAGTTTCAATGTGGCTTTCTGGTTCATAATAATTATCCTGATTTTTTCGTATCCATAATTCGCATGCTAGCGAGAATGTGCAAGCCAACTATAACTTGACACGATTCTCGTGTTCCAATCGGCAGTAGTATTACCCGATAATGTGGGGAATAACGCTTTGATAAGAGCTCTTATTTGTCAGGGTCGCGCTCTCGTAACTCTCATTGCAGAGAGCTGTAAGGTGGCATTTGAGAGCCAAACCACCTGGCATCTAAGGAGCCAACACCAGTGCATTATAGAAACTGAATATCCGCCCACAATATCACATTTTGCTCGCACAGAAAGCGGGCGATGAAATTCCGTATGAGTTCAGATGATTTCCGAATTGCTGCAAAAGAGGGAAAAAATAATACGTGGCGCGATACGAAAGGGCAGGGCAGCTTGACCGTGGTCACGTGAGCACCCAAAATGTTGGTGCCCAACCATCAATGATGTGTTGTTACTTGTTAAAAACAGGTCGGATTTGCTAAGCAATTTCTAATTCTCCTCTATTTCCTACAACTACGTCATGAAGTCATCCATCTACGAATTCGACCCAGACGGTGATGTGGTGTTGCTCCTGAGCACTGACCGCGCGAGCTTTTGCTGGTCAAAGGACACACTATGGCTCCAAGAACTTCCTCCTGGAGTTAGTGCTGACGACATTTATAACGATACTAGCCTCGACACCCCTGCTGATGATGCCGCTGCCCCGGAAAGAGAAGATGCCCCACCCTCTGACAATGGCCCCGAGGACGTTAGGCTCGCTTCGGAGAGTTATCGAATGAAGGTTTCCTCTCGACACTTGATGCTTTCTTCGCCTGTATTCAAATCTATGCTGAGCGGAAGCTGGGTTGAAAGTCAAGTGGATGGATCAGGCACCCGACAAATCAAAACCGAGGGCTGGGATCGAGATGCCATGGTCATATTCCTTGATATTCTCCACAGTCATGACCGGGCTGTTCCAAGGTCCGTGGACCTCGAAACACTGGCGAAATTTGCCATCATTGTGGATTACTACCAATGCCATGAGCCTGTCGAGCTCTTTGCCGACTTCTGGATTGAGAAGCTCAAGTCAACACTTCCAAGCGTCTATGGTAAACGTTCGACACTTTGGTTACTCGTCTCTTTAGTATTCTCGCGCGTGGAGATTTTTCACACCATGGCAAGACTTACGGTCAAGCACTGCCAACACCCTCTTCGAGCGGTAGATCTTCCAATCCCGGAGGATGTGCTTGGTAAGTAGCTGTCGACTTCTCCTTCACCTTGATCTAACATTGGAATCCCGTAGATGAAATTGATCATAAACGACAAGAATGCACATCCGAAATCTTTTCAACATTATACAACCTGATAGAAAATCTCGGTGACAGATCCGAGTGTTCATACGAATGCTCAGCCATACTGCTTGGTAGCTTGATGAAGGAAATGAAGAAGAACGGCATCCTGAACCCGCCAATCACGAGTCCATACAACGGTTTTAGCGTCACAGCCGTCAACGCCATGGTGCAGAATTTTAAATCTCCGTCATGGTCAGTCCATTCATTTACGCGGTACCCCGACCGCCATCCATGCACAATTCAAACAAAGCTGAGCCCAGCTATTAAAAGAATAGAAAAAGATCTCGAGACATGGAAACCAGTTGAGCATGGTATACGGATAGACTAGAGGCAAATATTCTTGACTAGAAATCTTCATCATCTAGAAACTTTTCACATCTACTGTGTCTGCGTTGATCGCCGGGGTCCCAACACTCCATCTTTCCCCATGCTTTGAATGAATTTTAAAGTTAAGCTTCTGGTCACGAATGCAGTGCTTACACTAGACCAAAAAGCTGAAATGGTTTCATGGGATCATCAATATACAGAGTTCAACCGCATTTTTTAAATTCAAGCTATTCTCAAACCAGCCAAAACGAGAACCTGGCGAATTCCTGACGCGGCTTACGTCATGTGATTTGGACTGTTAAAGCCAACTTTCCAAGAGACGTAGCCAATTCCGCAATTTTATCCGGAAAAACTTTTTGTGAGTTGGTCCTCATCGACCCCATTATTAGTCACCTCTGTTTGACTCAAACCAATAACAGGAATTTATGCTAGAATGTACAAGGAACTGATTATCTCGCCTGAATACTTGATTCAATAGAATTCAAGCTGGACTTGGATCTGCCTAATTCTATCGACCATATTTTGTTTTTTGTCTTATTCATTTTGATTGAAAAAGCACCTGTCAAGAAGTGGATATGCCTCTGAGTTGGCAAAGCTATTTGGTATCGTACTTCAACCATGGTTCATGCCCATTTGCCACTAACGGATCGTTTAGATTGTAGAATGGAGCCTAGTTGGAGTTTGCATTTTGGTCATCTGCACGCGAATTGCGGTGCGAACGCGAAAGATAATGTGGATGTTCTGGCTCTCAGAAACATTTCTAATTTTATCAGTTTTAACTCTCATTACATTGGTGGTCGGGGACACATATGCATTTATAAGAAATGGTGCAGGTTTTGAAAGCTATGGTACAGCTGCATTTCAAGAAGTAAGTGTGCATAGACCTGGTTGAATACGTATTGCTAATATAATCAGTGGTTATATGCGGCGAATATAATATTCGATATGGGCCTCTATCTCCCCAGATTCAGCCTCCTGGCGTTTTATTACGAATTATTTCCCATCTCCGAAGAAACGCTACGAAAATGTCTTTATGCTGTTATATTATACACGACTTGTGCTTTTATAGCAGTGGGCTTTGAAGAGATATTTTGGTGTGGCCCTGATATTTCCCAAAATTGGTCTGTAAAACAGCTGTCAAACTCTATTTGCGAAATTCATTTTACTTCCTTTCTTTCTTTGACTGTTATTAGTACTGACACTATTTTGGAACACTGCAGGTTATATAACACCAATTGTTCATTATCGCGCTCATATCCAGAAATGCTGTTGCATATTAACTGGTCGATCGGCATTGTGGCCGAAATATGTGGTAGGAAACAGGAGCGAAACCTTTCAGTCTCATACTCATACTGAATCAAATTATAGTCTTTGTGCTACCATTCGGGATGCTCCGACGATTGAAGTCGATGCCGAAAAGAGAAAAGATAGGCATAGTGGCCATATTTGCGATTAATATCATCTCTATCATTATGAGCGCTGCTCGATTCATCGGTTCTGCCACATATATAGATGTTACCGACACCTGTCAGAAAAGCAATCCCCCCATATTGGATCATCACATATTAATCCATAATATAGATCTGCTAGCCACATCCGAAATGGCTGCTCAAATTATTGCCGTCGCGCTTCCTGCTCTACGGCCTCTTCTGAGAGTATTCAAACCAATATCCAACTACTTGGACTCGCGATATGGAAGTATGAGAGGTGAAAAATCTCGAGCTGGTTCAAGCAGCACAGGGCCAGGTACTTGGGTATCAGAAGACACTTCACAGAACGCAGATCGTTATAATATCCCTAATATTAATTTGCTTAAATAGAAAAGAGAGCCAGGGATTTGAAAGCATATTCTAGAAACATTTTTCGTAATGCATGTGGACACTCCACATCCAGCTTTTCTATCTAGGCGTTTTATCACCCGCAATTGAAACTGGAGTTTCTTTTACAGAGTTATATAATAGCGCAAATCAAAATCTATCATACATATACTAAGCTATCTGATGTAGTATTGAGAGTGGTTGATAACATTTCTGTTCTGAATTGAAGAAGGTGTACCGGATGGGATTATTTTCCCCGATATTTCATGTTGCGGATACTGACTGGACCGCGAGGCTCCCCTTGTTTAAGAAGATGATGCAAAAGCTATTTGCAGGTGAATGAAGAAGCTAAATTAGGATCTGGACCAACATATGTAAGAACCTTCGGGTATGCACAGAGCTGGACGGTTCTGGTTGAGGTCTGATTCCCAACCGCATATCCCTTTGCCTCAATAGTCTCAGGGAATGTGCCGTTCTCAACCCACGCTTTCAGAGCAAGGAATATGGTATCGGTAGGGTTAAAGCCGACGCCGCCTCCACAGTGTGCAACTCCGGGCGCAGGAAAGAATCGATAATAATCACCAGCGGCGATGTCCTCTTCAAGCACACGATCATAATACTGCGTTGTTCCTTCTGGGGGGATCAAATCATCTTGAAGGCCGTGCCAGCCAATCATCTTTGTTCCAGATTTCTTCATTTTCCTCAGATCTGGGTCATCTGTTCCGATAATTGACGTGTATTCTCTGACAGATTGAGCAAAAAAACTGTCGAATTCTTGCCTTGTCATCTCAGAAAGTGGATAAGATGGGTTCTTAGCCAAAAACACTTTGACCCAGTCGGCTGAGATTCCAAACGCGCTTGCAGAGCACTCATCGATCGTTGTACAGCTAGTTGGCAAGATGGATGTCAGGTTGGCGTCTTTTCCTACGCCGTACCACTGAAATGTCCCATCTTCAGCACTTGGGCCTTCCCACATGCGATTAACCAATTCAGCCATCGCTTCAGTTATGGTGATTTGGCCTAAGGGGTTGGCGCAATCAACAGCATGGTTAACCAAGCTCCTAGCATCAAACTGGCATTCCTGGGGAAGGGCTATAATTTTGTCTGCCACACCATCGATATCATCACAGCTTTCAATCGCTGCATTTGTAAATGCGTCAAGGACACATGAGGGCGGAGCTGTGGATAGCCAGTTGGACAAGGCAAATGGCCACACCGACGCGAACTGAAATCGTGACCAGTTTATGGCAGGGCAGCCTGCCAAGATTCCATCGAAGAGCTCTGGATACTTCTGCGACATCATATGGCCTTGACGACCTCCGGTAGAGCATCCATTCCAGTAGGAGTATTTGGGTCCCTTGCCATAGTATAATTTGGCAGCCAGCTTCCCCAGAATCGCACCCTCAGCTAGGGCTCTGCTGGCAAAATCCAATAGTGCTGGAGTGTTTACCTTTCCATCACTCGTTAATCCCCACTCTTCCGCGGGTGTAGTTGAATTATGGCCAGCGTTGGTTGTCGACGTTGCATACCCGTGAGCCAGAGGGTTGAGCAGCATGACCTTGTCTCCAGCCACCCAGCCTCCTCCACCATTCATCAAGAATCGAGAGTTCCACAATGCGGAATCTAGCGGTAGCCCAATATATGTGTTGACCGTATCGTTTTCGCCCGGGTGGGTGTATTGTATTGAGATGCTACATGCATCGAAAGTGGCTGGGCCTTCGCCCAGGGATGCGGAAACTCTTGTGTTCACAGTTCCAACTGACTGGTTCTTTGAGGGTGAGACTTCAATGGAGAGAATTTCGACATTGCTGATTGTAAGCTTGTCGAAAGTTTCGAGATCACAAGAGGTTGCGACCACGAGAGGTAGGTGGCTGATCGCAAAAAGCACCCTTAGGTAAGAAAATGCACGCATTGTCGCATTAGATCAAATTGATGAGGCTTGTGCTTATTCTGTATTCTGTACCATCCATGCATCTTTAAATACAAGATCGATAGACAAGTACTATAAAGTTCCTAAATGCTAAGACAACGCCCTTAAATCAATGCCAAGCCGCTAAATAATAGGGTAATTAGCTGTGCCTGCTTGGCATGTCTAGGGTAAAACCGAAACCGAGCACTGATGTCCGTGCTTGCCTGGAAACAGCCTACAGGATTTATTCACAGTTCAATCTGCAAGGATAAAGGGGACAGATGGCGAGGGTGCTACCCTAATCAGACTAGTGGCGACTCCCATGAAATCGGATTTAGTGGAAGATTGGAAGTCCTAATTCCGAGATCATTTTGACAGGTATCGCCCGATGCAACCACAACCATTGCCTCATAAGACACAAGAAAAGAGAAATTTCCTGAGCTATTTTCCTGCAGGATTTCGTGCTGAAATATATTGGTAATATTGATGGAAACAATCAACAAAATACAGATGCAACTAGTCAGTATCTAGCGAAAGATTTCTTCAAACATCATCTAGTTCAACCTCATCCTCAAGAGCTGGCTTAAAGTCGGACAGGAAAGCCCATTTGGCTTTCCGGTGCCAGTTGTGTGCCATAAAGTCATTGGCACAGTCCGGAAACATTGGCACTACGCCTTTGATATGCGCATCGTGCGCAAGAACGATAAAAATGTTGTCGCTCCCATCGGCCTCTTGCAGCTTTTCGATCGTTCTTTCGGCCACATCAGGGTCAGATAGTATTATTCCTGGCCTCTTTTGAGCGTAAAAAGGGAGAGCCTTGTTGTTATCACGTAGGAGATGCTCAAAGATGGCACCAGGACAAGGATTTGAATAGCTTCCAGTAAGAGGGTTAGGTTCAATGAGGGATGGAAGAGGAAGAAAAGCTGATGGTCGCATCTCAGCGGAGTGATGGCAAGCGTCAGCACCCATCAAAATATACGATGGTGGTGACATGGTTGTTGCTGCGAGCGCACACAAGTGCCCCACAGTGTGGCCCAGGGCGTTGAGAATATAAAAGCTACCATCGCCAAAGTAGTCAAATGCGTCGAAGTTGCCAATCCGAAGGGAATATTTGCTTTTAAAATCGATTTCCTTTAGTTCTCTTCCTTCATAGTCTGTTGTCAAGATAGGAGATGCCTCGTTTTCTGGATAGCCAGGAATGAACGCAGGGACCTGTGTAAATCCCGGTCCGACAATCAAAGCCGTGGATGCGTCGAACGTGGAAGGATCGCCAATGTGGTCCCAGTGCCAATGACTCCAGATGATGGCTTCAATGGTCTTGGTATCTACATTGTGATCTTCAAGAAGGGTACGAACATCCTTCGCCACTGTTATTTGTGCATTGGTTTGCTGAAAGTAATTCTGTATCGGGGGTGGTAGATTTTCATAGTCTGTTCGAACACCGAGGTCAAATAACAACCGGCGCCCTGAGATGTGTTCAATGAGGAAGGCGAATGAGGGACAGTCCAGAAGCTCATTTCCTTTGATCGGCTGAGCTGCAAATTCATTCGGAACAATGATGCGAGCAGTCGTATCAATTATGTGCACTTTAACTGCGCTCTTGGGGGCTGGGATATGCATCGTGATGTTTTCTTTGTAAACTAGCAGTCATAGAACAAAAGACAAAGAATTAGAGTCATATGTAGTAGTTTTTATCTCTATTGTCGATATATGAAACTGACCCGGGGCAATTGATGGAAGATGAAAGAAGGAAATGCCACGGCTGTTATGTTGTAGCTATCTTGATGCCGAGCTCAACCTCTGTGCCGAGCAAATGGTGCCGGGTTGTTTTATTAGGATACATTGGCTTGGAAGCGTTGAAGCGAATCTGACTGGCCCCACCCTGGCTTTCGCCTTGATATTAAATGGAGCGAGGAAGCATAGGCTATCATTGTACAGTGGGCTAGGAGAGTGAGACGCCCTATCCTTGGCACGCTGCATATCGTCACGCGGGGAGCGCTACCCTTGTGAATTTCCTTTTTGAAGCTTATGCAGGTGCGCGCTTTAACGTCATTGTGACCCAACCAGCATCTGCCTTCTACGCCCTAGCATTTAAATTACCCGGGGTTCGGCACTCGGCACTCGGTATACGGGAGGAAGGTATGTTAAGATTGCCAGGTTGGAAATGCTTCTATCCACTCCGTAAGCGACCTCTCGGTCGAATAAGGGTTTTAAAGGTTTGGCTTCCAGGGTGGCATAATTAGGTAAAGTCTATACAACGGTCGGAGAACTGACTTAGCTAATGCCAGAGCTTGCGCCGCAAGTATTCTCCCAAAGTCCATGGGTAATATTATTAAGGATTCACTAAGAATGATTACGTAGAGATGGATATGTAATACTTACTCTATAGTTAGGACCAAGAACTAAACTAGTTGGTCTACACTCCACACAGCCGACAAATCTTAAAAGAACTCTAAGGGAAGTGAATAAAGACCTTGATTTCTTCATGCGCATTAAATCGCTCGTAGTACTCAGGAACCTCGTCAATAGAGATGCTAGCTGTGCCAATGAAATGAGGACTGGCCTTGCCACTAGATATCAGGTCCACGAGCATTGGCGCATAGACTTTAGGATCCACCGGGCCTGCCCTAAAGCTCAATCGCTTGCCAAAGAATGTAGAGAGCGGGAATGCAGCGATAGGGGAGAATGTGGAGCCAAGTGGAGATCCAGCGGTATCTGGTTGTGCCATGTATACCCCAATTTGGCCGATTCCGCCACCTACATGGGTAAGGTTGACCATTTGGTTGAGGATGATATCGGGTTCATGTTGGAGAGTCGCATTCAAAGCCTCATTTCCCACGCAGTCGACGGATCGCATGACGCCATTGGGCTCGTGCTGCATGATCTGTGCAACAGGATCGCTGGTGGCGAAGTTGATGGGGATGGCTCCAATTGAGGCGGCACGATCGAGGCGAGCCTTGACATGGTCAACAACGTACACATTTGACGCCCCGCGGAGCATGGCCGAGTAGGCGGCCATCAGTCCAACCGGACCTGCTCCAAAGACGGCAACCGTGTCACCCGTCTCAAAACCAGCAAAATCCAGGCCGGCCCAGCCAGTCGCGAAAACGTCCGATATCGTGAGATAATCTTGCTCGATCGTGATGTTGGTTGTTTCAGGTGTCAAGGGGATTGGAATCAAGTTGGAAGCAGCAAACCGGACGCGTGCGTATTCAGCTTCATTGGAATACTTCAGTTCCCGTCCATGTTCAACGTTGGAATGTAATCAACTCACACTGAAGACCATCCGTCACAACACCTCCATTGCCATAAAAGTCCAGAGCTGACGGCTCCATTTCCAGTTGGCCGTGGTTCACAGTATCGGGAATGATAACGTAATCGCCGACATCCAGTCCAGAGACTGCGCTTCCAATTTCGGAAATGTAGCCAATCGCCTCGTGTCCCATGTTCCAGGGCGGAACACCGCCTTGATAGCCACGATAAACATGAAGGTCGGAACCACAGAGAGCAGATGTAGTGATGCGAACTATAGCATCGGTTTGGTTGACGATAGTTGGCATCGCAATGTTCTCAACTATCATTTCTCCTGGAACGCCTCGATACATGATGCCACGCATTGTAGCGTTAGTGTTGGTCGCCATGGCGTCGTGGAAAGAGGGATATTGAGAAACGAGCGTCGACTCAGGAATGGCAGCTTGTTGAATAGAACGCGCAATGAATGAAGGCAAAGAAGCTAACTGAAGAGAAAGTCCCTGATTCCAACCCAAAAGTCGGCGGCTGTAATATAGAACGCTCACGATGGGGCCTCCAGGCTCCGCTCGTATAGCCCCAACCTCGGACGCGTCATCCCATGCTTATCGACAAAGCTTTTTTCTTCTTTTTTTCTGTGTTTGCATTAATCTCCCAAGGCTTGGAAGTGTCGGTATTCATGCCAAGATTAAAAAACGGGTATTCCCCAATCTATAGATAGTATTAATTGTAATGACATGGTGGATTGGTCCGGATAAGACTTAAACCTGGCCGTGTCATCAGGTTGCATTAGCGGCTGATCTCCAGAGAGGGGTACCTCGACCGATCAATAAAAACAGATTCCCCACCTTTTCGTTAGGGCTCTACAATTCTAAACGGACCGATAATGTCACAGGTACGGCCAATAAGAAATGAAGAGACATTCACGCATCGTGCAGTACCACGCAGGGCCTATCCCTTCGATTGCTAAGGCTACATCCTTTTCCATAGAGTAGCAGCCCAACAAGAAACCCAGTTGAGGTCCATCATGAATGTGACCAACCATTTTTGGAGAAGTTCTTTAGCGAATTCAGCCGGAACTAGGATGTAAGTGGTTCCTGCAGTTTTGATACGCAGCTGATATATAGCAAACCGCGCAAATAGGCCACACCCACACCCAGTGTGCATGCTCTGAAATTGAAGCAGCATTGATTGCGCAAGTGCCAAGAGCTTTCCAAGCCTTTTTGGGGCGTTGGTGCGTCTCTTGCCTACATTATTGTTACGCCATTGCCTGACGCGTTAGGGATAGATCCTCACTGGAAGGCTAAAACAAGTTAATTGAGGTGCGTTGGTCATCATCGGTTTCGGTCTCACCGCAAGTCTCGGCAGTAGCTACGCTTCTCGCCGCCCTTAACCTTCCGCCGGGGGGCGCGACTTATCGGGCGGGGGTTGTGCAGGAATATATATAGATGTAGTCGGACTGATGCTGGCGGCGGCTGATTAGGCAAGTACCCGGTGACTCTTGCATATATTCACCTGGCTTCCATAACCAACAGTTATTCCTCCACGCCATTGTCATTTTTTGCCCGCCCAACATTATGCTGGGCTATTTGCTGCTATCTACTATTCCCCAAGCTGTGGGGACTCCGGAGCTTGACACGTCAATTTCCATAACCTCAGGATGCAAACAAGCGGTGAGTCTTGCAAAAAATGGACAATAAAAAAACCGGGACTAATACTGAGACAGTGTGAACAATTGCGTGCCGAGTTTGGTTCTGCCCTGCACATGGGAGGGAATGATGCCAACTTTTCCATCTGGGATTCTAAGCAGCAGGAAGTGCGCCCGGCTTGTCGGGTAGAGCCTCTCACCGCAGGCGACGTGGCAAAGGTTACGAATATTGTCGTGGCAAACTGGTGCCGCTTCGCCGTCAAGGGAGGCGGCCACTCGACCAACGTAGACGCTTCCAATTCTGTGGGCGGCGTCACCATCGACCTCCACCGCATGGACCACATCGAGATGGCAGAGGATCGTAGCTGGGCCAACCTTGGACCTGGACTTGTACTGAGCGAGGCCTACAGTGCCTTGGAGCAATATAACTTGACTAACATCGGCGGCAGGGTTGCGGACGTGGGACTCCCTGGGTTTACCCTTGGGGGAGGCATCTCCAATCTCTCGCCGCAATTTGGACTGGCAGTCGACAATATCTTTGAATACCAAGTGAGCGAGCAATGATCCCTGATCTGCTTCCGGTGTACGTGGTGCTAACGCAGCTGCAACAAGGTGGTGTTGCCGAATGCCACCGTTGTCAACGCCAGCGAGACAGTGAATCCGGATCTGTACTTCGCGCTGCGCGGGGGTGGCAACAACTTTGGCATTGTAACCAACTTTCGTGCGCGGCTTGTTCCTCAGGGACAAATGCTGGGAGGAGATAAGACATATCACGCTAACCACACTGACGCATTGGTTGCTCAGGTGTACGACCTCACTACAGATCTAGCTAAGGACACGCTCATGTGCTTTTCAAGCCGGTACTTTTACGATTCAGCCGAGGATCGGTTTCGCATGTCTGTGACGCAGGCATACTATGAGCCAGTGCTCGAACCAGCTATTTTTGACAGCTTAAACCAGATACCTGCGGAATCAAGCACGGTGCGTGTGGATTGGATGAGCAACTTTGCCCTCGAAGCTGTTGCACCTCGTGGGCTCAGGTAGGTAGACATCAGGTCCCTGGTGGTGCCTGAGCTTTGGAGCTGACTAGACCCCAGACGGCTGTATGCGACTGTTACCTTTATCCCATCTCAGCATCTCCACAAGCAGATTATCAGTATCTTCGCTGAGGAGGCGTCGGGTGTCAAGTCGACGCCTGGCTTCACCTCGTCCGTGGTGACGTCGGCGCTGCACATCAACGCCATTGAAGCCATGAAGGCACGAGGCGGAAATGCTCTGGGCGTCGAGTCGGACGTATCATTAAACAGTATGCACACCCCGGGCAATTCGATGATGGCGCTGACAATCGCAGTTGGCCTCTTGACGTTGGGGTGGCGAGACGCCGCTGACGACGAAGAAATGAATGCCTACGCCGACAGATGGCTGAACCGTTGCAAGGTGGCGGCCCAGGAAATGGGTCTACTGCACCCCTGGTTGTATATCAACTACGCAAAGCATGATCAGGATCCGTTTTCGGGCTATGGCGAAGCGAATAAGCGTCGGCTTCAGGAAATTCAGAAGAGTATTGATCCCCGAGGTGTTTACACCTCAAAGGGATTGTGTCGGGGCTCATTCAAATTGGATCACACGACCGACCGCGACATATTGCAGCAGTAGCCGAAGCAGTCCTAGGTTCGCAAATCCTTGTTCGGGGACTTGTGCTATGTAGAGGAGATATGCAAATCGCTTCAACTAATTTCATTGCGAGAAAACGTGACAACACTCTGGCGCCATCATGAAAGCTTTTCGATTTTTCGGTCTTAATAAAATGGGGCAAGAAGGCCGTGTGCAAGGCGTAACGCCTGGACTTCGGATATCAGTGTAGGCGTACGGGATGTAGGTGTCGTCTAGCGGACCCCCCGGGTCACAGGGGACCGCATAGTAGGTATGCCGTGAGCCGTACACGTACACAAGCTCCATGTAAAAGATCTGGAGGAGGGCACTGGGAGCCTAGTGCGCGGTTTGTACATCGGCCATCAAGCAGCCCCGGACCATGCGCGTGTATTCGACGGGGGGTTTGTGGGAGTATGGTGGGGGGATGGGAAAGGTTATAAATAGGCAGCAGCGCGTGCTTGGTAATGTTTCGCTTGTATTTCGTTTCATGATATCGAGACAATGGTAGACCGAATACGCCGAGGATACCGAATCCAAGTACCGAACGGGTTATCGGCATAGTTCAGCTCAATGGCCTTTATCCTGGAAGCATGGTATTGGCTCGCTGAAAAGTAATCGTACAATATATGGCTTATATCACGCGGCACGGCCCGGAGCTTAGTCAGCGCAAACGCCACCGTATAAGCGAGCTCTGTAGCTCACAAAACCTTACCTCATAACCCCTTTTCATAATAAAACAAGGCTCTTTCAATTACTCCTTCCAAAGCTTGATATAACGGAAAACGCACTACTCAACAATTATAAGCCCAGGTGGATAGCACACTCTAGTAACTTCCTCTACTATATTTAACCTTATATTAAGCTTTATATCTTTCCTCCATATACAACTTTAAACCCACGCAAAAAATATATCTTACTACTACTTTCCAATATAACTAGATATATACCAAGCATAAGAGGCCTTATACCAACCAATAAGCTATACACAATAGAGTAGTAGTCTATATAGTTAATAGCTTTAGAGAGCAATACAATCTTAGTTAGCTTATAGGAAGTCATTAACCCTAATCTATCTAATAGCCCAGACAACCAAATAACCTACAAAGAATATTTAATAATTAAGGAGATTAAAAAGTAGCTAATAATTACTTAGCAAGCTCGGTCTTCCCTAATAAGGCCTATAAAAAAATAGATAATTATTAGGCATAATACTATATATAAAATCATTAACTCTTAGTACCTTAGCTATAAAAAACAAATAAAGATTAAAAATTAAATATAGACTTAGATTATATAAATAATTATATCTAAGGTTTATATACCGGCTATAGTAAATATTATAGTAGCTCAATACACTAAACAAGCTAAAAAGAGCTTAAAATAGCCAAAATAAAGCTCTATTAGTAAAGAACTTAAACCTAAGCTAGCCAATAAATATATAAATACACAATATATACTACAATAACTTACAAAGGCAATTAAAAGCAATATAAATCCTACTTACACAAGCATTAAAAAGGAAATACACAAAGACTACAAAGTATACCTCAAAAACACCTACAAGGCCAACATCAAGGTAAAAACATAGTTCTAACAGTAGAATACCCTTTAGGCATACAAGAAAGTATATAATATACCAAAGATATAAGGCACATTAGCAATCCACAATTTCCTTAAGGCTATAGGTGCTTATATATCCCCTAACTAGACACAGTGGCAATTAGAAGACCTAGCTAAGATTAAAAGGCTTAGGGGAAAAAAGATAATCCTAGCTTAAATAGGCAATATATTTCTTATAGTCATAAACTAGAATAAGATTTTAAAGTATACTAGCATATATACAATGCTTAGTATAAGCTCAAGCAGGCAAGGGAAAATAATATACAATTATCCCTATATTAGAAATAAATATAATCATTACTTTTAGACTCTAAATAACTATACTCTTCTAAAATAAGTAATTACTAGAATAAACTTATATATACTTAAAAAACTACTAATAAATATAATATATTAAGTAATTAGAACTAGACTATAAAAGCTAAAATAAAAAAGCTTATAAGAAAGCCTAGTAAAAAAAAAATAAAATATAAATACCTAAGCAAATAATTAAGGCAATTCTATTACTTACCTAAATAATCTTAATTATATAATTCTAGACCTTATTTAATTATATTTAATTAAGTAAATTATAAGTATATTTACTATACTAAAGACAATTATTTACCTACTCTCACAAAGCACCCTAATTAATACCTACAATATAATTTACCTAATTAACTACATTAAGCTACTTATTCTAGATTCCTTTAAACCAAGCAAAAAAGAATATATTAAAGCCAGTATAACTTAATTTCTAATTATAGAAAAAAATAAATACATAATCAGGAATATATTCAATAGACCTAGCAATACTCTAACAAAAAACCTCATACTCTATAATATAGCCATAGTAAAAGGTTTTTACACCAATATTATCTTAAAAGCTCTATTAAGAAAGGTAAATATATAGTATTATAAATTTAATTACTCTATGTAATTTAGTCCTCTAGGGTAAAATATAATATTATCTAAAGTTATTAGAAAATATAATATAACTCTCCTTTAATATATTCTTATTCTTATTTATTCTCTATTAATTAATATATTATTTAGAAAAAAGATACTAATTAGCAATATAGGTATAATATTCTATTCGGTTTCCAACTATAATAAGCTAATTAGAGCAAAGGGTTTATTGTTAGTAGAGAGGTTAGGTACATTAAACATAATAAGCAATATAATCAATATTCACAAGAAAGTATTACATTAGGTAATAATTAATAATAATTAAAATAACTAAGTTATATTAAAAGCTAATTATTCTATTCCTTACAATAAGAATAATCCATCTATATACTTTTATCTAAGTTATAATTTATATTTAGGATTAGATGGCTTATACTATAATCTCTTTGGCTTATATTATGATCTCTTGGTCTTAGTGCGTAAGCTAATATAATTGGTTATTGGTCTAGGGTAGGTTAATATAATTGGTTTATAATAGTATATTATAATACCTTTTGTAGGTCTAGGGTATTCTACTATATACTATTACCTTGGGTGGGTATAGGTTATAATATAATGTCTCCCCTTTATTAGTCTTATTCCTAAGACCTATTATTATAATCTATTAGTGCTAAGTAAGTAATCTAGACTTATAATTTATTTTTGTATTTGCTAATATACTATTATATAAGATTACCAAATATTATAAATTTATTAACTTTATTAGGCAAAATAGTATTATATTCAAAATAATTTATTCTTATTATTTATTAAAAAGCCTAAAATATATTATTTATCCTAAGTCCTTTAAGTATTCTAAATATATTAAATATGGACATATATATAATATAATAAGGATTACTATTAGTTCTTATAAGGAATTTTTTTATTATTATTATAGTTTATTTTTTGGCTAATTTTTTAGTATATAGTATCTTAGATTAAGGTAAAGTCTATTTATTTAAATAAGACTAAGAAAAAGGCAAAAGAAACTATACTTAATACCTAGTTAAAGCTAAATAAGGTTTTAATATATTTAATTTATTTTTAGAAATAAAAATATCTTTTTAAGATAAAAGGAAAGGAGATATTTTAATAGGGTTTAAATTCTTTGGATAAGTTAAAAGAGGCAGATCGAGAAAAATCAGAAGCTATAATTAATACTTAAATAGCTAATACTACTAGGATTATTAATTAAAATACAATTATTAGGAATTTTTCTTTTTCTAGATTTCCTAAAGAAATTATTTTAATAGCTTAGAGTAGTATATAAGGTTTTTTATGGGTTCCTATATTATTTCTTTATAGCCTTTTTATTTAATTTTGAATTTTCTATCTAAGTCTTATTATCTAAGGATTTTTTCTATTTTCTATTAATCTTTAAGGGTTTTTACTTTTGGTTTATATGTAAAGTTAGTTCCTACTTAGATACTATTTCCTAGCTTAAAAAGTAAAATATAGAAGATAAGGTAGACTCTAATATTATTAGGTAGGTCTAATTTATAGTTATTTTCTAATATTTTTCGTTTAATAGGGTAAGGTCTAATTTATATAAAATCAAGTTTTTTATTTTATTATTTTAAGGATAAGTTTTTTATTATTAGATAAACTATATCTTCCTTCGAAAAAAATAGTCCCTTTAGTCTTTTTAGGTTATAGTATCTTACTATAATAGTTTATATAAACTTAAGTTTTATCTTTATTTCTTTATAGAATTTCTTTAGTTTATCTAATTTAATTATGACTTTAGCTTGGATTAAGCTGTTTAGTAGTGCTTAATAGGTATTTAGGGTAAAACTAAAGTTAATATAGATAAGGATAATCTTAATATTACTATTATATAATATATTATAAATAAGCTAGGTAATTAATAGTTTTTTTACCTAATTAGTCTATTTATAATTAATATAATATTATAGGTATTATTTAATTTCTTAGTTTTATTATTTAGTTTATCTATTAACTTATAGTCTAAAAGCTATATTAAGTTTATAGTTTAGGCCTATAAGTAATATTAGACTTTGCTAAAATTTAGATACAAAGGGTTATTCTTTATTAAAGATAATTTCTATTAATAGTCTATATACTATAATAATATACCAAAAGAAAAGGTAAATAAATTTGTCTTTATTAATTATTTTTTAATAGGGAATATAATATAATACTTTTATAAAATAATCTATAATAATAAAAATATTATTATAGTATATTTTTATGGCTAGATTAGCTAATAAGGGAAGATTAATAATAAAGTCTATTATAATTAATTCCTATAGTTATTTTATAATAGGTAAGGGCTATAATTTACTATATAGCTTATATTGTGGCTTCTTTAAGTATTAGTATAGATTATATTCTTAGTAGACCTAAATAATTTTTTTTTTTATTTTACTAAAGGAAAATATCTATTTAATATATTTAAGGGTTTTATTAATTCCTTTATATCTATATAAGAAATGCTTATAGATTTCTCTAAGAAGCTAAAATTAGTATTCCTCTAGTACTTAAAGTAAATCTATATTTTCTTTATTAGATAAGATAAAATTATATTTCTTAATTTTCCTTAATAGTAGATTTCCTTATTCTACTTATTAGATTAGTATATCCATGGTTAAGGTAACCTTAGGTTATCCTCTAATCTAGATAATAGCTATTAATTTCTTTATTTTAATTATTATACTATTAATAGGTATTTATTTATAAAATTTATTAGGTATTTTCCTTAGGAATTACTCTATAATTTAAGATTTTTCCTTAAGGGGACTAGATTAACGGCTTAGAGCATTAGCTTTTCCATTAATTAATCCTTTAATATAAATAATTTTATAGTTAAATTTAAAAAGGTACTTTACATAGTATAATTATTTTCTACTAAGTTTCTAGGTAATAGCAAAGAAAATAATATTCTTATAGTTAATATAAATAATAACCTTATATAATCCTCTAAGAAAATACTATTAGAATTTTTTAAAGGTATTAATAATTACAAAGAATTCTTTATTATAAATTAGGTAATTAAGTTTTATTCTGGTTAGCTTATATAAGTAGAATATAATTAGGTATAGGATACTATTATTATCCCTTTAGCTAATAATAGCTCTAAGGGTATAGTTAGAGGAATTGGTTTCTAGTTTAATAGGTTAGTTAAAGTCAAATATTATAAGTATAGGCTTAAATATTATTATTTTTTATATTACTTTAAAGGCTTTTTAGGCTTTAGGGCTCCATTTAAATAGTACTCTTTTTTGTATGAGTTCTATAAAAGATATAGTAATTTTACTAAAATTATATATAAATTATTAATAATAATTAGTAAATCTAAGGAAGGATTAGATATCTTTGGTATAAATGGGCAATTCCCAATCTCTAATAATTATAATTTTCTTAGAGTTTATACAAATTTTATTGGGGGTAATAATATATTCTAGAAATTCAATTTCCTATATATAGAACTTGCTTTTCTTGGGTTTAACTAGTAGTTTAGCATCCTAGAATACTTTTAAAACCTTATGGATGTGTTTACTATATTCTTCTTTATTCTTAGAAAAGATTAGAATATTATCTAGGTAGTAGATAATAAAGATATCAAAATACTTATAAAGAATATTATTAATTATTCTTTGGAATAAGGTAGGGGTATTTATAAGTCTAAAAGGTATAATAAGGTATTTAAAAAGTCTAAATTTGGTTTTAAAGGTAGTTTTCTATTTATATCCTTCCTTAATTTAAATAAGATTATAGGCTTCTTTAAGGTCAAGGGCAATAAATATATTTATACTATATAATTAGTCCTTTATTTCTATAATCAATAGTAGGGGGGTCTAGTCTTTAATAATAATATCATTAAGTTACCTATAGTCTATAATAAATTATAATTTGCTATTCTTTTTAGAAATAAATATAATAGGGTAGCTAGCTTTGGAATTTAAGATATAAATATATCTTTTCTTAAGTATATCTTTAATATATTCTTTTAGGGTATTAAATTATACTTAGTTAAGATTATAAATAAAATAAAACCAAGTATTGGTTTTATTTTTTAGTATAATTTTATAGTCCTATTAGCTAAATTTAGGTAGGCCTATTTTAAGTTTTTCTATGAAAAAGTATTCATAAATATAGTACTTAGATAATATATTTACTAATTAGTCTTTATTCTCTTTCTTTATTTTCTTAAGATTAAAGTTAAGGTATTAGAATTATACTTATAGGCTAATAATTTATTATTATTATTACCTTTTTTAACTATTCTTATATTTATATTTAATTCCTTTAGGTAATAATATTTTATTATTTATTTTTTTTATTTAATTGGGATTAAGAGTTTAAGATTTTTTATTATTAGAAATATTATTAGCTATATTATACCTAGAGAATATTTATACTTAGCCAATATATTAATTGATATTAGGATTATAATAATATAGCTATAGGTATCCTAAAATAAAATTATAGTCTTTTATATCTATAATATTAAAATTAATATCTTAGTTTTTTTTATAGATAAAAACTTTAAGATAATTAAGCTCTTTGTTTATTATATTATTATTATATTTAAGTAATTTTTTTTTAATATTATATATAATATAAGATTTTTTTTTTATTTTCTATAATAATTTTAATTTATTAATTATTTAAGGGTTAATATAATTAAATTCTATTCTACTATTAATTAAAGTATTATATTATTATCCTTTAATCTAGATTTTTAATTTTAGTTAGGTTTATAGGTTTATAGAGATTAAATATAAAGATTTTTATAGGAGTTTTTTTAGTAATTTTATAAGCTTTTACTTAGGTTATTCTTAAGGCTCTAGTTCTTTGAGGGACATTAGAGGTTTTTTAGGATAATATTAGTAAGTCTATATTAGTCCTATACTTTATTTACTTTATAAATATTATATTTAGGGTCTAGATAGTTAAATTATTCTTTATCTTTATAATTAAGCTTATCCTCTAAAGGCACTAAAATAATAATATTATTATATTTTCTTTATTAATTAATAATATAGTAATTATTATATTGATTTTTGCAGGCATCCTTAATTAGTATATTAGTAAATTATATAGAAAAGTACTTATTATCTTACTTAGCTTTAAGGTATCCATTATATATATGGTTAAAGTAGTGAAACCAAATAAGTTTATAATGCATAAAGTATTCTATATTAAATCTAGGATTATTAGATTTTTTAAATTAAATAGGCTTTAGCTACTTCTATTATTAATATCATTATCCAAGAATATAGATATTTTAATTAAGGTATTTTTATTATTAAAGTTTTTTATTATATATAGCTTCTTTATTAGTCTATTATTAGAGGCTAGTTTTATTTATAGTAGCTATTTCCTACTATTAGGATAAATAATCATTTTAGTTTATATTATTAAAGTTAACTAAAAATCTAATTTCCTATACTTATTTAAAATTATTATATAAGATATATAGTTCTTCTATTTTCTAGGTAAGGTAATATTATTAGATATACTTATCTTACTTTTATTAGGGGATTAGAATAATAAATAATATCCTTTATTATAATATAGCAAGGATTTAGCCTATTATCTTACGGGTTTTCTCTTTGGGTATAGATTCTTATAAGGAATCCTATGTTTCTAATTATACTATAGTAATAAAAGGGTTATTAATATAAATAGCCATAAAGATTATTATCTTTTTACCTTCTGGGATAGATTTAAACTATTGGTTAATTAAGGATTTTTGGTATTTATTCTTATAATATCTTTTTTTACTATAATTATAATAGGTAATTTAAAACTTATTATGGGACTAGGTAGTTCCTAAGACTATAGATCCTAAATCTATTCTATAGATAGTAGATTTAGCTTTTTTATTATATAGGATATTCTTTTTATTACCTTATCTCTATAATTATCTCTTATACTAAAGATTATTAAACCTAATAATATAGATAATATAATTATTAAATATAATAGAGGGGTTTAGGAGTTAATGCATTTTGTTCTATATAGATTCTTTTAGACAATAGTAAAACTTAGTAATCTTAATTTCTTTGGTCTAATTGAGTTTAATAGAATAATATTTAAAGTTAGAGAATATATTACTATAGAATCCTTTCTATATAAATTTAGCAAATTCCCTAAGAATAACTTACTTTTTATTAATAACTCTAAATTATTTTTTTATTTTTTCTTTAAAGTTTAAAAAGAATATAAAAAAATATTATATAGATAATTAAGTCTAATTTTATTCCTTTATAATAAAGTCTTTAAATACTTTTTCTATAGATTATAGGGGTTTTCCTTCTAATCTTTTAATAATATATTATACTTATAAGATAGGTTTTATAGTAAATATAATTAAGAATATTACCTAGTAGCTCTTAAGTTAGATAAACTATTTAAATAGGATATTAATATTTCCTTTTTAAATTAGTAATTTCTTAGGCTTAAAGATTTTTCCTATATTTTTTCCAAAAATAATAAAGGTATTAAGATTAATAATATATTTTTTATAGGCTTATATAATTATAAGATACTATTATCTAAGGCTAGTAACCATAGCTTAAAGATATAGAATATTAATATCATTAAATTACTTAATAAAAGTTTTTAGCTAGCCTATAAGATCCTTAATTTAATTATATATAGTATTATTTTTTTCCTTAAGGGCTTTAATATATTAATCTCTTCTATTATCCTTATCTTTTTCCTCTTCTTCTTCTTCCTCTTAGGATTCTATTTAGACATTACTATCTTCATTAAGAATAGCGGATCTATTTCTATAACCACTAGCCTAAAAAGGCTAAGAGAAAGGGGGTATCTAAGGTACTATATTACATATTACTTAAAAGTTTCAATAGATAATCTTTTAAATAAAAGCTTTTAATATATAATATTCTATTTAATTTCTAATTATAATAAGCCAATTAAAGCAAAGGATTTATTATTGGCAAAGAGATTAGGTATATTAAATATAATAAGTAATATAATTAGTATTTATAAAAAGGTATTATATTAGATAATAATTAATAATAATTAAGGTAATCAAGTTATATTAAAAGCTAATCATTCTATTCCTTACGGTAGGAATAATCCATCTATATACTTCTATCTAAGTTATAGCTTATATTCGGAATTAGATAGCTTACATTATGATCCCTCTGGCTTACATTATAATCCCTTAGTCTTAGCGCATAAGCTAATATGATTGGTTATTGGTCTAGGGTAGGTTGATGTGATTGGTTTATAATGGCATATTGCAATACCTTTTATGGGTCTGGGGCATTCTGCCGCATGCCACTGCCTTGGGTGGGCATGGGTCATAATAATAGGTATATAAATACTAATTTATAAAGTTCTTCCCAATAGGCAAAGCTCTATTAGAAAATAAAAGCTAATAAAAGATCCTCTAAGACCTAGAACTAATATAAAAGAGCTATAGCATCTATAAGTAAATCACCTAAACAAGGATATACTATATAAGCTTATAAAATATATATATAATATACAAATAAATAAAATAATAAGAATTAACTATAAGACATATACTTTAATATATACCTAGAATATTATATTAAGAAAACCACTAAACCACTACTCCCTAAGGCCATTTTAACATATATAATAGGATTTATAAGATTACCTACAAGAATATAATAATATAAACTAATTACTAGTCATAAAAAACAAATTTAATAGCTATCTATATACTTACCCTACCACAACCAAAACTTTAATTAACCTATTCAATAAGCTATTTTAATTTAAATACTAAATTAAATACTAATTTAAGCTCTTTATTTATATTATATATTATAATAATAAAAGAAATACTATTAGCATTAAAGATTATACTAAATTTAAAAAATAGGTATATTTAAAAGGTATTATTATTAAGCCTATACCAATAAATACCTATAAACCCAATAGCAATATTAAACACATAAATAAAGAGATTATAAACAAATTAAATATAATACTCAATAGAGTAAGCCTCCCTAAGAACCTATAGCCAAAGAGCACATAAGCTATGGTTTATCTACTCAATATATCACCCAAAGAAGCAAATAAGTGGGTATTACTACTAGAAAAGCTTGACTTATAGTTTAGATACTATACTCCCTTACCAATAAAAGAGCCTAAGATTAACCTAAGGCCTAATTAAAGTAGAACATATATATACGACTATTATATATATCCATTAAAACGCAAATAAAAAGATAAAAAGATAAAAAGGCTAATAAAAGTATACCCTAGAGAATATATAGAATATTTAGTGGGCTATAAAGCTAATAATCTATATTATATATAGATCCCTTGTCTAGGGAAGGTTATTATAACTAAAAATATTCAATTCAATAAGTATATCTTTTACAAATAACCAAAGGAATACTTAGAAAAGCTTTTAAAAGTCAAATTAATTAATTAGGTCTTTAAACACAAAAAAAATAATAAAGATAAATTAATCCAAAATAGATCAACCAAAATACTAATAGATTTAAACTCAAGGGTAAAGATACCTAAGAGCATTAAAGCCTTAAAGGAAAGCACTATTAAAGATACTAAGTATATACTAACTTAAACACCAACTAGACTTTAAATACTAAAAATAACCCCTAAGCCAATAAGCATATAGGCTATAGGTATAATAATAGCTTAAGAGAGCATTAAACCTATACAATAAAGCAATAAATAAGCATTACTAAGTATAGAAGAAATAGCATTAAAAAAAAGAATGCCAAACTTAGGGATATATATACCAAGAAAAATACCAAAAGAACCTAACCAAATAAAATAAAATCATTTAATAAATAAAGCTTAAGGAATAAAGGAAAAAGGGATATAATAAACCCTTAAACCCAAAGACCTTACTATTTATATATAAATAGACTCTCCTCTACTAATAACTTACTCTATAAAAGACAAAGAAAGACCTTAAGAAAGAAGATATAAAGGAGCCCAAATACATATAAGTATATATATTTAAGCAAAGGCTATATAGGGGAATAATACTCCATAGGAATAAAAGCACCTAATACCAATAAAATAAATAAAAAAATTTATAAACTTCTTTATAACTAATTACTATAAATAAAAAAAATTAAACCCTTTAAGCTTCCAAATAGTATTTACTATAATTAAAGGAATAATAGATTAAAAACAAAGTATATATATAAATATAGTACTATATAAACCTAAATTATATTAAGATAAATTAATCAAACCTCCTTAGACTTAGAAAGAACTATAGAAATACCCTTTACATAATATAATAACCAAAATAACATAACTAAAGATAGAAATACTAATAGAGAAACATACATAAAAAGAAATAAACCACTTAAATACTAAAAGCAAGCTACTATTAGTAAAGTAAATATTCACTTATAAATTTAATTAAAATAACTTCCTTAAATACTATAAGACTAGGTTATATATATATAATAACCTATAGAAAAGCTCTACAATCAAGAGCACCTATACAACAATACTCATAGCACATTCATTCCATATAGTCATAGCTCTAACAGCCCATTTTAACCTAGAAATCAGGCAACTTAATATTATAAATACATTTATTAATATAATAAAGGAGAATTAAGGCATACTAATTACCTATAAGCTACCTAATAGATTTAAATAACCCAATAAATATATAGAGCTTAAATAAGCATTATATAGGCTTAGGGACTCGCCCTAATTCTAGTTCAAAGAGTTCTTATTAATTCTAAAAAAGCTAGACTTAAAAGTAAGCAAAGAAAAGCCTTACCTATTTTATTTACCTACTTATAAAGTATTTATTATTTTCTTTATTAATAATATCCTTATCTTATATTATAAAAATAATATATCTATTACTCTAAAAATTATTAAAGATATTAAGATAGCTTATAAATTAAATAATAAGAAAAAGGCATAGTAGTTTCTTAATATTAAAATAATTAAAGATTATACTAAGCATAAGATTTACCTAAACCACAATTTATATATTAAGAAAATAATAGCCTAATTTAGTTTAAATACTTTAAATACCTATCCAACTATTTTAATCCTAATCATTTAATACAAAAAAAGGTTAAACTAGGCAATTACATAGGAAATAAAGTTATATTAAGGCAAGATAGGTTCTATACTATACATAGCAATCATAATATAGCCAAATATTACCTTTATAGCCTTAACATTATTAAGATTTCTTACCAATCCAAGCTAACAACACCAAAATACAATAGACCAAGCTATCTACTATCTTTATCTAACCCAAGGCTTTACTATTCAATATAAAAGGAGCAGTAAAATACAGGCTTTATTAATAACTAGTAATATATCCTTTATAAACAACCTAGAAACAAAAAGGTCCTCATAAGACTATATCATCAGCTTATTTAGCGGGCTTATAATATAGAAAGCTATACACTAAGCCACTATAACAACCTCAACAACTAAGGCAAAACTGCTTACTTTAGAACACACAGCAAAAAAGACAATAGGTTTAAAGTGCCTTTTCAAAGAAATAAGCTTTAATCCTAAATTAAAATAGAACATTCATTATAATAATATACAAATAATTTAGCTTATTATTCAAGAGCACATACAAATTAACACACAACTACATCATATTAATATTATAAATCTTTAGTTATATTAGGAGCATAAAAAGGGCACATTTAAAATTATATATTTACCCATAGCTTAAATACCTACTAATAGGCTAACAAAATAGCTCTCACAATAATACTTTAAGCAATTTCAAGCAATATTAAATATAATTAACCTCACAGCAATAAAGCAAAATAATATATAAAACAAATTATAGTTTAAATTAGGGCATATCAGCCTAGAAAATACCGCCCACAATAATAACTAATTCCTTTTCACCAACTAAATAGCCAAATAATACAACTAAACATACCCTTAGGCAAACTCAATAGCCAAACCCTTAAAATAAACATAAATATATACATAATAAGCCCTATTATTAGAAGAAGTAGGGGTAGCCCCCAAAGGAGCTATACCCTAAGCAATAGGCTTACAATTACCCTACTCAAATACATAGTCCTCCTTAGCCAATATATCAAAGTAAAGGCACAAAAAGACTTTAACCCAAATAGCTATCTATTTATAGTATTAGTACAATATAACAATATAGTATACTCAATAAATACTTATATAGTAATCTTCTTTACCAAAGGCATAGACAAGACAGCAAGCAAGAGGGAAAAGGACATGGCAACTAGACAATTAATCAACTAAATAAACAGCAAAACAAAAAAGCAAAGCTATATACCAAGGAAAACAAACATAATTATCTACCTTATAGATAATACAACACTTAGAATAGCCAGCCACAGAATAATATAACTCAAGCTAGCCTTTACTAGCAACAACAAAACACAAGCAATTCTCACAAAGGGGATCAAGGGGGATTTTAACCTCCTTACATACTATACACAAAGGCTCATTCTTAATAAGCACAAAAAGCTTATTATACTTAGGAATAGAAAAATCCTACACAAAACATTAGAACAAAGCATTAAAAATAAAGCTATAATACTCACAGGGCAAGAACAGCATTAAATCTTATAAAAGTCCAAAAGGACCTCCATCAATACTTCGCCAGTACAAGAATAGGAGCCACAGGTACCAATAGGCTTTACAAATCATTAGCACAACTACAATACAGCTTTACAACACTCACAAAGCTCAAAAAAACATCAAAACATACCATTTTATATATACATATATATATATATATATATTTAAAGAAAAAAAAAAAAAAAAAAAAAAGCAGCAGCCACGGGCAGATTATAGTATTAACGAAAGAAGAAAACTAAATCACTAACCAAGCAAGGAGGGGTTCTTATACTGCTCAAATAAGCAAATGAAATAAGGCATCTCAGCTTCATTTCACTCCACTACAAAATATCACTTTCCTATATTAACTAGGCTAAAGCTATTATATTCATTATTATAAGGCCATTCAGAGCATTCAACCGCCTTACACAATGCGGCAGTTGAATGGGGGATATATCACGCAGCACGGCCCGGAGCTTAGTCAGCGCAAACGCCACCGTGTAAGCGAGCTCTATAGCTCACAAAACCTCACCTCACAACCCCTTTTCATAATAAAACAAGGCTCTTTCAATTACTCCTTCCAAAGCTTGATGTGACGGAAAACGCGCTACTCAACAGCTTAGTAACGGACTCGGTCTAAGAGTTCAAAATTCGGTCCGGTTTTGCACAGGTGTTGGTTGTTTCACGGTCTGAATTACCGACTCGGTACTCCGCCCCCACATTGTGGGGGTGGAGGCTCTTTGTTTAAGAGCGGCCTTTCCACCGACGAGCCGAGTTACTAGGCCGGCGTGTGTGCTCACACGCTGGTAAGCCCCCAAAAGTACCGGTGGCTAGCTTAAGGATAGCTCGGCATTTGTTATAAGTCTAAGAAAGCAGCCGCCCCTCCAAAGGGAAATTAACAATTCCCATTGAGCAGATGACAACGGAAACAAAAAGCGCGACAGGGCACCGTTGATCGCCTCAGCCTTCTCATTTCTCATTTTCATAATCAAAAACCTGAACAAAAAGATTCGCACTTGGATCTCAGGATTTATTGCACTATCCAACATAAATCCATCGGCAAAATGCCTTCCGCAATTGTTACTGGAGCATCACAGGGAATCGGAGAGGCCATTGCCCTGCGCCTTGCTGATGATGGGTATGATGTCACCATTAATGATCTACCTTCCCAGGCGGGCAAGCTGGAGGAGGTCCGATCACAAATTGTGGCAAAGGGAAGAAAGGCCCTGGTTGTTACCGGGGATGTCAGCATCGAGAAGGATGTTGAGAGATTGGTGGAAACGACCGTCTCCAACTTCGGCGAACTAAACGCCATGATAGCGAACGCGGGAATCATGAGTATGAAGGGCCTTCATGACATTACTGTTGATGAGTTTAATACAGTCATGCATGTCAACGCGACAGGCGTCTTCCTTTGCTACCAGAAGGCTGCAAAGAAGATGATTACTCAAGGAAAGGGTGGCAAGATTGTTGGCGCATGTTCCATCTCGGGCTATCGTCCACAGCCAACTGCGATCGCCTATGGAGCCAGCAAGTGGGCCGTTAGAGGCCTTACACAGGCGACAGCGCAAGAGCTTGCGCCGCATGGTATCAACGTCAACGCTTACTGTCCCGGAATGGTCAAGACCCAAATGTGGGACGAGATTGATGCTACCTTTTCAGAGAAACTGGGCGTTCCGAAAGACTTCACCTGGAACAAAGCCGTGCAAGAAAGACCTGCCATGAAGAAGGCACAGAGCCCCGAGGATATCGCCGGCTGTGTTAGTTTCTTGGTGTCGAAGGATTCGGACCTCATTACTGGGCAAAGTGTGATTGTCGACGGAGGCATTGTCTTTTCTTGAATTTTATTTGCAGAGGACATTTGTAGCTAGTGTATAGCAAGTCATTCAATATCGTTGCCTTGCTCCTATGTTCTCAGACTTGTACTGAGTCAATTATTTCTATCAATCTTATCAATCAATCTCAACGCAATTTATTGGTGAGAATGATAGCGAAACCAATCCCTCGTGCCTTGGGGTACAGTAATGAAAGGCGATTCGGGCTATACGAATACTGTCTGACAAGGTGAATACAAAATTGGCTTCGGAAACTTTGTCAAGGACCTTGGTGTATGCGGTAGCTGAGATTCACAACTCTGGGTTCGCAACCTGAGGGTGCTATCATTACATGCGTGAGTTTTACATGGGTTGGAAGCCTGTTGACTGTTTAGCTGCATCAGCACTACTGCCTGTTATCGTCACATGTGTTGTTTCTCATACCTGCATTCCCTGTTCACAAAGCCTGGTTTCTAACAAATAAAAGCTCCAAAGTCGAAAAGGCAGACGAAAGGTCGGTAGGGTGGGCGATGAACTACGGCAACTTGGATAGTTTGTCACAACAGCTATGAACGCAGTAAGTGGAAGAAACATGATGGCAGGCGGTTTAGCTTCTGTGCCAAAGTGAGACGGTACATGCCACAACACCCAAAACGCAAAGCCTTTATATGCAAACCCAAAGGTTGTACGTTGATCAGAGATTTGCCATTAGCATACCAAAGCCACTCTGAAAGCAAATCTGTGAAGCGAACAGAGGATGTTGAGTGTGGCTGTTGGAATAATAGGACCCACAGCCACACTGGAAATCCCCCAAAGCCTGTATAAGGCGAGGAGAGAAAGGCACATAGCCTGAATGTATCTTCAAGCACTGCCACGGAAGGATGATAAACAAGTTATTGCATTTGTGGTCTTGAATGCGAAAAACTCTGCTAAATAAAGGTTTTGCTCACAAATCTTGCCAAACGTACCTTCTAGATCGGCAGCCGCCGGACAAAAGGCCCGCTGCGGCGATTTGCGCCGGTTAAATGGTGGTTGGCGTGAAAGGTTATCACTCTGTCAGCATCAGCGGAGAGCGAGCGAGCAGTTGGCCAAGACACTCGTTAGGATCATGTGCAGTCTTGTAGGACAGGGCTGAGCAGCTCCGCAGCTGCGATCAGATTAGCAATCGGTATAGGCCTCTGCCTTGATGTGGGATTGGTTGCTAAGAAATTTATTGAAAAAAAAGCGCAATATTCTGTGTCATGTACAAAGCTTGCGTGCGACAATGCATCCTCATCTTGGTTTGATGCTCACGAGCATGCCTCTGAAAATAGAATTCATCATGGTTTATTGGAGTACAAGTAGCATCTTCGGTCTTTTCGCAGCCATGATTCAACAGCCGAATTATCGCCATGTATATTTGCGCATACTGTGATCACAGCGGTACTTGATTGCTTTCGATTCATTCGTGCTTACATGTGCAAATATGCTCGTATTCCTGAGCGAGCCTAGTGTGAGTATTGCTGTGCGCCGGACTCATAATGGTACTTTTGAGGCCTGGCGAGCCCGGGCCGCAGTGGGGAAAATAGATGAAATCGGTTAGGTGAACAGGCAGCTGACTCAACCCCAGAATCCTCCCGCCGGAATGATGCATCGCCCTGAACTAACGGGCTAATCTGCATATAGCAAAATTCAGCGCCAACACCTCCGTAAAAGTGCATACGTACGAATCACCGTCAGTGGTATCCCCTGCCTGATACCTAACGACTTATCTCACTGTAGGACCTTCAGTATGGCTCGAAACCACCGAGTACCATGATAGGCTCGGCCTCCTTTCAGCTTCGGGCGATTTTCTGGGCGTAAGCAACATCAGTCCTAGCCAAGCCACGGACTCGAATTGCGCAACCAACGTAAACTTTGTAAAGTTTATCAAAGGAAAATGAGAAAATGAAAAAATTCCGATGCTCATAAATACGGGCTTCTATGACTTCGAAACTATTCTCAAGCCTCGATACAAACCAGGACCCAAGAAGACTGCAGTCTCTCGATATTTTCCACTCACCTTATTTTTTTTTTTTCAGAATATTGTTTGCCATGATTGTGGATTTTCTAGTCAAAGATGGCAAAGCAACTCTCCTAGTTGTCACCTTACTTTTAGCCGTCACATTTTGTTGGAGGCGATACAAGAGTTCACCTCACGAGACCCAGACCTTTCCAGCAGCAGAACTACACCACGAGGACTTGCACGGCTCAATAATGAGAGCCATTGTAAAGGTTTGTTGCCTGGCCTCTAGTGTTACATCGTATTCCGCAAAACATGTCAACACGAATGCCAACCAAATGCTTATTGACAGTGTCACAGTACCCCGACACTCCATTTGTTCTCGAAGCAGCACAACGGTGGATAATCCTCCCGCACAAACTTGTGAATGAGGTCAAGAAGATACCAGACAGCGAATTATCATTCATGGGCCATGTCTACGAGCGAATGCACGGCTTCTATACTGGCATTGGCAGGTTCGATCACACTGAGGGAATTGCAACAATTAGGAATGATCTTACAAGGAATATTGCAAGAGTTCTGTCTGATCTCCAAGACGAATGCGTGTTTGCATTCGAACATGAAATTGGCGATTGCTCTGTTCCCAAGGAAGTAACGCTATACGAAGCTATCCTCCCGATTGTTGCTCGGGTGAGTGCCCGAATATTTGTGGGGATGCCGTTGTGTCGCGATAAAGAGTGGATTTACGCAACCTCTAATCTTACTACGAATATTGGCACAGCAGTCAACAAGATTACCTCTTTGCGTCCCTGGGCACGGCCATTTGTCGTGCCGTTCCTTCCCGAGATTCGAAAACTGGTATCTCTTTACTTCTTCTTTGCTCGCAAGCTCAAGCCGCAGGTTGATGCCATCGTCAGGGCGTACGTAGCCAGCCAAGAGGTAGACAGCATCTGGGTCAAGCCCAGCCAAGAGTCAATCAACTACCAAGGTATTACGGATGATAATCACAACCTCGTTCATTGGACAATAAAAAACTTCAAGAATCCCGAAAAGGCCAGTGCAGGAGAAATTAGTCGCGTTGAGATTGGTGCTGCCTTTGCAGCTATTCACACCACGACCTCAACGCTAAGTCACATTCTTTTTGATCTAGCTTCCCACCCAGAATACATTTCAGATCTCCGGGCAGAAATTGAAGCAGCAATTCTGGAAGAGAACAGTCCAGATCAACTACTAAAGAAGACTAGTCTTCCAAAGTTGAAAAAGCTTGATAGTTTCATGAAGGAGAGTCAGCGGATGAGCCCCATTGGAATGGGTAAGTCATTTTCAATCCCTCAATCATATTCAGCCGCATTCCGAATACATTACTAAGTCAGGATATAGTCAACATGCCCCGAAAGGTCGTTGCAAAGAACGGAATTTTGCTTTCAACCGGCCATGTTCTTCCGTGCGGTGCCACTCTTGGCTTTGCTAATTCTTACTTCACGACGTCCGATTTCAAATCGGATGCATTTATTAGCAGCGAGAAACAACCTCCTTTGAACAAATTTTCTCCCTGGCGTTACAGCGATATGCGGTCCAACCCTAGCCATGAGACTAGGCACCAATTCGTATCCGTCGATGATGACGAGATTGCTTTTGGTGGTGGGCGACATGTATGCCCCGGGAGGTTTTTTGCCAGCAATGAGATTAAAGTGATTCTCGTCTATCTGCTGAGGAATTATGATATTAGTTTGGGCCCAGAAGGGCAAGGTGCAGGCGAAGATGGTTATGAAAGACCAAAACTCCAATCACATGACACCATGTGTTCCCCAGACACTAACGCAAAGGTTTGGATTCGCAAAAGACAGTTCTAAGGCTGGACTGGATCGATGTGTATATTTTTGAGTTAAAATTATAGATCAATTCATCAAGTTATCTGCTATTACATGATGTGGAAGTATTTTATTGTGTGTTAATTTGTGAAGAAGCAAGTTTCTTATTTGGCGACATTTTTAGTATTCGTCATTATCTTTACCTTACCCCTCCCTCATCGAGACTTTTTTCTCAGCCATGTCAATCCAGAGCAGCACACCGTATGTGTGAAAAACCGGCCCTCCTCATTCAAGCGATCATTGCCTTCTCCTCATTTCTTTAGTTCAAAGCCTTCCTTGTATTAATGCATAGCATGAAACCCAGACCTAGATCCCTTGAAATCAGGGCTAGACTGGCCAAACATTACTGGACTTGAAATGATAATCTGCTTCAGACTTTTAATAACGTATAGCGCTGATTTCCAGAATATACCGGTGGTAGTTGTACTTGAGTACCTTTACGTCTGGCTTGCTTTGAAAGGGTGTCTTGTGGCTATGAATTATAGAATGATGCTGGTTGAGCGGCGACACGTCCTTTGCCCTAGTAATGAATGTCGTGGAACCGTCACTATACTGATTACAACTACTGTGTGATGCGATTGTGTGAAACAAAAAAACCAGTGGTGTATTGACCTTTTGGGAAACCTTAACGCCAATCTAATTCTAATGCAAATGCCTACCCAAGCCTACCCAACCTATCCAAATAGCCCCATTACGCCTTCAATCTCCTCATGTTACCTCCTCCGTCCTCCTCCTCTTGTTGCCTTTTAATGACTAAGAGTTGGCCTTGATTGCCCTTGTGACCGCCAAGAGCTGGTGAATCCACAGCGTTGAATTACGCTGCGCATCTGTCCTCCGTATTGCTTGGAGGAATTGGTATTGTTGTCTTGTTGGCTTATAGTTTGCAACCAAGTTGTGCTGGAGTGCCATGAGCGCTGCCTCTTTGTGTTTGATGAAGCTTTCCTTTGTAGAGGAGAGGCTGGCAAGCAAAAGGGCCTTGCATCCCAAGATGGCAAGGTTGATTAGGTCTATATCCTTGAGATATGGACCTGGCGTTATATTTGTAGGCAATTTATTTAGATTCACCCGGATAAAGCTTTGTAGCCTGAGAGTGGGCTAGACGCTATCTTCTAGGTCCTGATACCTAAGGCAGTAGGTGCGGGCAATGTTGTTGTGATGGTTGGGCACTTGGTGGAGCACCAGGCGTTGGAATATATTAAAAGCAGGCTGGGGCGTGGCCATTGTCGTAGGGTGTGTTTGGTTGATGAGCGGGAGGGCGTGTGAGCGCAAGGATGTGTGACGATTGACAAGTGGACCAGGAGGCTTGAACAGGGATGATGGAACGGCTGCTTTGCTGACGATCGGTTCAGGCAGCTTGTTCAAGGGTGATGGTGGGAGAAAGAGGCTAGGCTGGTCTTGGCAGGCATTTTATATTGGTGGTCATATTCAAGGTTTTTCCAGAAGGTTTTCTCTGCTGCATTGTGTGAGGCTATCGGAGATACCTGGTATTTAAAAGGCTATAGGGTATTGTTGCCTAGCTGTTTGAGTTACTGTGTAGAGCTTATTGTGTTGGCTTGGGCCATCTTGGACCTCAAGGTTATTAATAATAATACTGATTACAACAAAAATTACTTCTAATGCTCGGACGCGAGCGTACCTTGTCTCACACTGACTTCATCCATCAGAACGATCATCAATGGTCGCCAACATCTAGAATTGCCACGTTCTCTAAACAAAGCATTCCTTGTTGCCATGGAACACACTTCCTCGAGTGCAGCCTATTTCAAGTGCATCGCACGGCCATCGCTTTGCTGCCTACCCTAGATTTTCCTTACCCTTTTCATTCGGCAACAGGTCAGCATTGATGGAGCTTACAGGGATCTCCTCTTCAGGTCAATGCGGGGACGCCTGCCCTGTTCTCTAGATCCTTATTGGCCAGACATAGTGGGTCCATTGACATGATTTCCAGCTTCTGATTGGAACAATTGGAACAGCTATTGGAGGGTCGGTTAGGCGGGTGGTTAGTCAGATACATCGCTATTGGAACAGCTACCCAGAGGTACTTGCAAAAAGAGGCTGAGCGACCGTACATGACCTCGACCTAACCCAATCGGGCAATTCATGGGTCACCCGTCCGGTTCTCAGGCTAACCGCCAATCCTTGGTCCAAGCCGCCCGGCTTGGCCCCTCAAATCGGTCCATGTTGGCCCTAACAGGCTGTGCTGCGCCTTGTCAGCCCTTGCTCGAGGCGAGGGAGCCAACTGGACCGTGAAAAATAATGGCACCTGAAACTCGCCCTTGTTGCTGCGAGGCGCTCAGCGGTAAGCAATTTAGTGACGCAACAAATTGTTCAATTATCAATTTCATTTCATCTTTACTAAAGTCCATTGCCTGGCACGCCAAGTAGCACACGCCGTAAGCAACAATGACGTCGAGCCAAAAAGACGCCCAGCATCGGCTGCGGGACAAGTACAACATTACTTTCGATGGACCAATCGACTCTATCCGTAAGCCCCACTGGCCGAAGAACTGCGACACGGTTTTTCGTGATATTAGGAGACTTGGGAGAACCGATGTGCACGAATTTCGAGAAAGCATCAACGCCGACTCACGACGACACCCGTGGAGGGAAAACGTCCAGCGGCGCGCGGACCGTGTTGCCGAGCAAGCTCAGCAATGTCTCAATACCCGCAAGAAAGAACTGGGTTGGCGCCTCAATCTGGAGCATGCCATCATGGGGCGCTTTTCCGTTGAGGTTGCATGGTTAGTCACCTGTACATGCTTTCGCCTTTTTAAACACAAATTGTACTAAGTTTGTAGCCCCAATTGTCGGGGTAGACTTTGGCGATCCGAGGTCGAAGTCATGTCCAACAACCTGCACGACGAGAATGGGGTAAACTCACTAGAGTCGCGCCAGCAAAGACGGCAACCATGTGTATGCGACAGAGGAAGATTGGGCGACGACCTGTAAGTCAAACAATACGAAGAGAGACCAAGCTTTCGGCCATTAACATTAACCTCAGGTACGAAAATGGGATAAGTGCTCTATTTGACAACACTGCAGATGAAACTATCGAATACCCCAGCAGTGTCCAGGCCGATCTGCCGAAGCGTGAACGCCCTGATAGGGTTTACGGGCTTCGGCCAGGCAAACGACTAGCCTCGCTGCTGAAAAAGGTGGATGATTCTCCTTTGTTTTCTGAATGTGATTCAGATGAGAAGATTCTCAAGAAAAGCCCTTTTCAGGAGCGCAGCTCTATACTATTTCCATTTCTCATACTCGAGGCAAAATCACACAAGTCACTGGATTCATTTGATGACATCCAAGGTCAAACTGCATTTGGTATCAGAGAGCTCTTATGCATTCAGGACCAATTAGGACAAGCCGCGGGTGAAGATGAAACTTGGGATGCTGGACCTCTTGTCTGGTTCCTGTCGAATAAAGGAGAGCAGTGGAAGGTATCCGCCGCATTTATTCAAAACACAAATAGTGAAAAGTTTTACGTAAGTATCGTCTCAATCCCATATGTTGCAACCTTTCATTAATGAGCAAACTAGAGGGTTATCCAATTATGGAATGGTGGCGTCAACTCCCGGGAGCATGCATTGCAGCTACTCCTCATTCTCGATTATATTGTTGATTGGGCTCGAGATTTATACCGTGAAGGTGTGGCTCAGAGCTTAAAGAGGATTGCCTGCGATGATTCTCGGACTCTAGCCTGCGATACTGATGTGTACTCGCTATCCGGTAAAGTGTGCGACTGGGCTTGTGCCGACGACACTGAGGGTACCGACTATGATGAGTGTCAGTACGTCTCTGGCGATCCGCTTCGCGCTTTTGATAGCTCATTTGGAGTATTTCGAGATGCCCGCTTCATAAGGACACGATTCATCGGGTTGTACGTGACCGAAGAAAACTTTGATCACCTCATCAACTGCACCCCATCCCACGAAGCAACTCAAAAGCTCGTGAGATCACTTCTCGATAGCCTCGAGGAGTCTTGTCGAGTGAGACGGGATGTTCTGGATGAGATTGAAATTTCCTGGACAAAAAAGAACCGCGAAGGATCTGACATGACGCCACCCGACGAGATATTCTTTGTGAGCATAACAGCTTTGTGGTACTTTACACCGGAGTGGGAGCAAACAAGGGAATTGACCTACCTTGCTATTTCCGAGAATCTTCTCGATAGGCTTGTCCAGGTTGCCGGTATTGATAGGCCTTCAAACCGAGTACTTTCACGGATTCCTCTCGTCTCAGTAGTACCTTCATTTGGCGAACTTCTCAAGCGGGATGCAGTTGATAACTTGTCGGCATGCGCATCGCGGGCGTGCATTTACACCCGGGACGTTTCTGGCTGTAAGGGATCCAATAACGCATTTGTGTGGAAATCGTTTCAAAATGAAGTATCCGGAAAACCCTCATTTCGACAAGTAGAGATTGGTGTCAGAGATGGACCGCGTTCCAAGGCACGAGAATTTGTTTTCGACCTGTATTTGAAGCATAAAATAGGGAGAAACGAACCCACATCTCCTATATTCCGCCTATCCTCACAGTTAGACGAGCTGGCACCATTGAAGGATCTATTCAAGCGACAGGACACGTTGTCGGAAGAGATGTGGCCATGGACAACCTCGTTCCCCGAATTACGAGATCAAGACGTGGTTGTGGCTGTCTCCAAATCTCGCCAGATCATGAACCGCAAGGCAAATTTGTGTGTCTTTATAATAGACCCGTCGGTATTAGATCGTGGAGTGCCTTGTGAGTTACTGGAGTTTACACCGCCATGGTACCTGTGCGTCAAGATATTCGACAAAAAGGATGGCTGGGAGAGGGGTTGGAATTTAAAGCACGTTCTTGGTAGGAACAGCAAAGATCCTAGGCTTTCGAATGAGTTAAGATGTCTGGCAAGCCATCTCAAGACCACAAAATACGAGTAAGTCAACATCTAAAGGCAAAGGGCAAGAAAGAAAGAAAAAGGAAATTGGGCTAAGATACTGACCTCGTGCTAGACAAAGGTCACAATGGGATGTTTTAACCCAGGGTGGGGTAACATTTGAAGGGCTTGATGGCTTTGCCTGTGACGTTGGCTGCCCGTATCGGCGACAAAAATGGCAAGAGAAACTCGAAGTACCCCCGCTTAAACTCCAAGATTCTTTGGGAGACGCTTCCGGGCTAGATGTCATCATAATTGATGATGATGAGCCACAAGTTATTTCTTGCTCACCAAGCAAGCGCCAGATGAAGAAAGGATTACCGAATCATACAAGCCAGGAACAACAAAAATTACAGCCACACACTTGTATGGCGGGTAACGGACAGCCATCCAGTTCAGCAATGGAGGAAGAGAAAATAGTCGTGGCAGAAACCCCGCATACACCAAGAAGTCAAACTTCTAAGCGAGCTCGGGAATATGGGCGGGAAGAAGAGGAAGCTGAGTCATCAGCACAAGCGGAGCGAAGACAGCAATTAGCGGATGAAATGTTCGCGCGGGACTTTCTAAGTGATGATGAGTTTGAGGAGTTGATGAGGACAGGAACTTTGGTCTGAATGGCGGCGAATGGGTTATGAAGCGCGAAGATACCACTGAATTTGAATAATGGTCTACAAAGAAACAACACAAGCTTGTGAATAATGGTGTAGATAGCAGCTGCTAAATGGAGACCAGGTCAGAGCGCAAGTGATCAGGATGTGACACTTCTGGCCTGAGGTTAAGAATAACGACTTTTGTCAGGTGAAACTCCATTCCTCTATAGAAGATTTAAGTTGTCCTCCATCTCTATATTATCAATATCGCCCTTTGAATTTGTTCATGAGTATAATGCCATGCCGGATATGATTCATACTGTGGTAATTTGTAATATATCTTGGGCTTCGCAGCATAAGTTCATATGTGATGCCAATTATGAATAGGATGCTTTGGGCCAAATCACCATTTAACCGTCAACCCTTCTTCCACCTAAATCGTGGGATGCTGATGTAGAACATCAATGATGAGTCCTCCAAGAAGGTTAACAATAGACGTAGAGAAAAGCCATCCCAAACGACCTTGGTATTTACTCTGTCGAACAGAAATGATAGTAAATAGCAACCCAAACAACAAGCCGAAAACGGAAAAAGCGAAAAAGAATATCCCAAGCGACAGGGAGAACCCAGTAGCCAAAAGGAGCCCGGCGATGGAAAATGCAAGAACTGTTAGCAGTGCCTCGATGTGGTTTCGAAAGAGCACCGCCATCCCTTTCACGCCGGATTGAAGGTCATCGGCGATGTCTGGAAGGGCATATAAAACATCGTAAAAGACGACCAGCAAAAGGATTGCGAATGTGAAGCCTAGTGTCGGTATTAAATAGGGTGCAGTTAAGGCTGGCAGCCCCAGTGAGTATGCCGATAATGGAACGGCTGCGGCGACGGATGATCCAAGAATTACTTGAGGGAAGTTTGTCCATCGCTTGCTGAATGCGTAGATGATGCCTGAGGCTGTGATGAATACACCGCACATGGTGCACTCAAATGGCAATGGTTGAAGAAATAAGAAGGCAACAAATATCAACACGAATGTAACAGTGTAGCCCTGCAACGTTGATACGGCGCCACGAGCAATAGGCCTACTCTGGCATCGTTTTGTTTGCCGATCAAAGTCTTGGTCTGCGGTATCGTTCCATGCGCAACCGGAACTTCGCGTAAAAAAGGTCCAGCAGAAAGTCATGACCACTCTGTGTGCTAATAGAGAGATTGGTACAGCCACGGGCGTCGCCAAGTAAGCGTACAAGAGGCCGACAATGTGTGGGAAATAAAGGAGATATATGCCATGTGGACGCTCCAACCGAATCAACTCGGCATATGGAACCCACGATGTTGGTAGTCTGGATAAAATGCCTTTTGTAGGGTGATATGTCGCCCGAGAAGAAGTAGGAAGCCCGATTGGCCCAAAGTCTTTGTATTTTGTGAAAGCCATTTTGGATGATAAGGACTCAGTATTGGGTTTAATTTGAAGTGTAACTGGCGATGAAGAGGAAAAGTCACAATGAAAAATTGAAGATAAAGTTGATGATGATATCTGGATGCAGATTTCACATAAAAATAGGCAGAAGCCACTGAGAAGAGAGTCACAGCCTTGCCTAAAATTCCTTGGTGATGGCTGGATTTAAACCTCTTAAAAACCGAAATGTATCATCTGTCATCGCTTGGGAGACAAAAGTCCAAATTTGGGACTTTGAAAAATGCAGCCTAGAAAGGACAAAACCGCCGACCACACGGAGCTGAGAAAGGCAGTACTGCGCGGTCGTGTCAGCACTTGCGCATCGTTTCGGATCCAAATTTTTCAGATGGAGACCACTCAACCAACCTTTCAGGCAACAGAGATATATTCACAATTTTCTGTTTAGCCCCCAATGTCCGTTCAGTCAAACGGTGGAGTCTAGTCTGGTGACCTCAATGGACTTAATAACCAATGCTCATTTTTCTTTCGCACCTAGAAATTAGTCACACAGAGAATAACAAGGGTGAGTTGAAAACAGGATATTCTTTTCTAACAATAGCATGTCGTGAATTGTGGCTTTTTGAATAATGGAGCAAGGCTTCGACGTGGGACAAGTTTGACCAATGAGATTGGGCGCAGCGCAAGAATCCTCTCTGAAGCCCACGTCATACAACTAGTTACAGCTTACAGCAGGATTATAATTTCCAAGCCATCTTGTAAAATTATGTGTAGTAAATCCAATACGGGGTGGAAGCATGGTCTTCAATGCTGCAGGCAGCTGGATAGCCTTGTGATTCATCTATCACATGCCCCACAAGATTGCACTGCCACCAGTCCTGTCTCCTTGGCAGCATGTTGCTACCAACATGCATTTGCCACATCCAGTTTTACCAGGTTTATCCGCCAGTCAGCAGCCATGTATAACCGACCCCAAGAGACTAAAGTCCATTCGGTTAAGGGCGCTCTATCTTGCCTATTTTCAGTATGTAGCCCAGCAGGAGGTATGTCGATTAGACCTAACCTATAAGGCAAACCAAAGATTTGGTATTACAGGCCAGATTAGGCAGATTAAATCTAAGGAATAAGAACGGTACTTACATTAGGTAATAGATTAATTAGTTGAATATCGTAATTAACTATTCGCCCATGGTCATTTTGCGCAGTAGCTATTAGTTGTTACTAATCAGTGCGTAAAATCAATTAATAATAGATCCTAATCCTAAATAGCTATCATTCTTCAATATCCTTATCCCCATTTTCATTAATTTTCTTGTGGTCCTCAAGCTGGATATGAGCAACCTGAGCATCCTCTCCATCGAAAAGTTCGGCGATCTCCTCCAAAGTGGGCCCCTTAGTCTCCACAAAGAGGAACCAAATACAAATACATTCAATGACCAGGATAGCAATATACACAAAATAGAACTTCCACTTGAGATTGCTAAGGCCGATCGGATTGACGTACTGGTTGAAGACACCAGAAAGGGAAACGACAGCCAAGTTCAAGGCGAGACCTTTTGCACGGATGCGGTATGGAAGAATCTCTGCAATGTAGGCAACAGTCAGGCCAGGCCAAGCAAAGCCAGCCACTCCGTAGAACAGGAATATCATGCCTATAACAGCGCCACCAGCGCTTTTATTCTGGGTCTTTTCGTAAACAGCAGAGCAACTGGAAGAGATTAGCAAATGCGTTTGAAACAAATATAGAACAAGCTAAGCATAACATACCCGGTCCAAACGCTGAAGCTAATAAGCATACCAACGCCGGCAATCATGAAGAGCGTCTTGCGACCAAATTTATCTACCAAGAAGACAGAGAAACCGATAGCCACAAGAAGAGACCAGATTTGCAGGCCACCATTGATCAGAGACTGGTTGTATGAAGATTTGACTCCCACGGAGTTGAGGATGTCGTGAAGGTAGTATGACACTAGCCCATTACCAGAACACTGAGAGAAAAAGGCTGTAAGGAAGATAAGAAGCACACGCTTGCGGTTTCCAGGAGTTTCGACAAGGGTAGCCCAGGAGTCTTTTGAGTTCTCCTTCTCGAGGCGTATGGTTTCTTGAATCTCGGCGAACTCGGCGTAAATAAAGCTGTCGTTCTCGTCACCACTGGCATGGTACTGTTGGATATATTAGTCTAAGTAACGAAATTAGGAATATAATCCATAATTTACCTTGATAAGAACCTGGCGAGCTTCATCGGGTCGGTCTTTGGAGCACAACCAACGAGGGCTCTCGGGAAGCAACCAAATAAGTACAAACATGACGAGAGGCATGAGAGCCTGAAGGGCAACAGGAACTCTCCAAGCAGTATTACCATTGTACTTGATGGTTCCGAACACCGTCCAAGCGGAAATTATGCTGCCGACATACCACAGAGTATTGTACTATTCGATTGGTCAGTCCCAGGAGAAACAAGTAGTCTATCAAAATTGATACTCACACATGTGGTAAGCTTTCCTCGGTGCTGGGGATATGCCAGCTCCATGATGAGCAGGGGTGCTGATCCTTGAGAGATATTGGCTCTAAGAAGCTAGTAAGCATCATGATTTATTTCCTAGATGGCCATCTCAATAAGGCACATCTCGGCCGGGGGGCGCGTACTTACCCAAGACCAACAAGGAATCGACCGGCAAGGAACATGGGCTCATTAGTGGAGGGCACCACTTGCAGGATAGTTCCCAAGAAGATGATTCCAAGGCCGATGGCAGAGCCCATACGACGACCAAAGAAATCAGCAATGTATGATGCTACCGGAGATTAGCCACACAAAATACAAGAGCCATTGGATCGGTATTAAAGGAGCATCTTACAGAAGAACAAGGCGGAAACGGCACCAATACTCATAATGGCAGAATATAGGCCAAGTCTTGAGCCGCTGGGGTGGTCGAAATCTACCAGGGTTAGCATACATCCCGTTGAATAGATGACAGCGTGAGAGCACTAACAATCCTGCCACGGCACCATCGTCTGAAGGCCGTTGAGCAAAGAACCGTCATAGCCGGTTGTTGTCGAAGCTAGTAGCGATGAGCGGTATACTTGAGGTAGACACTAGTTCGACACCTACCTAGGAACGGAATCGGCATCATGAGATACAGCTTCCTGAGTCCTTTATGTTTCCACCAGTTCACCTGCGGAACATGAAGTCGTGAAGAGTCACCGGGTCGAGTACCTGAGAGCCCACAGTTCTCAGCATCCTGACTCGTCTTAACCTTTGTCCTTGCCATCGTGTGTCAATGCTGTTGTGGCAGGTAAACAGCTAGTTGAAAACCTGACGCGTTTGGAAAAGTTAGTTCATGAAAAAGGAATGATCTTTGTGCTTTATATATGCATTCGCGCGACTCAGATAGGAGTCGAGCAAGGTCTATATTCTTTTCATTTTGGCGTTGAGCTAACCCCAGGATATTTCCACGATGTCGGACCGTCTGATGGAAGGTTGAGCCCAGGCTCCACTGACCATCGGGCCTGCGGATGCTGGTGGCTCGATTTGGTGTTGCAGCTCAGACCCGGGCGCCAATCGGGTTTGCTGATTTCCGCGCATTGAGTAACACATCACGCTTCACCTGGTATTTACCCGGACCAGATCAACGTCAAAGCTCCGAGCTTAGCGGCTTGGGTGTTTGACTACCAATCATGAGGGACGGTTCCCACGGATCCTAATAGAGCTTAGTGCCACTGCTAAATGCTAGCCAATCACGGCTGCCAGGTATCCCAGTAGGTCAAGAACCGCAGGCTATTTAGCTTCCAATCGACCATAGCGATACCCATGTATAGACCCGAATACGGACCAGAAACTATTTATCCCGGTAGCGGAGGAAATCAATGGCGAGTGCATGAATCTAACATCTTAGATCTCCCGCACATTAGCCAAGCGAGGTTTTCCGAACATCTAATCGTCCCAATTTCATCACTCCATTCATCTCCTAACTGGCCACTGGGAAAAGGTTTAGCTTCTCTTAAACACGTGAGGAAGAAGAAAGAAAGGCTAAGTAAGCGGTGTGGCATCAGCGGCTGCATGTGAGCCTGAAAGGGAGCCAACTTGAATTGAAACTCGGAACAGCTACCTCGCTACTTCTCAAGAATACAAGAAGGGACCAGGTTTTCATCATTTGTCTATTTTAAATGTCACCCCGCTGTCCTCTACTGTGTATCCCCGTTATTCGTGAGCAGTGCAACCAGTGTCGGATATGTCTCCCTTCATCGCTACCCCACACCTTGTGGCAACTGAGTCCTCCAAGCAATTGGTCGTCAATGGCAAGCCTTTTCTCATGCTCGCAGCTGAGCTACAAAACTCGTCCATGTCATGCCCCGAGCACATGAACACTGTTTGGCAGGACCTTGTGGACGCAAATGTCAATACCGTTCTCGGCTCTGTCACCTGGGAGACTATCGAACCCGTCGAGGGCCAGTATAACTTCAAGAACCTTGATAGAATTATATTCGACGCCCGCAAGTACAACTTGCACCTCGTATTGCTGTGGTTTGGCTCTTATAAGAATGGTACATTCTTACTCATAGACAGTTTTCACGCTGCTCTTACTAACCAGATCACATAGGTGCCTCTACATATATCCCTCCATGGGTTAAGCTCGATACCAAACGGTTCCCCAGGGCCAAGTTGAGCACTAAAGGGGGCGTCTTGAAGACTAGCGAAGTTTTGTCACTTTTTAACTCGGAGGCCTTGAGAGCAGATGCTAAAGCATTCAAGGCTCTTCTATCACATGTTCGAGAGGTCGACGAGGCCCATTCAACAGTGGTGATGGTTCAGGTCGAGAATGAGCCTGGCTTGATCGGTGATTCCCGAGATCACTCAGTTGCTGCAGCTGAAAGTTTCTCGCAGCCCGCTCCTGAAGATCTGATCAAGTTCCTCGCGGACGAGAGTCAAATCTTGCACCGTGATATACAGAAGAACCTTGAGCACTTTAATGCCCGGGCCAAGAATGCTTCAAATGCCAACTGGGAGGACGTCTTTGGCAAGGGGCCCCATACTGACGAGATTTTTATGGCATACCACTACGCTCATTTTGTTGATAAGGTTGCTTCTGCGGGACGAGAGTCGTACAATCTGCCACTTTTCGTAAACGTCTGGCTCAACTCGAATGGCGAAGATGCAGATAATGAATTCCCCAATATTGTGAGCGGTGGAGGCGACCCTGGAAATTATCCTTCTGGAGGTGCCACAACCACTGTGCTCGACATCTGGCAGAACTTTGCTCCTGCCCTGGATTTTATCTCCCCGGATATCTACCTCAACGATTATCCTTCGCTTTGTGAAAAATATCGCCATCGTCAGCAGCCACTTTTTATTCCTGAGCAGCGTCGCGACGAATTCGGCGCGCGTCGAGTCTGGTTTGCTCTTGGCTCACATGCAGCCCTTGGTACATCACCCTTCGGGCTCGACACCCTTAGCCCTGCAAACAACCCGTACACCAGGCACTATGGGCTCCTTCAGTCCGTCTCCACCATCATTCTAGATGCTCAACGCAAACCAGGCACGTGCATAGGCTTCTTCTTCGATGACATTGCAGAAGATGGCACCGACCCCAGCAAACCCGTTGTATGCAGCTTTGGGGACTATGAACTTACTATTGAGCGCTGCTTTGTCTTTGGAAAGCCTGGGGCTGGCTCAGGAATCGTGATTCATCGTGGGGAAGGCATCTTCCTGCTCATTGGATGGGGCTTTCAAGTGGTTCCTCGATCGCTGAATCCTGACGCGACATATACTGGCATTCTGAGGTTTCAGGAAAAGCATGTTGTGGACCCCGTATCCGGAACCCTACGTACTGGCAGATTCTTGAACGGCGACGAAACTAGATCAGGCGTTTGTGCCATGATGCCAAATGAGGATCCCGATTATGGCGGATTCCCTGTTGCTATTACCATTCCGGCCAAGACAATGATTGCCGAGCTGGAGTTATATCATCTTACTGACTAGGAAGTCCGTAGTCACACAAAGCTAGAGATGATTTCGGGTGGTTGGACATCCTGTAACCTTAGGGATCTCATAACCGATCCCGCTAGCTAGAACTTGATATGTAAGTGGCCTTTTACAGATAGGAATTTACGAATATATAACAATGCGTAACATTAACACTCTTCGCCGTGATTGCCACCGGAAAGACTACATTTAGAGCGGGTGCAGAATAAAGCTATTTCCGGGCCTCTGTGACCACCTACTGATCCTACATAATGTGATTTACTTTTTTTTGTATACCAAAAGAGGGGAAGAGAGGACAAATGAAAGGGTAAGAGGGTGGGAAGGGTTTGTGTGCGGGTATTCAATCGCACTTGTCGACCGACGAGGGTATATTCTCAAAAAAAGGAAAAAAGAAAAAAGGCGTTATTTCTTGCCAATTTGATGAACCTATCGAATATTTTGCCTGTTGTAAGGCTGACCGTGGTATTCATTGAAAACCCCAGCTTCATCTGATGAAGCAGTGGCACCTCGCCACAGGACAAAATGTATTTATTTATTTTAGGTATCTCATCAACGTCCCACAAGCACAAGGTCAACCGTCAACCTCTTTAGAGTCTAAGAGGATGTGGTAGGCTAACTAAGATATAAATTGCCATGTAGAAAAAGCAACCTGCAGGTCAGGCATGTCAGCTCCTCCAGGCGCAGCGCATATTTCTGTTGCATACCTCTCTCCCTACCTCCCATACTTGATCTTATTATCATCTAGCATTTTAATAGCTATGCAAGCCTTCCTTAATTTAATAACATACTAAAATTGGTTACCGATGAAGAGCTTTTATAGGAGAGAGTTGACAGTGGAAAGTATAACATGTTTGCCGTCGACGGTATAGGGTAGCACTCTTAGACATGATTGACATTAGCACTATAAATGACCGGAGGACCAAGCTGCCAAGGCCTTGACTTGTCCAGAAGGCGAAAGTTTTATGAAATATTGTTGGATTGATTGCATTGAATTGGCCTGGCTAAGATAGAGACAGGCAACTGGGTCTCATCAAAATAGAATTTGAATATCTTATGGCTTATAGACCGCCATGAGCTTTACCATGTGTCTGACAAGATGTCTAATGGCCTTGTGTTATAAAAGTAGCCTTTATTTATGTACCTAGATTGTATTTGTTTGGCAAGAACTTCAGACTCCTTCAGATGCTAAATGATGAGGCAAGTGGTAGGTCCCTGCTGCTTGTACCAACGTAAACATTGTATTTTCCCCTTTGCAACTTCCACTTTTGGGCATGAGTATCCCAGGTGCTTAGATCTCTTCTGTTGAGTTTGAAAGTCACCTCCTTTAACTTTCCAGGCTGAAGGATCGGCTTCTCAAAACCACGAAGCTGCTTGAGAGGGCCGTTGGGGATTTGAACATATAGTTGCACAACCTCAGCTCCTGTTCTCTGTCCGGTGTTTTTGACTGTGGCCTTCACAGTAGTCAGCACATTCCACAGGTCGCTTTGCCCTCCAGCCACAATATCGCCCTTCGGATATGTATAAGTGTTTATGGAGCTCGGTTTCTCAACTTTGAGCCCGCTGAGCTGGAAGGTAGTGTAGCTAAGCCCAAAACCAAACTCATACCGAGGGGTGATATCCTCCATGTCAAAGCGACGATAATCAATATAGGCCCCTTCCTCAAAGTTGGACTGAGGAAATTTCTCATAAATTCCACTTGCAACGTCAGGAGTAAGCAAGTGACCATAATCAGATTCATTCTTCGCAACTGTATAAGGCAACTTGCCAGAGAAGTTCTCGTCACCGTAGAGAAGTGATACAAGGGCTGCACCGGTTTCTTCACCAGGAAGGTGTGCGAAGATGACAGCTGTGACATTTTCGTGGTCGATAAAGCCATCTACTAACCTAGTTCCTGCATTATGAAGCACCGCGATTGTATTGCTGCATTGGCTTGCCACAGACCTAATGAGACTGTCTGTGTAGTCATCTTGAAGCTCGGTTCGATCGTAACCCTCGCCGGCCCAAGCGTTCCCCATGACGATGCAAGCCTCAGATGCCGGATCGACTGCTGGGGCAGCGCTGACCAAATCGTGATAAAGGGCAGTACCCTCAATGTAGGCTCTTTGCTTCAAAACATCCAGCGGAGAAAGGAATAACGAGGGCGTTGTCGATCCGGAGCCCCCTCCACTGAGCAGGGTGCCATTGATTGCGATCGAAGAAATGGAGCTGGTGCCATACCCAGCCATGCGCGTGAGGATTGCAATAACATCCGCGGCATAAACTCCTAAAGCCCAAGCATTCAGGCCCCCAATACCAGGACCAGGAGCTGTCAAATCAGCTGCCTTAGCGGAGTACCCGAAAACGGAAATCATTTTGGGGGTCTTGAGAGGGAGGGCGTTATTCTCATTCTTAACAAGCACGTGCCCCTCAACTGCACCCTGATATCGGGTTGGGCGAGCAGAATGGTCTCGACCATCGACGGCCACATGAGGCGAAGTTACTTCGACTGGCATTCCGTAACCAGGCCTCGGAAAATCCTTGTCTTGGCCCATCTTGTACCATGCGGCAAGAATTCTAATGAACCCAGATTAGCTCTATCCAGAACTGCAAATCCATACAATCCGAACCTGGTAGCCATATCAGTCACTCGTGACTCCGGTATTGATCCATTGCGAACGGCATCAGTGAGATTGCTGCTCCATAAGCCAGGGCCAGGCATGACCATATCTAAGCCAGCCAGGGCAGAGGAGACACCGGAACCATCATATTGAGCACCCCAATCTGACACAATAAAACCCTAGATACGTCATTAATACGTTACTCCACAATCACAAAGAAAGGATTCCTACCGGAAACCCAAGTTCTGTCTTCAATAGACCACTCAAAGCCTTACTATTAGCACACGCATAAGAGTTGTTTACTCTCTGGTAAGAACACATGATATTAGTGGTTCCGGCCAAAATGGTATTTTGGAAAGGCCTTCAGACAAGAATATTAGGAATGATCATTCTGTGTGTGAGTTTAAAAGATGGCACATAGAAACCCACCACATGTACAGTTCGTGCATTGTCTTATCATCAATGTTAGAAGAAATGGCAGCGACGCCACCAGATGGTTGTCTATGGGTTTCCTGTTCGTTTCCGACAAAATGCTGCAAGGCGTCAGTTGTTGACCTTGTGTCCCGTTTTCACTTATTACCTTTGTGCTTGTCATGACCCCTTGCTTCTGCATCCCAACCACAGTCTCATACACAAGCTCTCCTGAGAGGTAGGGATCAACCGAAAAGGCTTGGTGTCTAGATTAGTGCAAAGTCAATCAAACAGGATCTCAAACTTGATTACCTTCCCAGTTTCTTCCTCCTCTAACCACGCGGCCAATGGCTCCAACCGCAGGGCCAAGAGCTACATTGACCCCTTTCTTCTTGAACTCATTTGCCATGGCTGAGCCGCGTGCAAGAGCAAGTTTACGATTCCAGCTGCTTGTTCCCAAGATCAGAGAGAGTTTCAAGAAAGTGCTAAGATGGACAAGGCCGGGTTACCTAGCTCCAACGTGAATGCCACTTGGGTATGAACTGACAAAGTCAGTTTCTCTCAACCCATTTCCGGCGTCACTCAAACACAGTCCTGGGAATCCAACTCGATTAATTGCCGGAATGAATCCTCCACAACCAGTAATTTCATCACTTCCAGTTGCGAGAGAGACCTGTAGAGTTATTATTCAAGGGGAATAAAGTACAAAAATGCAAAATAGTTCTTACCTTCTCTTCCAGAGATAATTTTGAGACAAGCTTCTTTGCCTTAGTGTAAGGAGTATTCCAATCTCCATGGCCTACGCCCTTGGCTGGGTTCTGGTTAGATATACATAGTATGCATACAGTGTTGAATTGCCATCTTACGCGCAGGGTACACAGATGGAGATTGCCCATAGAAATGAGAGTCTTCTGTGATAATAGAGTCTGCTAGGATACCGGCTGCTCCAGAGAGCACGGCAAGGCTAATCACAAAAAAAGGAGAGAACGCAGCCATCTTCATCCGTTATGGTAATGTTTAGGGCTAACGTAACAAGGGAAAGATTGTTGCACCTTTGCTGGTACCAACTTGGTACTTTTATGTATCCTGGTTGTATCGACTTCAACTCATTACTCGCCATAGCATGCAGCGAAACATTTTCCAACCCATGTGCTCCCAGTCGACCCGCCTCTCAAAGATCTGTCTTCTCAATAATATTTTCGGGCCTTTTGGTCCCTTCACCTTCAACTTCAGGCTGGTGTGGATTATCCAGGGCGTAAGGACGATATTAGCCGGTTCCGCGGAAAGCTGCAGCCGTTATTGGTCAACGCTCAGTCCTTGGACCAAAGGTGTGGGGAAGAATGAAGGCAGGGGCGGGACCGCGGGGCGAACTAAGTTAGGTGGGTCGCACTAGCGGATAAAGTGAAGGATCCTTCTTTACCAAAATGAAAGAGAAAAAGAGGAAACACAGCCTGGCTCTTTAGAGTTGTGGTTCCTAGTCTCAAGCTCGTTGTGAATGTAGCTACAAGGAGATCCATTATCTTTCACAATCACCCAGAATGCATAGTTAACTAGTGCTGCTCTTGATACGTGAAAATGCAGAAACTGAATATAGAAATTCACCAGTTTTCTCAAAACCAGCACACTCATTGCAGTAAGCTAGGAGGTATTCCCTTCCCGGGCTAATTTAGTACCGTTAATAAAATTGATCATACCGCAGCTGTTAGAGACATGTTCGCCCCGTGGGTGGGAGAAGCTCTGAAATCCCTCAAAAATGTATATAGTGGAGCAATTTCGATTTTGAGATATCGTGACCTGTGGCGGCATCATGGGTCCCTGGTTCCATCAATCGGAAGAGTCGACTTCCGCGTACGGTCTCCAGAACAGCTACGTCCTGAAGAATGCAGATAGGTTCCCTGGCAGCTACATTACAATATTGCAGTTGGTAATTTGGGTACTCTGCCGAGTTGCCTTGAGCAAGACAATCCTGGCGAATAGGTGGCGACCTGATCGAGGTTGAATGTTGACCAGTGACATGGGCCGTGTTGATGATGGATCCAGTGCAGAGTCGGGATCTTGGGTCCGTGTTGATAGCCAACTCATCCACTCTAGTAAGCCTCTTGACGTCCCCCTTTGGGTGGGGGACGTGCTCGTCTTTCAATAGCCTCACATTAAGGGATGAGTTGAACATTATTAAATTACCCAGATATATTATTCGTACCCTTATAAGAGACTAATAACCTAGGAAAGCCAACCCAATCCACCTACCCTTGTTGCCCTGGCCCTTAGGCATACATCCAAGCAGCTTCCAAGGAATAAAAGAGCTCCTGGAACCAAGCCTTATATTGGGTGGACTTTATGTCTACTAAGAAGTTCTCTTAACCAATATCTAAAAGCTACCAATTTGGAAATTAGTACCACAAGGTTTTGATCTCTGAGCCTTAGAGTTATATAAATATTATAATATTTAAATTTTTAATTTTTTTAAGTAAAAGATTATAGCTAAAAATTATTAACTATAATTAATTTATAATTATAAAAAATATTTATTTAAATATAAATCCTAGAAGTTAATATTATTTTATTAGCCTTAATAAATTAATTTACTTAAGTTCTTTTATATATAGCTTTAGATTAATATTAAAAAAATTAAACTTTAATTTAAATATATATTCTTTTATAAATTTATTATTATTAATAAAATTTAATATAATTAAATAATATAATATATAATAAATATTTAATAAAATTATATTATATAAATATTAATTTTTTTTATTATTTATAATAAATAAATTAAATTAAATTAAATTAAGTAAAAATACTTTTTTTATTAAGTTTTTATAAGATTTTAAAAATAGCTATTTAGATATTTAAGATTTTTATTTTAAAGTTTTTTTTTACTAAGATTTAATTATTATAACTTATATAGGCATAAAGGGTATTTAGGCTATAAAACCTTTTTTTTTTTATTTGCTTGCTGTAAAGGCTGGAGCCGGATGTATATAGAAGTAAGCCTCTTGACCTTTTGCAGAGAGTATTGTTCCGATTAGGTTTTCGAGGTGACACTTATTTAAATGCGGCACTCATCGCCGCTTGAGCATCAACCGTCCTACCACTTGCACCCCAACTCTCAGGTTTTGCTTATCCGTATACCAGCAAGCAAATATGAAGCTGAGCTTTCTCTCGGCTGCCTTGTTGGCATACTCCATTGAACTTTCATCAGCCCAGCTAAACTTTTGGGCAAAGAGGGCCGGATTAAAATACTTTGGAACTGCGACAGACAACCCTGGTATGCGAGAGCGTGCTGGCTTGGAGTCCAAGTATCCCAAGTACGACGCCATATTCGCAGATAATGAAGAATTCGGCTCGACAGTTCCTACTAATGGAATGAAGGTTTGTTACCCTCCTAAAAGTGGCACATCGATTTGAGTTAAATATCATACTATAGTGGGCTATTTTAGAGGCAGATGAGGGGACACTCAACTTCACCCAGGGTGATTGGCTCGTTCGGAAGGCGAAGAAGCAGAAGAAGTCTCTGCGCTGCCATGCCTTAGTTTATTGGGGTGCATTCCCTATGTGGGCCTATTACAAAGCGTGGACCAACGAGACATTAACAGAAATTATTACGGATCACATTAAAAAGGTCGTTACTCACTACAAGGGTGATTGCTATGCTTGGGATGTTGTCAACGAAGCTCTCAGCTCGGATGGGTCCTATAACGATGGCGTGTTTCTTTTCAAGACCCTTGGCGAGGACTTCATCAAGTTGGCCTTCCGTGTAGCTGCCGAAGCGGACCCTGACGCCAAGCTTTATTACAATGACGCCGGTATTGAAACGCCTGGCCCCAAGGCCGATGGGGTAGTCCGAATTGTCAAAATGCTTCAAGCTGAAGGAATCCGTATCGATGGTGTTGGTATGCAATCTCACCTTGAGGCAGGTTCTACTGCTACAGTTGACGACTACATTGCCCAAATAAATGAGTACGGCAAGCTTGGTGTGGAGGTTGCACTTACCGGGCTTGACGTTGGCATTACTGCACCTGTTACGAAAACAACACTTGCTCAACAAAAGTATCAATACAACACTGTACGCCTCGGCACCTTCATTGATTGGAGATGAGGAAATCGCTAACCTGTAGTAACAGATTGTCGGTGCCTGTGTCCAAGCAAATGCTTGCATTGGTATCACACTTTGGGATTTCTATGACCCTTTTAGCTGGTTGGACTATTATTCCAACATGACCCAGGGGACTTTGTGGTTCGAGAGCTTCAAGCGTCACCCAGCATATTATGGTGTCATTGATGCTATGCAGAATGGTACCTGTAAGAAGCCTCAAGGTTGTCATTAGGATAATAGCAAGAGTAACTGCCAGCGGTGGTACTGAAGAATGCAGACCAATAGTCATAGAGAACAATGAGTTGGATACAATACGCTCTCCGATTCATTGTAGTGCCATTCTATTGGACGAAGGTCGATTTGGGACGTAGATCAACTCCTAAGATTGAAGGCTCTGAATCTGTACCCAGTTACAGTAACATGAATCAGCTGATACAGTCAGATGAGTGCAATGAAAGGAACTAGATGTTGTGCTCTACTATAATAGTTTTGTACTTTATTTGACCACTGATTATCTTGTTAAATGATGTTCAAATTCTTTGTATCCATTAGGAAGACGTGCCTAAAAGACATTGTCTGGGATCTTGCAATCGGTTGGCTGTATAATGAGGTAAAGTTACAGCACATTGCCTTACCTGGAGAACTAAATGTAAGCGGTTCAAATTACGTCAAAATTGGTCAATTACAAAAAACAAGAAGCTCAACCCTGAATGGGGCAAATCTTCGTGGCACGAGTATGGTATGTATCTACTAAGACTTACAAAAAAGAAATTCAAATATAATGTAAGGTATGGGGAATTCATCGATATTGTGACCAGGATCTTTAGGTCGCCTCCTACTCTTCCCACAAGCAAGTCTTTTTATCATCAAACAACATTGTAGTCCATCCAGCGAAGTACATTGCTAACCACTACGCCGGCCCCTCCTACCCTAAGGCATCGGCAATGCTCGAATTCAATGGTACAAATTTGGTAAAATGTGTATATATGTACAGAGCTAATCATATAGCTACCACGCCATTGTTAGTAAGATCACGCCAAAGCCTCGAAATCTGTTAATATGAATGAAAGACATTAGGCACTAATTTCATCGTTCAGAGAGACATGGTTAAGAATAGAAAAGAATGGGTAGCCTACGAAAAAGTAGTAGACCTACGTACCTCCCTGTACCTCTCTAAATGAAGTAAAAGATTGCTCAAGATAACTATGTTCTCTGATTATTTCAAAACATCATGTGTATTCACCCTTCTTGATTAGCATGCTTCTCATCCTAGCCTCTGTCTCGAAACTTGATCTTCTGTTCCATAGGGGCGTCCAGTAGCTGCACTGAAACCTTTCTGAGAGGCTTTGTAACGTAGGCTGTTCGCTACAAATGGACAGTGAGTTCATAACTGTCATGCCCTGTCAAGATCCACTCCGAGTTGTTAAATTTCAGCTTGCCTGAAGTACCTCGAGGAGCCCGTATCTTGACTTTAAGCCTTTTGTTTGACACCTTCCACTCAACTCCAAGGATACCCGAAGGGGTAGGTACTTCAGCGTTGACCCTCTGCAGCCCAGCGCTCACTCCCGCCTCTGGATTTATAACCCAATGAGCATAGCCAAAACCCTTTGCACCAGCAGCGAACTGAATCCCTGCATACCACTCCGTCAATATGTGCGTTGCGGCGCCGCCCCAAGGATGAGCTAGGCTTGTGAAGATACCGAGCCCCGGGTCGCCTGCGGTGCTCACATACTCCCAGCTGGCGCCAGAGGATGTTCTTGGGTTATCGATCATGGCACCCCAGAGATTACTGATTAAATCATGGCCCATGGAGAATGAGCCTGAACTATAGAGTGCGTCGAGCAAGAATCCATTGGTGTTGGGAGAAATGACAGTGTCCAAATTGGATGCGTCTGCAGCAGAATTGTCTTTATAGCCTGGCCATAGTGAAAGCTGTGGTAGAGTCGAAAGCAATCTAGTTGTCTGTTTCTGCGACGCTGCGCCAGCCATAATGCAGAAGGCAGTCCCAGCAACCGAGAAGTTGTCGAAATCAGTTGGGGAAAGAGCATAGAAGCCTGCTTCATCGTTCCATAGCCATTTATTGATAGCACCACGCAGAACCTTAGCTGTTGCGATGCATTTACTCTGGGTGGCTCTGTCTCCGATTGCACCGGCAATTTCGGCCAGTTGAAGCAATGATTGTAGTGCTTTGCATGATACTGCAGATCCCTTCGAAGGCCCGAGAAAGGCACTTGGTGCATACCACAGTCCATCCTCTGTAGCGTTGACCTTATTGATGACCCAGTCTAGCTGCTTCCGCCAGCCGGCCCAAGTCTTCTTGACAAAGCCTAGGTCGTTTGAAGATCGTACATAATTGTACATGGCACTCGTGCCTAATATTTGATAGTCAAATAGACCAAAGGTTCCCAGAGAAGGTTGTAGTTCCTTCGCAGAAGGATCATAGCCGATTGTTGGGCTTATGTTCATTTCTCCGCTGTCTAATTGAGTGGCAAGGAAGAATTCCAAAGTCGATCGCAGCTGATCGCTCCGACCAGTGCTCACGCCAACTATGCGAGAAGTATGATAGAAGTCACCGAGCCACACAAGCCTGTCTCGCTTTCCTGCATCTAGACAGACTGAGGCTACGTTCGGTCCGGTTCCGTAATCGACCAAAACATCGTCAGACGTCATCGAATTCGAATAAATGGTCGTACCGTTCCGTGCCACAGCTTTAACGTTGCGAACGTACGCAGCTTGATCCTGCGATGCGCCAAAGCCAAAGGTCCCAGAAAAACTCTTGAAACTGCTTGAATAAGCCCCTGCAGTGCCCGTGTAATAGCCTGCCATAGACACATTGAACACTTTTTGACCATTCAGATGAACTGAAAGGAACCCGCTAGGATCGAGATCCGTCTTGAGATGATGCCAAGTCTTCTCAGAAACATTGAGTGGAATCTCGAAAGCATCTAGATAATATGACAATAAGGTGGTCTGGTTAACAAAGTCGAACCCCCAAGCGAGCATAATGGAGTTTGGGCGTAAGAATGTAGCATTAGTGTTGGCAAACGTGTTGAATTTCGGAAGCTCGCCTACAAGGAGGAGCTGAAGCCCCGCAGCACCACTTAACGGAGATGCCTAAAGATCTTGTAAGAAGCTGATTTGACCATAATCAACTGGAACAGGATATATGGCCACTCACAACGGACCACCGCACGCCTCCTCGATCAATGAACGTATCAAACTCCAACGTATAGTTGGCAAACCCGATTCCCGAGAGCGACTGCGAAGGACGTAGGGAAGTTATGTAGGCACCTTTAGTCGGGTCGATTTCCCAAACAGCTGGCTGGCTGCCCTTGTCGATGCAGGCTGTAGATACCGCGACGACTCCTAGCTTCCAGATCGCATTAAACTTTTCATTATTGCAGTTGAACTTGCCTGGATACTTTGTCACGTCGGTAGTGTCGACGGTGGCTTCGAAACCCACCCGACGAAAGGTTATGCTCGTTCCTGACAAAAGTTTGATCGATTGCCATCGCTGGCCCCCTTGAATCAAAGAGGCCTTGATAAGCCCAGCTGTGGTCACGTTGTACGTTTCGACCCGGTACGTGTTAGAAAGCCCATTCACGAATGGATATGGTCCATCCGAAAACGGATACTGAAGGGCATCAAACTGCTCGCTGTATTTGACTTCGATCTGAACTGGCGAGCTCACATCTGAAACATCGAAGAGCGGAAATCCCGCCCTCTCTATTCCATAATCAATTGTGGCAAGTGGATGGCGCGAATTGAGAGTGAACTTCTGGAATGGCTCAGTTTGAAAATCGAGCTCTTTGCTAACCTTCACACCCCTAGGCAAAGTGGTATTCGTAGGCCATGAACTATGGCCTGTTAGAAGAGTTCAGAAATAGAGAAAGTAATTGCTCACTGTGGAATGTGACTGATGACCGCAACTGTTGCCGAAGCTGCTAGGCATTCCCATAGATAGAGTCCGTACAGAGATGACTTCTTCATTCCCCAGGTATATATACCTCTGGTGAGGTTTTAGTTTCCAGTGTAGAGAAAGAAAAGGATGGGATCACTTTTCTCACTCACAAGAGCCGAGCGATAGAACTATCAAGTATTTACAATGCAGCGAGTATTGCGTCGGGCCAATGTCGTACGAGACTAAGCCGGCGTTCGGAAGGGTTAACTCTCAACTTTAACAGTAGTTGCATAATTATGCCGGACATATTAACCATGGGGTGATATTGCGGAAGATGATGGATCAAGAGATGGCTAGCTTAATAACAGGGGTATTGGTGGGGATAATCGATCCATGGAACATTGCGGGATACAGTCGTGACCATTGTACAATATCATCTCTATAACTACCCTCACATCTGCATATTCTGACATTGGCCCGGTTAATCTTGCTGATTCATTTCGAAGTTAAACAACTGTACAAACTATGTCTCAACAATCAAGGGTCATGCATCCATGATTCAAATAGCAGGCTAGCAGCACCAATAGCAATGCCTTTAACCCGATTGTTCCCGCGTATTCAACATCCAAGTTTGATTCCCCGCAGTTATTCTATATCCAAAGAATCCCGCTCTCGGCTATCTCGGGATGGTATCCCAAGGAAGTGGATGCCATGTCGAAACTTCCCACTAGTCCTAATAAGTTGATCGTGTGATGTACCGGCCAGTAAGGCGTTGTTCACTTTCAACCTCGGCATTCTTCCCAGTAGAAGGCGTTACAAACACCACAGCGATGGTTACTTTAGATGATCTTTGTCTCGTTAAGCAACTTGGCTTCGTTCTTTTCTGAATACTATCACGCGAAAGATCCAAGTTTTCATCTGTTGATCATGAACCTGGCACAGCTTGGAAACCGTAATAGAAAGGATCCAAGGTTATGCGCACGCCATGAGCTGGCACGTTTCGTTTTCATAGTCAAGGTGGAGAAATAATCATGGGGCATCACGCGACAAGGCCATCTCGAAGTATTGAAGAAATGCGGAGTATGCCTTCGGTTATGCCATGGGCTGATTGGCTGGTGTTAGCAAGCGCTAGACAAGGCTGCCCTGCATTATCCGTGTCTTCCGCGTATTCGCCTGGATAAAAGGGCGTCATGTCGGATCTACCTCGGCGCCTTAGCGGATTACCCCTCCTCATGGTCTTCATCTTTATTTGCATCTAGGTTCCCGTGGAAATGTCAGCCAACTTCCGCGGATACTCTTCTGCCTCGTTCCACACTATTTGATGACTTCTCATTGCTTCGAGGTCTGTTAATATGGCAATGCCCCGCCTTGAAGCAACTGACAGGCTCAATTGGATGGACGTACAGTCGCAATGCATCGGACAAATCACAGAAAGTCTCGATTCGGCTGCAATGAATGCAAGAGACGCCATATCAAGGTAAGCTCCTGGCTGTGTAGAAAGCCAGTGTAGCTAAGCGAACCAGTGTGATGAAAGCCGGCCCGTTTGCGTCAACTGTACTACCGTCCAGCGAAAATGTATCTACAAAAGGTTGGATATAAGGCGGGCTCAATTGCCCAGTCCAAGCATACCAATCCCCACTCCGAGCAATGAGACGATGGTTCTAGCGGCACCGCTGACACCAGCTTCTCCTGGGCCCAGGTCGTCAAGTCTGTCAATTGAAAAGCCACCAAATCGCTTGACAAACCTGGAGCAGGGTCTTGATACACAACACTTTCAGCTAATAAGCCATTTCCTTCTCGAAACCTCGCGGTGCTTGAATTATATGGAACCTTTGCATAGTCCAGTTTTTAAATATGCGGCTGGATGCATTACATCTACTCCTTATCTTATTTATCAGGTGTTGGCATTTGCCGCCCTGCACCTTAGACATTTAAACAATAATGAAGATACGGCAGGCACCGAGCAAGCTGACAGATTTCAAACGCAAGCATTGTCAGCTTTCAACAATTCAAGAGGCAATACCGGGATCAACGCAGGTGTATCGTCGTTCCTCTTTGCCAACATGCTTGGCTACTACCTTCTTGCAGAAGTTGTAAATAAATCACCAAACGACAGCGAAGGTTTTGTGGACCAATTCATTCAGTACTTGAATGTCCATCGAGGTATCCGAGCGGTTTCAGCCAGTGTGTGGAGCTCGGTGAAGAGTTCAGGGCTGTCCCCTATAATTAGCAGGTTTGAAGGCCACATAGTGCCGCAATCAAAATTGGACCGCGCCCAGCACGAAGTTTCAAGGCTCCACGAGATGTTAGGGATGGCAGACCTGAGCCCAGCGGCTATAAAACCGTGCCGAGAAGCTTTAGAGAATCTTGAATGGGTATTCACCTTTGAAAGAGTACCAGGGGTGACCGATCAGGAGCTCGGGGCGGCGATAACAACATGGGCTGCCCTTCTCCCTACAGAATTTTGCCACCAGCTATCAAAGCGAACTCCGGAGGCTCTTATAATATTAGCACACTATGCTGTGCTCTTACACAACCGCCGGCACATATGGATATTTGGTAATGCTGGGAAAACGTTAATCGAGTCGATTACAGCGGCCCTTGGCTCATATTGGCAACATTGGCTCACATGGCCAAACGCTGTGATTGCCTGAAAAGACTGAAATGGCTTTTGTATTACCCTTCGGAGACAGTTAATCAAGTAACCTATTATAGTAGCAATGATAAACTTGTAACGAGTTTACTAAAAATTATTTATTATTTTCTATAGACTAGGGTAAAAATGTACTATATTTCTTCTATTTAGCAAGTTTTACTCTTCTCAACTAAAATACCCTAGATTTACATAGATAAGAGATAAGATCATTATTTTATTTTATATTTAATTTTAATTAATTTTTCCTAAGATTTATTAAACTATCATTAGCTGCAGAAGGTTTTTCTTCGCAAAATTTCTATCTTGCATTAGGTTGTAGTTGATGGTTTGATGCGAGGGGAGGGGAGATGGGAATTCACCGAGATGGTTGGTTGCGAAGTGGTTCTCAAAGCCGTCGACTGTCTGATCTTCCCGGGCCATGGAGACACCATCATTGCAAATGAGAATCTTCAGACTTTTGCTCTCTTACAGGAAGGCATCGGCGCATTCTTGAACACTTTACGCTGATCCAATGTTGGCGTGGAGCAAATGAACATTGAGCTGATAGAAAAGTTCGCCCAATGACTTTTCTGCCTTGGATTGATCCAGTACAGTGAGGTATAGGGTGGCACCTGTAGCAGCCAAGGCTCCAGCCGCCTCCACGCCAATTCTAGATGAACAGCTGGTGGTGAGAATCACTTTGTCTTGCAATTTTCCTGCGATTAGCTTATCAGAGATGATCTGTTCAGCTGTAGGCCGGGCATCGCCAGGGTCCTCCACAGTCCATGCACACGCCGTACACATCACATGCTCACACAATGTACCACGATGACTATCATCAGCACCACTGTTCTTGTTCACTTGCCACGACTGCCAATAATAGCAGGTCCTCATGTGTGGGTACGGCGACCGATCACGTGTCAAGATGCCTAAAATTAAACTTTTACACCAATTTCGTACGATGCTTAACCGAAGGCGCCAAACCACATTTTGGCAATTTTCGATGGGTCTCAGAGTCGTGCACGCATGGTTAGGTCACTATTTCACGCTATTTACACAGCACCCATCAAATATCAGGGGCTAAGAGAACAGGCAACCGGGCTTTTTGACCTCGTTTAAACCAAGATCCACCCGAGTGCAATCACATTAACGCATAACAGGAACAAATAAAACAGCCCTCGATTCTCGCTTCGACGAATTCAATGGCATCCGGCCTTCATGGGAATTCATTCCTCAACGCTGTGTTTCCCTCTAGTATATCAACAATGACTTGGCCTTATCCTCAGGGACCTGCTCTGACGCCGGATGAAGAAAAGATTCTCTGGGACAATGACGTCGTCTCCAAGCTCACCGAGCAGCAGTGGAGATCTTTCGGGGCTTGGGTAGGGGCCAACGACCCAGCACCTCTCGATGCCAAGTATTGGATTACCAAAGAGAATGGCCTTGACCTCAATGTATTTTCTCTAGCCTGTCTACGTTTACTAATCAAGCAAGCGAAATTTCAATGGCACGGGCAAGTCTCTGAAGACCCGGTGACAACTTCTGACTCGGTAAGTGGCTCGTGCAAAACTATTTGCAGCCTGTAAACCTGGGACTGATTACTTTCAATTCAGGATTCGGATGAGTTTGTCGTGCAGAGACCCGGCTTTGGTCTACCCCTCGGCCACCTGCCTGATGAGCCAAATCGATTCCCTCTACTATTTCTCAACGACCGCTATGGTGATGGCTGGCGGGCTGCCACACTGCTCATCCGCGAGTGCTGCATGCTCAAGCTTGTGGACGAGTTGTCAGATAAGCCAGGGTGGTGGCACAAAGTAAAGGATGATGAGGTTGCTGCCAGATGGAAGAAGGAGGCCCTGGTGATGGATTGGAAATCGTACCTCAGACACGCTGACTTCACCCCTGCCATGGCTAACGCGGTAACTTGATTCATTGATAATTGTGCTACTCGTCCCAAAGACACTAACAATTACTCTTAGTGCATTGCTGAATTTAAGAAAAAGGCCGACATATACGAAAAGACGGGCCTTATGCCTGTCTATGATTATTCCGTTGCCGTCATCAAGTCTGATAGCATCATGACCCCGGAACTAGCCAATTCCCTCCAAGACGCCGTCAAGCTACTCGAGGATGTACCCACTGAGGACAAAGACTGGCATCCCAATAGCGAGGAGCAAGTCCTTGATCTTGTGCACCCTTCCCTCTGGCCTCTGGTATATGGTCGGTCCAGAATCCTTCGAGATCGCGTTATTGGTCTCGAGGATGCTCTCGGTTACAGTGGCACAGGTACGGTTCTTCACGCACCTGGCGACCAAGAAACCATGCGCTTCAAAAAGCCGGGGAGCTTCTGTGAGGAGGCCATACCTGTGTTGTCTAATAAGTTCCAATGGCTTCCTTGCGATGTAGATCTCGATCCCAGTACTGGTAGCGCCAAGATTATAAGCTACATTAACAATCTCCACCCACAGGAACATGCGCGCCTGTATCCAATTGTTGAGAACTTCATTGAGAAGTCTTTGCCGGCCTGGGATATCATTTATCGCTGGGAGAAAGATTTTGCCGTACAACGACTCAAGACGAAGGAGGTGGGAACTGAGTGTTCCTGTCCGGAAGCTTGCAGTAGTGGGTACGGTGAATGTAAGCCGTGGAAACGTCCTTTAAACCCAGGCGAGGCGCCTCGAGGTAATTATGAACCAGGTGGTAAATACTACGATGATGATTCAGACGAGTTGGATGAAGAGGAGTCAGAGAAAGACGATGAGCAATGGGAGAACAATTATGAAAGCTCAGAGCGAAAGAAGCTGGACGATGCTTGGTTCGCGTCGACACACAGGACCAAGCTTCCCGACGCTGACCCTAATGCTGAAGATTACGTCAAGATTAGGGATCTCAATGTCAAGACCGAAGGGTTTTTCGGAGGCAGCCAGCGAATCCAGGTCATAGTTAAAATGGCCAATATCCACCTCACGGCTGAAATGCCCTCCTATCCAGGCGGTTCATGGCATACTGAGGGGCAGCTAAATGAGCACATCGTCAGCACCGCGCTCTACTACTACGACAGCGACAACATTACTGATTGCACTCTCGGCTTCCGCACCTGTGCCAACGCGGAGGACCTAGCGGGCGAGCTTCACTATGAACAACACGAACACGAAGCTATCAACCGTACTTTTGCCATTCAAACCAACGGCCATACACTCCAAGACATTGGTTCCGTGCGCACTAGGGCCGGAAGGGCGATTTTCTTTCCAAACCTCTTGCAGCATCGCGTCTCCGCCTTCAAGCTAGCTGACCCCACAAGGCCCGGCCACAGGAAGATTCTTGCGCTATTCCTCGTTGATCCAGCAATTCCCATCATAAGCACCTCAAATGTGCCGCCGCAGCAGAAGCACTGGTGGGTCTCACACACAAAATTACATTCAGGAGAGAGCCGTCTGCCCATCGAAATTTCTGAAATGGTGACGGATAGTGTGGATTGGCCCATGGGGCTGGAAGAGGCAAAAGAGCTAAGATGGCGGCTGATGAGCGAAAGAACGTGGCTGCAGGACCAGGAGCAAGACGGTCTTGAAAGAGTAGACTGGAATTTCTGCGAGCATTGATTGTAGTTTAGGACATGCTCTAATTTTATTTACACTAGTTCTCGTGTGCATTGACAGGAAAGGGTTGTGGAAACGTGATTGTCATGGTGAGCTGTTTTTTTAGGTGTCGCGGCACGGCTAAGACTCCTCCTAAGAGTGTTGTTCACGAGGTTTGGTGTGGAGACTGAGGAATCAGGCTGTGAATTTTTAGACAGGCATCATTTTGCAATCCAATCAATTATCATTGAAGGGCGGATTTGAGGAAATTGGGAAATGGCTGGAAACGACAGATGCGGTTAATGCAATACTACATGAAACTGCTCTCTGCATGATGCACCCATGGCGATGGGATCCTGAGCAGCGGTATCGCAGGGACATTGTTACAATGCGATCCCATTTCGGACCCAGCTGTCATTTGCGTCGCGTTTTAAATCCCAGAATAGGATTGGGGGAATTTTAACATGTTGCCTGGCACGGCTTTAGATCTTCCGTTGGACCCAGCGTTGCCATTTTGGGAATTTGGTCCTAGCTCGGCGGTTGACGATCCGTTGTCCACGAGCATACGCGGAAAAAGTAACGTCACGCGATGCCCACTTTGACGGCAAAGTTGAAACTTGATACAGGTTAATCAGCTCTCTATAGAATCGGGAAAAAAAGAAGGAAAAAAAAGTTAAGGAAAAATATCTTCGTCTCGTTACAACATGCTTAGGCATTGATCACAATTATTAGGAAAGAATTCACATTACCAGTCCCCAGGCAAGAGGCCGGGTCGTCGGAGTGGATGGAACCCAAAGTGGACATCGGCTGATCAGACCCCTATCCGCGGATGAAGCTTATTTTGTCACAGATTTTAACCTTATCGGCTTCTGCGAGTGGCCAGTCCCTGAGCAGCGGCATCGACCGCACCCGATCTGATCCTCAGAACCGCGCGGCCCCTTGCTGCCAAGACCAATGACAATGCAATGTTACATTGTCAGGCTGTTGGCTACCGAGCGAATTGTGATTTTAGCTTTCCAGCCTCACTCAGCTGGCGACGACGGCACCACTGCGTCCGCTTAGTGAGATGGAATCCATCAGACGAGACTCGGAAGGCACGATGCAATATGCGAAACCGAAGCAGTTGCTCTCTCGCCACGCTCGACCAGATTTGTGCCGTGTTGACATGTATAAAAGGCCATTCTTTCGTCCCTCCTGGACTATTCACTCATCATCAAACAATCAACTCCTCATTCAATTCACTCCTCAAACAATCAGCTCTTTTTCAAATATTCACCTCTCCTAAATCATCAACATGCTCTACCGACAGGTTCTTGCTGGATTGGCCCTGGCCACTGCTGCTTCGGCCCAGACATTGACGATCCCATCCCGAGTTGGAACAGTCACTAGCCTTGCTACTCCGAGCTCCATCTCGGGCTCCAAGGACATGGGAAACCGCGAGTATGACCGTGGTCGTGCCTGCGACAGCGATGAAGACACCGGTGATGAGAATGCCGTCTTCATTCTCAACGACGGTGCCACTCTCAGCAACGTCATCATCGGCGCCAACCAGCTCGAAGGAATCCATTGCAAGGGATCGTGCACATTGAAGAATGTTTGGTTCAGGGATGTCTGCGAAGGTAAGTCTCTACCTGATACTTGTAGAGTTAACAGCTAACGGAAACCTAGACGCCATTTCGATTCTGGGCGATGGCGATGCTGTGATCGAGGGAGGCGGTGCGCAGGAAGCCTCCGACAAGGTCGTGCAGCACAATGGCTTTGGAACCGTCACCATTACCGATTTCACCGTGGTCAACGCCGGCAAGCTGTACAGGGCGTGCGGTGACTGCACCGGCAACGGTGGTCCCCGAAATGTTGTTATCCAGGGCGTCAAGGCCCGCGGCGTCTCTGAGCTGGTTGGAATCAACTCCAACTACGGTGACACCGCCAGCATCGAAAGCTCTTGCGGCACCAGCGTCAAGAAGGTCTGCCAGGAGTACAAGGGCGTGGAGAAGGGCAGTGGCAGCAGCAGCAAGCTCACAAGCACTGCCAACTGCTTGGGCCAGACCAGCTTTTCTGCCTGTTAAACACAGATATTATCTGTTCAAAAATTCCTGTACATAGCTTGAATTTACTCTACATATAGCGGTTGACATCGATATTTCCCCATATGAATAGTGTGAAAGACCAATAATGCATGGTGATGAATTTTGTACATTGTATTATGAAAGTGAGTCGAGGTCCAGTGATAAGAAGACAAACAACCCCTCTGACGAACTCGTGTCTGACGATCAGTTTGCAGATCAACAGTCTACTTTATGTAGGGTAGCGCTAGCGAGGACACGATAGGTCAATCTAAACCATTTGGGTATTAGAGGTGGATCCAAGATTAGAAGATGGGCCCGTGCTCTTTGGCATCTCCTTTGAATTGAAGATACCACGCCAGACGTCTCAACCACCTTCACAATCAAAACTACCCAATTGTATCAACTTATTTGCGGCTTCGATCATGATTACGTCAATTCACCCTTATAAAAAGCAAGATGTGAGACATTAGTCACGTGCATGAGAGGCGGGGAAGATAAACGTGGCCCAAGGCGTCGCTCCTTTGCCAGCAGTCACACTTACACCTGACAATCTTCTCATCTGGTAAATACTTTGGCTATTCTATCAATCTGTCATCAATACTTATTCTAAAAATCATGGCTACACGATCAGTAAAATTCACATTCAGCTTCCCTGATAACCCCTCTAGCCAAGATATCCATTTCCATCATGTTGTTCCAGAGGCCATCGTCTCCGAACCGCCCGCGAATCCTGTCCAGGTCCTAAAAATCGGTCAGCTCTTTGCGTCCACCATCCAATCCGTTGCCAACATGCATCAGTTGGCTTGCATAGCGCGTTGTGGCTCTAAGTGCGTCTCCTGTGGCAAGCGCTGCCGCAAGATTGCACCCGTCCCGGTCGAAACACGCCGCGATCCCGAGAACAGCGAGATTCGCATGGTTGTGCACCCGCTCTGCGAGGCATGGGAGTGCTTGTACGAGGCTGAAAAGGACTTGATTGACAAATTTGACAATCTCGTATCTCAGCAAGACAGCTCGCCCCAGCCCTTGATATGCAAAGTGTGCGGGGCAACGGATGCGAAACGATGCAAGACATGCAAGGATGTGGCGTATTGTGGAAGGAAGCATCAGAGACAGGATTTGAAGAACCACAAGAAGATTTGTGTTGAAAAGGTTGACCACAATGGCCATGCAGGAACCAAGAATAGCTCCAGCCAAGTCATGCGACGAGGAGAAAATTCCAAGGAAGAGGATGATGACGATGAATGGGTCTCCACTGACGACGAGAGTGACGAAGATGACTATGAAGACAGTGATGTTGAAATAGAATTTACCTATAGTGGAGTTTTCAATTTGAGAGGGCCTAACCAGCCGCCGACGCATGTGGAGCTCACCAGGGAGCAAGTGGTAGGCTTGCTCAGGAGCGGCCATTTCTGACAGCAGGGAAGGTTAGTGCAAACCAACATATATTATTTGTATTATTATAGCCTTAGTAGTAATAAAATTTGGTTTCCCTTTTTATTGCGGATCCTTTGATGAGTGAGCGTCAAGACGTAGGCGTTAGACTCGCAAATAGGTGACAATTATCCATGCATATGAACGAACACCTCACTTCTCTGTAGGTGGATAAATTGGGAATTTACGAGTCCTTGAACGCTAGCTCTAGGCCTTCAAGCATAATTTTCATTATAGAAGCTTCAATTCTCGCAAAATTTTTGTTTTTTCTAAACAAGACGTCCGTTTTTGGTTGTTGACAATGAACTAAATGCAAAAATCAAAACAGTTGGTGGTAAGCTGAATGCCCAGTATACCTAGAACTTGGACTGGATGGTCTCTGACTAATCCCATTGAAGTGACGGTACTGCGAAAAGCGCAGCACAAAAAAAATGGCTAAGAGAAAGTCATAACCATGACCAAGATAGACTTGATAGAGAAGCTATCATGCCGACTTACAGCCGCCAAGTCGATGCTAGTGGTAGCATCTTTGTGAGTTAGGAACGCAAAGAGCAATATTAAATTAATTCCTTGATAAACTAGCTTCCTCTCGCACTTTACTGCTTTATCGTCATTTCGGATAGTTTCTCGGTCCGATACACCAAGTATGCCAAGAACTCGTCAGCCACAGACATCTGCTACTCCCAAGCCGGCATCACCTCGCGAAGGGTGCACAGGCTTGTCTCCTATCTAATTCCCGTCGGTGCGGCTCAGATGAACTTTATAGACGCAGTTGTTACCTGATAGAAGCAGGTTAATCGCTATCCTGTCAGACGCGAGTCATATCAACGAGCGAGATGACGTCATCTTGCGAGCGGGGTGCTTGTAAATCAATCGAGGTTATTGTGCAATATCCTCATGTTTTGCTTTCTTTTCACATACGCAGAACCCTAGCTGGACACGAACGAACACAAGCTCGCTCTTAGAAAAGTAATCACCTCCCTGAACATTGGATACCGGATAACGATGTGCTAACAAAACGCAGCAATTCTTTTCATCGCTTCACCCTTTATCGTATCTTTCAAACTTACTATTTTAACACTTGCGTGTCAGGACAGCTATCATGGCAGAGGTTGAACAATTTTCTCTCCCGGAATCGCGAATGCCGACCAGTGAGCGACCTGTTTCCGAGGTCTACCAAAGCGCTGTAGATGCGGAGCAAAGAAACTCAAGGCAGATGGAGTCAAAAAAGACGAAACTGGGCGTCCTCATAGGCTCTGGAATGCTTCAACTACCAATATGGGGTAAGCTTAGCCATATAGATGGAATCTGAAATTACTCATCCATGTGTAGGATTTACTATGAGCTACGGTGTATTCCAGCAATGTTACTTTGACAACTGGTCATTGGAAGGAGATCGCAATATTACTGGCGTGATCGGTATGACTGCTAATGGTATCATGTACCTGTCTATGCCTTTCCTTTTTGCGCTATTCACCAGAAGATGGGCTCATCGGCGCCAACTTGCCGCGGTTTGTGGCACAGCGATAGCATGTGTCAGCTTTTTCTTGTCATCTTACAGTACTACTGTATGGCATTTGGTTGCAACCCAGGGAATCACTTCCGCGTTAGGGTGCGCCCTTATCTACAGCCCAAGTACGCTCTCTCTCGGCGAGTGGTATTCTACCAGCAACCGAGCTTTGGCATATGGAATCGTTCTATCCTGCAAGAACATTGTTGGGTCAACCTGCCCCTTCGTTCTTCGAGCTATGATTCACAGGTACGGCTTCCGAACCACTCTAAAAGCCTGGACCGCGATTGTTGGAGGAACAAGCATATTCGCCGTGTACATAATACCAACCCATCCTTCGAATCTCTTGATCCAGCAAACTCGAGCGCGCAGAATCCCCTGGAATTTTCTCAAGCATAAATCCATCTACTTCTACAGTATAGCCATTATTTTCCAGAGCTCCGGATATGGTATTCCTCAAACATATCTCAGCACATACGCCAAGGACGTTGTCTTGTTGTCTCAGAACTCAGGCACACTAATGCTAGCACTATTCAACGTGCCTGGCATTGTTGCATCTTTGTTATTTGGCTGGCTTAGCGACAATAACCGTATTATTGTTTCTCCCCAGGTCATATCCGCAATCCCACCTGTCTGCTCCGCGCTCTCGGCTTTCCTCTTCTGGGGACTGACCACTCAGGGTGGTACGGGCCTGCTTGTGGTCTTTTCGGTGACATTTGGGTTTTTTTCAAGTGGCTATAGTGCTACTTGGGGAGGCATGTTAAAACATATCGAACGCGAATCTGCTGAGAGGAACGAGGCTGTTGATTCGGGAATGCTCTACGGTTTGCTCAATGGTGTCAGAGGAATCGGATTTGTTGGTGGAGGCATTGCTGGCGTGGAATTATTAAAAGCCGGAACTTTACCGGCTAACCAGTACTTTGGATATGGGACATCTTACGGGCCTCTTATTCTCTTTACAGGGCTCTCTTCACTTCTTGGAGGATGGGTTGCAATCTGGAGGTGGAATCCAATGAGGCTCTTATCAATGGTATAAAGTACGTAGCGCACGCCAAAGCTAGTGCCTTACCCGTTCAAATTCAACTTGCTACTTTCGAATTGTTTTTAACATTAGTAAAAAATTCATTAAGTTAATTAATAATATGAATAGTTTAAAGAGTATGGTTCAGAAGACGTTGTAACGCAATATCTATATACACTGCACTCAGATATTCGACCTAAGTAAGCCTCTGCGGGATCCAAGGCAAGCCATAAGCTCAGATAAGATCTTCAACTCAGTATATATCCTGGTGAAATTTAATCAGTAATATACAATGACAGCACGGCATTTTCTTCTCAAATGATATAAAGCGAGAGCGTGGTTGCTCTCCTCAGCCTTTTATTCGTTTCCACAAAGCTAGGAATTGGTCAGGCATCTGTTTTCCTTTCTATTTCCACCTCAATACAGCAACTGCTTGGTCGGAATCATAGCCCTCGCCAGCTTCCAAATCCTTCCATGTTGACACCGATCCCTGACCCGAGTTGTTGATAAATGATACATGACTATGCAGTACTAGAAGGGGAAGGAGTAGCATCCCATCCACACTTAGTTGCAACCGCTGTCACACCTTCACCAAACTGTCCCCAATAGCCGTAGGTGTTGGCACATTCGAGACACACGTTAACCTGCCTATGCAACTCATCCGAACACGTGTTCTCGTCACTGGTCACTGCTGAAACGACCGCTAATCATTTGTAAGTATAAGAAACAAGATTCATACCAAAATATCATACCGCAATAAGTTATGCATTTTCTGCTCAAAGGGTCAGCGGCGGCCAGCTTGCTGCCGAGAGATGCAAGGATAAAAAGGGTGCTCGCTAGCTTCATTGTTCAAATGATTGATCTAGAAATTCGCAGTAGTGTACACAGATGATTGGAATATGATGGAAGGATTGGCTGAAGCTTAAAATTAGAAGACGCAATACTGGGGATATATATATGTATAAATGACATGAAGCTATATTTTATAATTATAAGACCACCCAAGATCTATTTTTATTTTGGCAAGAATTCGTATATGCAGACTTCGTCTATGCAACCATCGTCTATGCAAGCCTCGTGTATGGCTGATTTTCCCACGCAGTGGAGTTAAATAGTATGCGCGATTATCTGATGATCGTGCGGCTCAAGCGTGGGGGGAATCTAATCTTATCAGATGCTGGGTGGGTCCATTTCCTCAACTGTGACAATGCTGGGCTGATGCATGCAGGCGCTACTCTAGGCAAGGATGGCAGATGGGGAGTTGATGTACTAAAAACTAATTACAACGTAATGGAAACGACATGTGGACTAGCGAGGGGAATTAGCCTAACCTCGTTAAGATAACTGGGGCCTGTGACTTGTGCGGCAAAAGACAAATTGTCGTCCTACTCATCCCCACGTCAGATTCCGAATATCCGGGTCACCAACGCAGTGGCCAATGTCTAAGCCGGGCGCATGGCAACCTAGGTCGTTAAGAGTACATCAGTATTCCGCCTAGGTACAGGCTGTCGGTGGGTAGACCAAACGAGGTAAAATGCGGCCAAACAGCCTTGATCCCTGAGAGCGAACCTCGGGCATGGAACGATACGGATGCTAAAGCCCCCTCCACCTTCACTTCCCAAGGCTTGGCATTCGGAAATGCTCGGCTACTTTATTGACGAGATTCCTGATCTAGTCAAAGCGCGACACATTTTTTTTTAGTTTCCAACCCCATCATATCGTACACATGGCCGCGCGTTGCTTTGCGAGTGTCCCTTTTACTCTCATATCCTCTTTTTTATTGTTCTGCTCCCTCATAGGGAGTGTGCACAGTATTCATAGCCCATCGGTAACTCCCTGAAAAGATTGCGCCGCCAATGAAGATCCATATCACTACTGCTTCTCATCATACTTCCACCGGAAATTTTGCTGAAATTTATCTTTTAGTCATTCGAATCAATTGTCATAATTAATGTCGATACGAAGTCCAAATCCTATGTTGATTTCATGAACAGCTTTTCGTGGGATGGCCCCGTAAAGACAAAAAATTAGGGGAGAAGCGAAAAAGTATTCTGTATGATTCTGAACTCAGAAAATATTCTGTTCCATATCATGAGTATATGCCTGACTTCGTGACATATGAGGAATCCTCAACTTTGAATTTTGTGCTCATAATTCAACAGTCCGGGGTTGTGCAGAGATAAAGAAGAATGTGCCTGGTTTTAATGGGGAGCGTAGACTAGACTGTTACTGGGAATGTGCTAACTAATGAACGAGGAGGCTTTCTGTTAAATTTACACTCCTCATATTTGGCCCAAGCACCTGAGAAATCCTCGAGAACATACCTTATTCATAATAAGGGATGACATACCAATTGATCCAAATACCACAGTCAGTAGCTTTGTTGCCACTATTGAAAGATAATGTCAGATAGCTTCACCCAGAGGATATCCTCCGTTGCCTTCTTCTGTCTTTAGCATAGGTTACTATGGGCCATAAGAATTCCAGACCCATTTATCTGTCCGGCAAACCTGAACCATACCCAATTCCGCCTAAAGAAAAGGTCATTAGTGCGACACCGTCACTACACCAGCCACTATTAGCTCAATTAGCTAGTCAGTCCACACTTTAATGAAAAGCAGCCAACCAAACATGTAGATAGTGTGGCTGAAATGAACAATGTGTTACCAAAAGACTTTTATCACGATAAAGTCCATAACCCAATACATTAATACGAATAAGGTATCATTCAGTCTCCTGTTTCGCATGCTGCTTCCATCTCAACAAGTAGGAATGCATCATCTCCGGGATTTAAGCTAAATGACATTTTCCCACTCTAGTTTTACACTATTGAAACGTAGCGTGTCAAAATTTCCCCTCGCTAACGATGTTGCCGAAAATCCAGACTGGGCGCTGCCTAGTTTTGTATAGTCAGCCGCAGAAGCGCAGCTGCCCAAGGACGAATCCTTGTATGGCACATTGGGCAACGGACCCGGACTTCAGTGTGGTGTGTATGATACACAAGTTAATCAGAGCCATGATGCTTAGAGAGTTTACTGTTTGCATGGCACTATGGTCATGGCTTCGTATTGGTCTATTTCACCTTCATATGTCCTTGTTGCAGCTGCTCTCGTCTAAGGCCGCTGTCCAAGGGCAAGCTGCGGCCAGGTCAATTTCGTAAAATATCCTTCTGCCCATTTCGGTTGATAACAAGTGCTTGCTGTTTCGCCTCTGATCATGATACGGTAGCTTTTTCGTCTCTTCTCAATAGACCATTGCATCAATCAATGGAAAACTTGATATACCTACTCATAATCCATGAGGACAATGAATGGAGTCAATACAGCTTCCTTTTTTTTTCTCTCCTTTATAGCGGCAATGAAGCAAAGTTGCTATTTTCTTTCGGTGCTGCCACGTTCAGTTTGTGTTTATGTGATGGGTTGGTATTGCCTAAAAAACACACCGTCTTACTAAGTTCTTGTCCCCTTCCTACACAGTTTACGGGCCTCATTTCAAAGTGGGAGGAAATCATCAATTCACAACATAATTTTATGCGCAGATAATTATTTACACAGCACAATTATATGCCTCTAAATTCACAACACCTCATCTAATTAAACAGCACAGTTGCGGTCATACAACGTGGACTGACTGCACTGGGTGAAGAGATAGCTGTACGCAGAGTATAGGGTAGACGCATTGACGCTCGCGATGTTGCAGTTGGTATGATCGCCGACCGAAAACTGATATCCGAGACAGCTAGATGTCTTCAAGCAGTATGCCTTACAAGAGGCAACTGTGCCATAGTCCTGGCTTGCGTCGATGATGTAATCACCGACGCTACATCCAACAATACCACAGTTGACTGTCTGTGTGGCGGCGACTTTGACAGTGGTGGTTGAACTCTTTGTAACCGTGACGGTTTTGCTCGGCATGGAAACCTTTAAACGTCAGACCTTCGAGGCTTGCAATTAAAATATGCGAGAAACTTACGGTTGAGACAATGGTTGTTGACGTGGTCACAGCCACTGTTACTTGAACCGGAGGCGAGGGGCTGGGAATCACGCAAGAGCAGGCACTGCTAACCTTGGCGGGAGCATATGACTTAGAAAACCAGGTCGGGTATGCGATACTATTGTCTCGCTTGTTGGCTTGCTGTGTAGGAATTTGCTGTGTGGGCAGTGTGGGGACTTGGGTCACTGTTGTGGTGCTCGTAGTTTTTGTCACATAGCTAGTCGCTACACGTTAGCAGCTAATATCGTATAGGCTTTTAGAGTGTCCGAGTTTACGTACATGATGTTAGTGGTGGTGACGGTAGCAGTCTTTTTAGGTTGAAGGGTGGTGGTTGCAAGGGCTGTGACAACATTCAGCTGGGTGCTTGTTGATGTGGATTGAAGCCATGTGGAGCAAAAGTCGCTGGCGCTGGAGCTGTAGCTTGGATCAAGAAAATTTTGCAAGGCCTTTGTATCGTCGCATGACGTTTGTTGTCTTTTGGAGAGATCCACGGGGTTGGGTCCATTGATGATGAGGGTGTCTGCGTCTAGAACCGGCTTGTGTCGCGTAGACCGCGCAGTGGCGTGCGCGGCGAAAAGAGCAAAAAGGCTGAAACGCATGATTGGTGTGTAATCTTACAGCGACGCTACAAAGTAATTGACGATTGGCTTGTTGGATTAAACCGACAATGTCTGGTTTTTCCCCTTGGTCTTGGCGATGAATGGCCGCCCATTAAATACAAAAACTTTTAGCTAGCGCCACACGAGTCGCGTCAGCCGCAACTAGGCCGATTCTTCCAGATTTGGGTTTCGCCGATCAAACTAAAGCTTCTACCGCAGGTCAGTAACGGAGAGCTAGCCCGGTTTGATGATGGGCAGGCTTGATTGAGTGCATGGCCAGATGGATAGTGGAGCTTGTCAATAGCCAGACACATGGCTGTACTAAACTGGAACGAGGCAAGTCCATCGGCTAGATGGCGAGAACACGCTCAAAGGGGACCCCGACGGGCCCAGATGAACTTTGACTAGCGAAAACGACTTTGGGCAAAGGGGCAGCGGCCGAAAAGTAAGGAAACCACGGATAGCTCCGCCGCCATGGAACTTGCCCCTGAATCTTTCTCCGTGGCTGACGCTGAAACTCGGGCAAAGCCTGTCGACATCGCTTGAAATGGGCAATTGACGTTTGCAAGTTGAACACGAACATCATCGTGCCGGGTTAGTGCGGAAAATGACGCTGGAAGTTCCTGTATTTAGGCTAATAATGGACTAGAGTCGCACGGAGTAGACTCGTAGAACCAAGGCTTTGGAACTAAGAAGCGTAATATTGCGACCGTGCATTTTGCATAAACCCACTTGCAGTAAGCAGCGTCGTCAAGCGTCATAATCTTGTACCCACCCTATAGCAAATTACCATTACTGTAATTTGAAAACGCATTTCCTTTCATTCTACAACTAATTTTCCAAGAATTCTGGTGCATTTGTTAATATGTAACGGCATTTGGTGGGACTGGACGGTTTCAGCCGTCTCCCGCCTTGCGACTTGTGTCTAAATTAACACATACATTTCGCTAAAAATACGACGTGCTTGAGGTGGGGTAAGCAAAAGCCTAATCGGCCAGGTGAGAAAGCCATGTGTCAAAGTTTTCGGGTTGCATCTTAGAACTTTACCATGCAGGATCATAGAATCTAACTGATTGTGACAATAGGTAAGATGCATCTCGCATGTCTTACGAAGATTCTACAACGAGGGTCATAGGTGGAGTAACCCTGTCTGAATAAATGTTTCCTCATGAAATTTTGATTTGAAGTTCTATCTCTTTAACAAACAAAGGAAAATAATCTATCTAACGCCGGGACACCATGTCACCTTCATCACTGGTGACAACAAGCCTGTGTGCAGGCATGAAATAACTGTATCCAGATCTCTTTGCCTGTCCAATCCACAAAAGGGTGTCCTTGCTCGGCAACCCATTCAACTCCGGATTACTTTGAAGCTCCGCAATAAATCGTTGCCAGTTGATCCTCCTAATACCGTTGTAGTACATCTCCGAAGGGGTCTCAGCCTGAGTGGGCTGCTTTGAGACCGCTTCTAGAATTGAATTGACGACTGTCTCAGTGGGGATGATATCTGCCCATCCACCAAGTCCCTCCATGGTAGGTCGGACTTGAAGACGCTTTGTAATATCCACGAGCTCATTCACCATGTGGTCTGATTCGGGCTCTGCATGCGAGTCATCAGGTCCGTAGTTGGGAACCGGCATGGGCGTGTGGATTGTCAACGGCAGCTCGAGCTGCGAGGCAACGCGTCTCAAAAGTCGCTCGGCAGCCCACTTGGAAGCCACATAGCCGTCAGATCCATCCTCGGGAGGAACATTTCCGACCGAGTGGTTGTCGATGTTATAGACCTTTGCGCCCTCGGGGGTGCCATAGATGCGAACTGAACCAGAGGAAAGGAAATGGAAGGGAATTCGTCGTGGAAGTGCCAGGCGAGCCAATTCCTTGACCGAATTTGTGTTGACGGGGCGCAAGACTTCGTAATCATCCCAGAAAGAGCGATTGGCCCCAGAGTGCAGGACCACATCCGAATGAGAGGACAACTGCTCAAACTCTTCAGCTGTGAGACCCAGGTTGACTTCTCCGAGATCTCCAGTGTAGATGGCAATCTTATCTGATGTGTTACGAAGGGTTTCAACATCAGTCTCTCGTCGAACAATGCAAAATATCTTGGTAACCTGGTCAGATTCAATAAGAGCGGGGATAAGGTGACGACCGAGGTATCCAGTGGCGCCTGTCAGCAGCACGTTCAGGCCCTCCGCAGAGCCACGTCGGTTGTTATGGACAGCTGAAAGCGGAAACTCAGTGACCCAGGATTCGGGGATAGCAGTCTCTGTTTCCCAGTTGATCTTGGTGGAAGTAGTAGCGGTGATAAGTGCAGCCATGTCAGCGAGCTTTCCTGCATTCATTAATTCGACAAGCTTGGGAGCCGCCGAGAAGTCCTCCTTGATGATTCGCTGCAATCTCACGAGGAGCAAAGAGCTGCCACCGACATGGAAGAAGTTGGATTCGGCGGTAATCTCCGATGCTGGAATGAAAGGCAAGATACCTTTCCATGTCTCGGCAAGCTTACTCTCCATGGGCGTCAATTCACCTCCGCCAGCCATGTCTCGAACTGAGCTCGTTGGGCTGTCCAGAGGCAGGCTTTTAACAGCAGCTCGATCGAACTTGGAGTGTGCGGTAAGCGGGAGCTCGTCAAGAGCAACTATAGCTGCGGGCCTCATGTAGTCGGGGACAGGAAGGGCTGCCTGGAGACTTCGGAGGTATTCGGCGCGTCCTGTCTCGGGGTGTTGGTTAGAGAACACAACGTGGGCAACAAGAAACTTTGTTCCCTCCGATTCTCTAGCAGTCGCGACAACATGCTTCAGGGAGCCCTTGGCCGATTCGAGAATGACGTTTTCGACCTCTGACAGCTCAACACGGAATCCTCTGATCTTGACTTGGCTGTCGCCCTCAATTCGGCCTTTGAGAACGAGTGCCCCGTCCTCGCGCAAGTAACCATGATCTCCGGTTCGGTACAGTGTAGTCCAACCATTCTCAGCAAAATAGGAGTCAGGCTTGATGAACTTGTTGGGAAGGAAGCGCTCCTTTGTCACAGTGTCCAGTCCCAGGTAACCAGCAGTAACACCAACGCCTCCGATCAAAACCTCTCCAGGCACGCCGGCGGGAAGAGCATTGAGTCGAGAATCGGTAATGTACAGAGCAAAGTTTGGTGCGGCAAAACCGGCATGCAGCGCAGATGCAGAGTCACCGGTTCGGTACAGAATCTCTCCGTTGTGTGTGCAGGCAATGGTAGTCTCGCTTGGACCATAATTGTTGAAGACTCGGAGGCTGGGGAGGTCAAGTGCTTTGAACTCATCGATCAGATCATTGGAAAAGGCCTCGCCGCCAAAGAAAGCGTAGCTCCATTGGTCACATTTCTTGAGATGGTCCTGTGCGTATTGGAACCACATACTGTACTCAGACGGGGTGCCTGAAGTGTAATTGATTCCCTCCTCAAGTATCATCTTTGTTACCTCGTAGGGGTCACCTCGCTTAGAGGGAGGTACAATGTGAAGGCAACCGCCGTTGCAAAGTGCAAGGAACGTCTGTTCAAGCGAGAAATCAAAGCTCAAGGCACTTTGTTGCAGAACCTTGGAAGCCTTGCCGCTCTCAACATCACATTGCTTGGAGAATCCCTCGTTCTGTGCTACGAGGTTGGAGTGTCGGATCTTGATTCCCTTGGGTTGTCCGGTTGATCCACTTGTGAATAGGATCACAGCCGTATCTGCACCACAAGCAGCGACTCGCTGGGTCTTGATGGACAGATCTGCGGAAATTGTGGAGACATCGACGATCTTGGCATCACCCACCCTAATGGTAGTCATTGCATCGACAGTGGTAGCATCGACCAACAGAGCGGTGGGCCGGGCGGTTTTAACAGCATCATGGACGCGGTGAATAGAGTTGCGGAGGTCCAGTGGCAGATAGACGGCACCGACTCGCAAGATGGCCAGCATGGAGCAAATCCACTCGGAACCAGGTTCCTGGAGAACTCCAACAACCTCGCCCTGGGAGATCCCTGTCTCAGTCAACTTGGCGGCAATTGCATTTACTCTGCAACCCATTTCGCTGTATGTCAACATGCGATCACCACTCTTCAGTGCTGGCTGTGAACCGTGCTCCTTGATCACCTGTTCGATGCGGTGGGGAATTGTCTCCGGCCACTTCAGTGGGGTTGATGGTCCTAATCCATGTGTTAGCAGTATTTACCCAAACATCTAGGCTTAAAACAAACCTTTTCCGATCTGGATAGCACGAGACACGTCTTCGTCGTCCCACGCGGAGGGGGATTCCAGAGGCATATCTCGGCTAGGATTCTTGGTCAGGCCCTTGAGGAGGTTGACATATGCCCTGAGGAGCAACTCCGTTTGCTCTTGTGTGTAAAGGGACTGCTGTAGTTGCAATGTGACCAAGGTATCGCCCTCTGCATTTTCGAGAAGGTCCAGAGATATGTCGTAGCCAGTCCGAGGGTGGTACCACTCTTCGCCAGCAGCATCGAAGTTGGCGAATTTTGCTCGCTCCTGAGTGCCCTGGCGGTAGTCAACGAATACCTGAAAGATTGGTGGTGCATTGGCCGATCGAGAAACACCAAGCTCATTGAGGAGAAGGTCAAATGGAAGAGCAGAGTGCTCCAGAGCCGCGTAAGCCTTGTTGCGAGCATTTTTGACAGCAGTGCTGAATTTGGCTCTGGCAGAGGGGCGGTCAAAGCGAATAGGAAGCAGGTTCAAAAAGAATCCGAGAGTCTCGGTGAACTGATCAGTGTTGCGGTTTGCATCGGCAATTCCAATGAACAGTTCGTTAGCGTCTGGGAGAACACGGAACAGAAGCGCTTGTAAGACGGCGAGGTACAAATGGAAGTTAGTGGACTGGTTCTGGCGTGCTACTTGCTTAATTTGTGCGGTTGATGATGCATCAAGACGAATATCGGCGCGATAGGTCCTAAAGTCTGTTAGCTTTCGTAGTCCGGGAGCCATGTAATATCAGATGGATTCTTGCCTGTAACTTGTCTGGGGTTGCCTGGCAGTAACCTTGGCAAATGGCAGCAGGGTAATAGGCTGGACATCGGATGGGATGAAATTGCGGTAAAAGTCAATATCTTTCTGGAACTTTCCCTCCTCATACTGCTTTCTCTGCAAAGATGAGTAGGTGCGATATTGAGACGCTTCATCGAGAATCGTCAATTGCTGGCCCTGGTAGGCCTTCTCCAGGTCTGCAAAGATGAGCTGAATGCTGACTCCATCGATTGTGATATGATGGCAGCCCAGAATGAACCAGTGGGTCGTTTCATCCAGGGACAGGAGAATAAACCTCATAGACTCCCAGTCACCTAGGTCCCACTTGTGGTCTCGAATCTCCTCCAGAGCCTTGTTGGCCTCCGACTTGCTGGTGATTTCCCGGTGATCGAGCTTGATCAAGGGCTGCGACAGTATGCCTTGGGTCGGGATATCGTTGTTCTCTCCACCCCAGAAGTATCGGGTACGCATGGCCTCGTGCTTCTCAGAGACTGCATGAAGAGCCTTCTCAAAAGCATCCAGCTGAAGTTTCCCTTCCAGGCGGACTGAAACGGCAACATTAAATGTCGTGGGATCCTGTAGGGCGTGATGCAAAAACCAGAACCGAGTTTGACCGAAGGACATGGGCTCAACAATTTCTGTGGAAGAGTCAATAATGGATTGTCGCCAAGAGATCTTGTTTCCCTCACAGCTATCGACGGAGGATGCGGGCGACTCAAAGCTACTCTCCTCTCCAGAAAGATTAGGTGAGCTAACGCCCGTGTGACTGGCAGCCGAGCTTCCAATCACGGGAAGTTTGGAAAAGTCGTGCTGATCATCCTCAATGGAGATTATGGGCATTTGTTCCTGCTGGGTAGCCTTTGAGGCATTTGACTGACGCGCAGTCCCAATGTCAAAGCCTTCGCTCAAAGTGCTGATGTCGACGATAGACGTGGGCATCCTCTCCATACTATCCTCGATGAGATCGGAAATAGAGTTTCCACTTAGAACCTTGAGAACAGGCATGTCGACGTCCAACTCTCGCATGAACCAAGAGCGGATATCCAGAGCCACGAGGGAGTCAACACCCCGCTCGATCAAAGGCTCATTTTCATGAACAACTTCATCAGTGGGAATTTGAAGGACCTTCTTGACACGGGCAATAAAGGATTCTGCGTGAACAATTAGTAAAATTTTGAAATGCCATCGATTTGGTACAACACTTACCCAGCATTACCTCCTTGGCCTCAGCACGGCTCTTGACGCTCTTGAGGTGGACTCTCACGGGAACCTTGGAAGTTTCGGATGCATCACCATTGTTGCAAGATTGCTCAATACAGAAGTGAGAGAACTTCAAGTCCATACGGTACTGGACCTTGGTGTCCTCCAGCTCACTTCGAAGCATGGGCGTCATGCCGGTGACGATCTCGGCGCTCTCCTTGGAGTTAGGTCGACCAACATGGATTGCTTCAGCAAACATCTGGTGGAGATCGGTCTCAGAAACACTGGTCGCACCCAGGCTCCTGAAGTAGTCGGCGTTGAAGACCTCGGAGCGACCGACGTGGCCGATACCCATCAGCGAGCTAAGGTCGATGACGGATCCAGCAACACCTCGGGCACGGCGCTGGAATGCCAGAGTAGTCATAAACATGTTGGCGGCTGCGTAGTTGCTCTGACCGCTGTTACCGAGACAAGCAGTAAGGGAAGAAAACATGATAAAGAAGTCAAGAGGTTCGTCATGGAAGATCTCATCAAGCAAGATGCTTCCATCAACCTTGGGCTTCAGCACCTTGTTCATCCCCTCTAGGTCCATCTCATTGAATGGAGAGTCAGCGACGATCAAGGCTCCGTTAGAAATACCGGCGATCTTGGGCATGGTGCGGTTGATGTTATCCAAGCATCGCATCAATGAATCTCTACTGGTGATGTCGAGTGGCATGGCCTGCACGTTGGCGCCTTGCGACTCAAGTGAGTGAATGAAGTCGCGATCAACAACAGGCTTTCGGCTAGTAAGGACCACATGGCGGGCGCCGTGCTGAACCATCCATTGGCACAGCGACTGGCCAACCTCTCCAGACAATCCGATGAGCAGATAGGTTCGGTCAGATCGGAAAATGTTATCGTTGTCGATGGGGCGCACACGAACAGGCACTGTGAGCGCCGTCCAGTCGACAACCGTCAGGGGCTCTTCGGTCGGACAGTGTGCGGAAATCTCACCAAGGTCAATAAATCCAGCCTCGTCAATCGGAATGTTGGTCTTCTTAGCGTCAGACCAAGCTTCGCTCAACAGGGCTTGGGCTTCAGTGATGGCAGATCCGGGTCGAAGACGTGGCGTATTGCTGAACAAGCTCTTGGCGTCTCTGCAGATGCAGTACTCTGGAACAAGCTTTGAGATGTCGCGACCAACCTCCCAACTTGGGGTACCAGGAATAGAAAAGTCAACAAACGCAGAGGTGTTGGCTTTGATGAGCTTCTTGAGCAACCTTGTAGGCAGAGAAGGGTGAATAAAAGTGCAGTCCGTGCTGCGCTTGCCAGATTGAGAGGTGGTAAATACCGTAATCACTCCAGCAGCCTTGGCTCGAGAAGAGATTGCCGCCTTAAGCAATCTGTCCGCCTCGTGGACCATCAAGAGTGTGTTCTTGGGAACATCCGATACAATGCTCCGTGCAGCCAAATGAGCACCCACGGTGACAAGAGCCATCTTTCTCAAAGCAAGAGAGCCCGGAATCTCGATAGTGCAGGTAGATTCCACTGGTGCGGGAGATGTAGCAACATCAGTCAGGGCCAACACGGCAGAGTTAGGCTTTTCCTCATTGATCCCCACGCAAAGCATTAGCTTTCCAACAGTCCCAACTTGTATGGCCTGGAGGAGAGATTGCTCCACGCGAAGCTGCTTGTTGTAGCCGCGGGCAGCGGACTCATTTGCCATTGATTCGAGAGCTGTGACCTCTTGAACGTCGACCACATTGTTGTCACTGACAATTCTAAGCTCGGCGCTAGCAGGATTAACCTCTTTGAAGATGGGTCTGCGCCCAGAATTGACGCGGTCGTTCTGTCCCTTGTTTGCATACAAGCGAGGAATAAAAGTAGCTGATCCCTCCAAGAAGACCTCAGGCTCAGAGGACCACACCAAATCCTCAGCTTTGCCTTCCTTGCGCCAGTCATCGAGCAGCTGGTGTCGGATCAAAGCCTTGGCGATGTATGGACCCACATCCTCACCAATGGTGTCAACATCAAGCAGCTGCAAATTGGTGCTGGGGTTCTCGAAGCGGACGACGCGCCCAATACCGAACATCATGTAAGAGAAAGGTTCTTCGAGTCTGGCACCCTTCGTAACCCACACAATGTTTCTGCCTCGAGTCCACAGGGTTTTGAGACCATTCATCTTGGCTTCAGATACGCTCTTCATGACAGGCTCGTCCAAGTCCGCAAGACTCAGAACTGTCGAGCCCGATGGTAGAGACTTTGCATTCAAGGCCTCGATGGTGGGGACGTGCTTGAACGATGAGAACCTCGCGGTCAATTCAGGTTGGATAGCCTCCAGAAGTGGATAAGTCGAGAGTGAGTTTCCACCAACAATGACTAGGTGGGAGTCAGAACCAAGATCCTCGGCCGAAACCATCAGCGGGTCCTTCAACATCACAACACGGTCGTCCATAGCCTGAGCAGCCCACACGGCAACGGCATGGAGACTGTCATAAATAGGTGTTGAGGTCTCGATCCCGCCAAAACCACATCTCTTGAGGAGTTGGCCCCAAGAGTTTAGGTCAAGCATGGGACCATGAGGTCGGCCAGACTCTGCACCGATCCACCATCCGGGAAGACCACCCATGATGATACCGTTTCGCAACATGTCGTTGGTAACAGTCTCCAGATTGACGAGGTAACCGCCCGGCTTGAGGAGCTTGCGAACATTGGTCATCATGACGTCGAGGTCCTCGGCAACGTGAAGCACGTTGGAGGCGAGTACCATGTCATAGGAGCCCTCGGTGAAACCTTGCTCGGCGGGACTCTTGACGATGTCGAAGATCTTGAAAATCATGCGGTCAGCATAGGTCTTGAATTTGTCTTCAGCTGCCTCAAAGAAGCCACTCGAAACATCGGTGTAGGTATATGATGAGAATGATGTACCCAAGCTCGGGAGAGTAGCTTGCGTGGTACCACCAGTTCCAGCGCCGATTTCGAGAATCTTCATGTGAGGGTATCGGTGGCTAATTTGCTTGACCATGTGAGCCAACCACCAGTTAGCAGTGCTCAAACCGATACCCTCCTCGTAGAAACGTCCAAGTAAGTTGTTCTTAGTCATGTGCTGCAGGATGCTATCCTTGGCCCTAATGGTGGCTGGAAGGTTTTGGCCAGTAGACTCAATCAAGAGGGCGTCAACACGGTCGCGGTATTGGTCAGTGAGTTTCAAGATGTCTTCCTGGGTATCGTCAAGACACTCGGGTCCAACCGACAAATGCTCACCCTTGCAAACCTTGTACACCGTGTAGTCACCCCAAGCCATCAGATGTTGATGGTGTCGAAGAGCGTTGGCCCTATCCTCAGCAGGCATCTCAGAGACTTTGCGAAGATAGAAAAAGGCAATTCGCTCCATGTCCTTTGCCACTCTGAGCTCTTCAGGGCTCAGCCTGTCACCGATCGCAGCTTTCTCACCATCAGGCTTGTCCTGGAGATACTCAAAATGCGAGAATAGCGTCACGTCATCCTCGGGGCGAGCAGTTGTGAATGGCTTCAAGCTGACACCCTCAATGTGAACGAATGCATGCTTGGAGTCCTCAGAGAACAGCTGCACATCAGCCTTGATGTGGGACTTTTCGTCGTCACGAACGACCGTCTCCCAAGGAACGCTCATCTGCTTCCTGTTCTCAATCAAAGAGAAGTATGGGTTGATGATAATCGCGTCAATGCTGACAGGCACGTGGAGCGAACGCAGACTTTCATCTCCAGGATAGGAAAAGGCAGCAAACAGGGTTTGCAGAGCAGTGTCCAGCATGCCAGGGTGAATGGCAAGTTGGTCCTCCCAAGCCGACGCAGATTGATCAACCAAGGTTCCACGAGCAATGCCCAACTTTCGCGTGATGTCGGACATGCCCTTGAAAGGCTCCGAGTAGTGGTATCCAATCTTGCTCAGCTCGTTGTAGAACTGTCCAATTCTCACATCAAACATGTTGAAGTCACTTTCCGATGCGACAAATGGCAACGAGTCTGGCTCAGGCTTTCCAAGCTTGGCTTCAATCATACCAGTGGCGTTCTTGATCATAGAGTGATCGCCGTCAGGGCACGAATAGCAGCCAAAGTCGGCAACGATGCTGTCTCCAAGCTCATGCACCTTGACGCTGAAAAGTGTCTCAGAAATAGCGCTCTCATCGTTGAAGGCAATGGCGCGCTCCAAGACCAAATTCTCAATCCTGATCTGGGATAGGCTGGCATCTCCAGCCAAAGATCGGATAGCCTCAATAGCCATCGCGATGTAGCCCGTAGCAGGAAATATAATCTGGCCTTGAAGCTTGTGTCCCTGCAGCCAAGGCACCTCCTTAGGAGTGAGCATGTTCTTCCACTGTGTTTCACCAGGAGTTGTCGTGCTGACACTTGGCATTCCCAGAACAGGGTTAGGCTTCACCTTCAGCTGCTTGTAGGCAACTGAGCTTCGTGGCTCAGCCCAGTACGAGTATTGATGGTTGAATGGATAGCTTGGCAGGTTCTTGAGAACAACCTTGCTAACATTGTCATCATGGATCATTTTGTCAAATCCGTCGAAATGGACAGACCCAACACCCAGGTTGGTCCAGATGAAGCCCAAAGCGGCAGACAGCATATCAACATCATCCTTACCACGCGAAAGCAAACCGGTGTATGGAATTGTGATGCCACTCTCAGCTAGATTATCCATTGCAGGGCCCTTAAGGGCTGGGTGAGGTCCAATCTCAATTGCCAGATCGAAGGAGCCAACGGCATCGACAGCTGCATTAATTGCGCTTGAGAATAGCACAGGCTGGGTCATGTTGTTAACCCAGTACTGGCCGTTGCAAAGCTCGGGGGTCATAGTAACGTCGGATTCAACGCTAGATAGCCACTGAGGGCGATCAGATGAAGGCTGCAGAGTCTCAATGCCGCACTCCGTCAGCGATTCCAAGTAAGGGCCTGCACAGGCCTGCATGTGAGCAGAATGGTAGGCAGTGTCAACCTTGAGTCGACGGGCAAATTTTGACTCTGCCTTGAGTGTTTCAATAACCTCCTCGATGGCATCTTCATCACCCGACAGCGTCAAGCTCGACTCGGAGTTGAAAGCCGCTACCGAGATTCGGCCCTTGAATGTATCGGTCTCGACCAACTCAATGGCCTCGTCAGGCGACATGCCAACCGCAGCCATGGCGCCCTTGCATGTCTTTCCAGGTGATGCAGCAAGCTTTGCATAGCGGCCACGGTAGTATGCGACGCGGATCGCATCAGTGGCCGAGATAAGCCCAGCAGCATAAGCAGCACCGATCTCACCAGATGAGTGACCAACAACAGCCTTGAACTTGATTCCCGCGCTCTGAAGCAAATCCACTAGCACAACTTGCACTGCTGTGCAAAGTGGCTGAGACAAGGCAGCCTCCGACATGCGTGATGTTGAAGGGTCAGCCAGAAGCTCGTTCTTGATTAACCACGATGGACGATGGTCCTCGGGAAGGCTTGCCAAAGAAGCATCCAGTTCATGGATTCTTCGAGCGGCAAATGGTGATGCTTCCAAAAGCTCAGCGCCCATTCGAGGCCATTGAGCACCCTGACCAGTAAAAACACCCAGTATCTCGGGCTTCTCGATGTTGGTGCAGCGAGTGTCAAATTGGGAATCACCACCCTTGAGCTCCTCTACAATCTTGATGCAGATGTCATCGTAGGATCGCCCCGTGATGGCCTTACGGTAAGTCCAGGTGGATTGGCGCTGCTGCAGCGTCCAAGCGAGATCTCGAAGAGAGATGGTAGGGTTAGCTGTGAGGTATTTGAGATAGTCGGATAGCATCGACTTTAGCGAGGGTGCAGAGGTGGCTGAGAACAATAAAGGAGTGAATGCAGTAGATGTGGGAGATGAAATGGTTGGTTTGTTGATCTCAGGGATGTACTCTTCGATAATGGCGTGGGCATTTGTGCCACCAAAACCGAAGCTGTTGATACTGGCTCTTTTTACTGCGCCGTCAGCCAGCTTGGGCCAGTTGAATGCGGCAGTGGGCACCTCGAGATTCTTGTAGTAAGGAATGATATCGGGGTTCAGTGTCTTGAAGTGCATGTTAGGAGGGATGGTGTTGTTGCGAATGGCAAGTGATGTTCCAATCAAACTTGCCAAACCAGCAGTTCCCTCAGTGTGGCCTATGATGGTCTTGATCGAGTGAATGTATAGCTTATCCTGTACAGTGGCATTGTTGTCCGAAAAGAAGGCATTATGGATAGCCTCAGCTTCCTGAGGATCTCCGGCCTTTGTTCCAGTGCCGTGTGCGTGGAAAAGCTGGGGACGATCAGAGGGGTTAGCAAGATCTAGACCAGCTCGAGCATATGTGTCTCGAATGAGGTTGGTCTGAGCAATATTGCTAGGCATTGTCAAGCCAGATGTGCGCCCATCTTGGTTCACTCCGGTTTCTCGGATGATACACTCGATGGAGTCGCCATCGGCCAAGGCTTGACTGAGCGTCTTCAGCACAATGGACGCGATGCCTTCGCCACGAGCATATCCATCGGCCGAAACGTCCCACATGCGCGAGCGTCCAGTGGGTGAAAGCATACGAAGGTTGCTTTCTGCGACATATTGTGCTGTGAAAAGTTCGTGTCAGCATTGGAATTAGATTTCAGCATCTCTTTCAACTTACCTGGGTTGAGAATCAAATTGGCTCCTGCAGCAATAGCCACCTTTGAATCACCACTCCGTAAAAGACGAACGGCCTCGTGTACTGCAACAAGGCTTGATGAACAAGCTGTGTCGATGGTCATCGACGGACCATGCCAGTCGAAAAAGTACGAGAGACGGTTCGACATGATACTGCGAGCAGTACCAGTGCCAGTATATGTGGGGAGGGAGTCGATGTCCTTCTGGATCATGGACGACCAATCATCGCACATGAGGCCGACGTAGACTCCTGTTGAGGAACCTTTTAGCTGCTCCAGAGGTAGTCCAGCAGCGCAGAGCGAGTCATAGACTGTCTCCATGAGCAAACGCTGCTGAGGATCGATGGCCTCAGCCTCTGCTGGAGGGATGCTAAAGAACTGTGCATCGAATCTAGCTGGATCTTCATCCAAAAAGTACGACTGTCTTGTGTTGGTGGTTCCATGGTGCAGAGGGTCGGAGTGGTAGAATGCATCAATATTGAAGCGTTCTTTGGGAATCTCACGAAGCACATCGCGAGGATTCTTGAGGAGTTCCCATAGCTTGGAAGGCGTGTTACAGCCTCCAGGGAAACGGCCGGCGCTGCCAACGACAGCAATGGGCTCGGGAGGTGAAGGCATGTTGGGCGGCAGAACTCGTTGAGGTTCTTTGTGAGGGTAAAATTACAATAAGTGTTGAAGGCCGCTAAGGTGTGTAAAAGAGTAGTCACTGTTCAAATGATTGATCCAATTCCATATCCCAAGCAGCGAGCTACATTGTGGTTTTTAACCATCGCCATCTCAGCTGCTTGGAGCATTTCGCCTTGCTGACGACCTAGATCGGCTACCTTCTGTCCAACCCACAGGTCAGACCTATTCCCAACTCGGTAGCTCTAGGACTAAAAAAAGATAGTCCACTTTGTAAAATCCTCCGTATACTATCCAGTACGTAAGTAACAAGGCCCAAGGATCTCATATCTGCCTGGGATGCGTTTCCGTGTATTTTCTGTCGAGATTGTCCTGCCGATCACTGCTGGCAGGTGTGTGCGTAGCCATGCAGTGAGTTTTGGACCGACTCCGGGTGTGCTGCGCACAAGCTAAGGCAGGGACTTTTTGTCGCCCACATGCCGGTTAGCCGGATCCTCGGCATCAAAGACCCTCAATCTACGGGCTCCACCCATACGTGTATACGGTAGTTGCAGGGCTGGAATCCTAACAACCATTTGGGAATAGCACGGCTGCGACCGTGGACTACTGTACTCCGCCGTGAATAACTCGAGCGCTATGAATCCATCAGAAACGGCCCCAAAATTGAGTCCTCCAACGTGTTGTCCAACTGCGCCTCCAATGCCGATCAGGGTCCGCGGCCGATCATCGTCGCCCGCTCAAACTCAGCCTGTCCCAGCAAAGTTGAGATCAGCGCTCTGAGGTGAGCACTTGGGATATTCAGAATCCAATGGCATGAAGCGATGGCTTCCATTAAGCCATTTCATCATAGTGTTGGCGGTGTTTTTCTAACCTGGCTACGTGACTGTCTCAGATTGTTTTTATTCATCATTCAAGAGCGATGGCAAAAGCCTGATCACCATTGACGCAAACTTCGAGCGAAACGTTGCAGTTTTAGTGATGGAAATCATTTTCTTAGTATGACTTAGGCGATTTTAACTTATACATGTACCAAGTCTGCAAAAATGCAGTTGCATACTTTTATGCTTGACAATATTCCAATGCATCTAACTAGCCTCGGTGCACTAAAGTAGCAACAATACCATATCTTGACGTCCTTGCTGAGAAAAAGCTCCATCTTTTTGCGGGTTTATCTGGTAATTACCATGTCATGGGAAATCTCTTCCTCAGATATTCACCATATCGCTGGAAGATGGCCGGTATGGGAGCAAGGGCCAGGCAAATGAAGCCAAGGAGACTGTTGCCCCACGCGAGACCCAGTCTATCGTACATAGCTTGTCCAGCAAGTGGCAAAAAGGCTGCAAAAAGGTATCGCAGGCTGCTATTTGCAGCGAGCACTGAAGCAGCACCTTGGGGACCGTGAGAAAAGACCAGATATGCAGTTGTCGGCATAATAATGGCAAATGAGCCAAATCCGACAAAAACCGTACCGAGAATTGGCACAATCCAATGGGCACGCTCATATGCACTCCAGCCATACCAGAAAAAGCCAATGGGAAGCAATGGTGAAAACCAGGTCATCAGAGGCAAGTAGCTCTCTGGCTTCATCTGGCCATTCTCATCGACCCATTTCTTGGCCATTTTTAGGTTCAGCCAGTTGAAGATGAAGAGAGCTCCGACCATTCCAATGCCGATGCCGACGTAAGCCAGTCCAGCAACGCCGGCCTTGAAACCGTATTGCTCGCCAAAAACGGTGGGAAAGGTAGTAAATAAAAGATAGATGAGTCCGAAAACGAAGGCAGTATAGATCGACAGACTCCAGACCTGTGGCAGGAAAAGAAGCATCTTGAGCGGGCGCGTCAAGGACCGAAGAGCAACTTCGCTGGCCGGCTGCTGTGGCTTCGGTGGCATCCCAGGCATCGGACCCGGAATCATAAAAGGTTTTCCCGTCCTCTTAGTGATTTCAGCTCCTTTGCGCCCCAGCAAAACAGATGCGCTCGTTTCTCGGAGGAAGAAAAAGCTGAGAATGGTCAGGACGCCGTTGATGATGGTCATGATGCGGAATGTCCAGCGCCAGCCAATATCCTGCGAGACGAAACCGCCTACCACCGGGCCAATTACCTATGAGGTAGAAAGTTAGACCAGGTCAAATAGAATCAATATGGTGGACTTACAGGTCCCAGAAGCGGTCCCAGTGCGAATAGTCGAAGTGCTTTGTTGTCTTTCTTCGGATCCGTTGTGAAATCGGCAATTGTTCCGCCGCCCACAGTCATGGGTGCGGAACCTGCGCATCCAGCAAGGAAACGGAAGACAATAAACATTTGGATGCTAGTGCTGAAAGCACACGCCAGATTGAATGCAAGGAAGAAAATATTGGAGAAGTGGTAAATGATTAATCGGCCGTATACTTCCGACAGAGGAGATAGAATCATAGGGGCGAGAGAAAATCCCAAAAGGTAAATGGACACTGTCAAGGCGATGGTGGTGGCGTTTGTTGTTTTGAACTCGATGGCTAGTTGAGCGGCTCCAGGAGCATACATTGTCGTTGCCAAATTTCTGATATTCTCATTAATTCAGATTCTCTCAAACTAGACGGTTTTTATGACTTACCCTGCCAGACACAACAAACTGACGAGAATTGTATGGATAAAAAAGGTCACTTTGGGCCAGTTCTTGGGGTTCTTGGGGTCGTTCGGTCCATCCCAATCCACAAGAACGTAATCTCCTTGCTGGTCATTGCCAACAGTGTCGACATCGCTGATGTCCAAATCAGCAGTTGGCTTTCGAATCAAGGTCCTGGTTGAAGATTGATTCGCAAGGGAATGTTGAGATGGCGGCAGCGGCAGCGACTGGGTCGAAGCCACTCCCGAGTTTGGTGGCTCCAAAGACATTGTTGAAATCACGATGAAGCAGCTGCCAGTAATGATTTGAAAGTTGCTTCGAAACTATCTAGCCAGCTGGTTTCGGGAGCCAAGTACACTACATTCTGCCAAGGAGCAGCGGGTGCCTATTCTTTCCACACAAGCTTCGCCTACCCTGGAAACACAGATCTACATCTACAGATGACACCCCCCTGGTTCAATGGGGATGCAAAGTGCCCCCGTATATTTTCGGCACTTGTCTAGGCTTGGCGGTGTAAAAGGTTCCTTGTGGGCAGTGGCTGGCCCGCTGAAGATCCGCTATTCTTAGCAGGGTTCACCATCCTGTCCCATGTTGCCGTCCGGAAGATGGCGCCTGACGGCCGGACTCACGCCAAAATCTCACTCTCTGGCAGGCGCTCCACACTCCCCACGACCTCCCACGCCCGTTCCTCCTACTTCCCACGCTACCTGTGCCGTTGACGTATGGGTTGTAAAGGTGTGTGAACCAGGGTCGCGCTTCGGCTAAGCCTCATCCCCCCTGTGACCTCCCCTCGGCGATATTGCGACAGCCCTACAATTGCGGGCGCTCCACTTGGGCTAGTGGCCGCGACATGGATATGACGGAATGACAGCTAGGGATTTGCCCCATCATCCAACATTTGTATCTCATCTCAACAAGGAGGCGGTTCTCGGAGATAATGGCCCGCACCACGGGACTAACACAGGGCTAAAATTGGGCTTTATTTCCAGTCAAAAGTTTTAGAAGAAGTTTAATGAATTCAATCAGATAGCTATTCTATAGATTTACATCTTGTACCTAATGCACACAATTGGATTTTCGACGCGCCACTGTAACTACTGTCTATGAGCTGGCTCGCTGAAGCTTTACTTTGACGCCATTTGCAGAGGCCACAGTCAAGGCCAGGAACTCGGTAAATGGCTCGGGGTCCATTGACTCAAGCTTCTCAAACACCTGCGCAAAACGCACCAAGACATAAAGCGACTCGGTAAGCGCATAATTCTGTCCAAGGCAAATGCGAGGGCCGCCGTTAAATGGCAGATATTGCTGTATTTCAAAACCAGATTAGTGCTGCGCCGGGCGAAATTAGAGTGCACACTTACCCAAGTAAATCGCTGGTTCTCCCAACGCTCAGGTCGGAAATCGTCCGCGTCGTCGCCAAATAGATCATATCTTCTGTGCAGAGAATACACTGTGTAGATAACAGGAGCATCCTTGGGGACAAGGATGGGATCCATACCATCAGGGCCACCGCCACGTGGAAGAACAGTGTCCCGAAGGGCAATCTTGGCGTTGTTGGGAACCGGTGGGTATAAGCGCAGGGCTTTCCATTTTGTCAGTATTTTATTTTTTATTTTTTCAATGCCTTTTTCGTGTTTTGACACTCACTTTCGTTGATGCAGTACTTGGCGTACTTCAGGTTTCGTAGCTGTTCATACGTGGGGAGATCTCCGCGAAGCGTCTCTCGGACCTCTTGCTGCACCTTGGCCCACTGCTCCGGGTTGCGCGCCAAGGAAAAGAGACAGCTGCCAATCAAAGCCGCCGTAGTGTCCCTGCCAGCCAAGAGAAGACTAAGAAGCTCATCACGTAGCTTTTCCCGGTGGTCAGTGGCAGCAGCAAGTTCTGTCAAAAAGGTGCGTCGGCCATCCGTATCCGTGGGCGGCTGAGCATCTCCAGCTTTGGCATCTTCAAGGTACTTCTTTCTGTACGAGAGCGCTTTGTTGACGTACTTGTCGGCATACTCTCGGCAGATGCGGTTCGATTCCACAGCCTTGGGGTCGGTTCTGCGGAATTTGTACCAGGGTCCCATCCGCATGCCAAGAGAGATCTCATCCAGGGCATACGTGAAGGCCTCGCTGAATTCGCGGTTGACTCCACTGACAAGGGTGTCGGTTGACTCTCCAAACAGGAACTCGGTAGACGAGTCAAGAGTGAAGCTCAGAATAAGAGGGTTCAAGTCGATGGTTTTGCCATCATTTGGGATAGACTTCAACAGCTGCTGCAGGTGTCTTTCAATCATGGAGAGGTCTGCAACCTGCTCTTTGGCAAAGTTGGGCCGCAAGAGGGCTCTAGAGTGAGACCATTCCTCTCCATCGGTGACAAAGACACCTCGGCCAAGCATCGGGCCCATGACCTCGGGTCTGTTTCCGAGAGAATAATCTTTGAAGTTGGTTGCAAGCATGGCCTTGATGTTCTCAGGCTCGACTGTCCAAATACTGGTACCCCCAAGAGCTCGAATCTCATGGGTGTAGCCGATTTTCCTAAAGTTCTCCGTCAAGTAGTCAAGGTAACGGCGTTCGCCGTGGCTCTTGTTCATCGCGCGGATGAAGTTGATGCCAAACCATTTTGACGGGAACTTGTTGGTCACGGGCCGACAGCCATGGAGGGCGCGAAACTTGCGACGAGAGAGGGAAAGTGATACGCTCGAGAGAATGTACCACCCGGTAAAGACGATGGTGAGAGTGAAAAGAGCCGTCAAAGTCATCGAGCCTTGGACTCGGGACCTGAGGGCAGAAAGGACTTGGTAGGCAGCCATGATGGGACACGGCAATGTGGCTACTCAGAAGGTCGCAGTGCGGTGTCCCCTAGTGGATATTTTACCATTCAAAAAAAAAATGACAATCATTGACAGCGAATTATGCTGCAGATAACGCATCACAAACTGATGCCTTGGGAAATGGTCCGATCCGACTTGCCAGTTTTCGATAGGTACTCGTCGACTGCCATGATGCCAGAACTGGCCCCCATCATCCTATACAAGCCTACATAAGTCCCTGCAGAAGGATCTCCTAGCGTGCTGGACTGCCTCAAGGTTCCGAGCGTGGCTAGAAGGGGGTGAATTCAGAATTCCACGACCCCTGTCTGTCAGCCGTTCCAGGGTCCATGATACGCTAACCACCCGGGGGTGTGTCAAAAAGAATTATGATTTTCCCGCCATTCCTTTCCCATGCCCAGAGTACGGGGTAAAACGACAACAATGTGCATCTCCACAGATGGCAAATTACGTGTCACGCCTATATCAAGGAAAACGGGTATAGGAGGATTCAAGCTAGCCCCGTAGAGATGCCGAAAGATAAGCCCCAAAGTCAGAGGAATCTCAGCTACAATCCCTAACCTAGCAAATCACTCGTCAGTTTCTAGTTACAATGACTTCACAGATGACTCGTAATAACGCCTCTATGTCACATTCAGGCACACCGCATGAGGGCGGTGCAGCTTAGGGCCTTGCGCGTACCGTGGGAGGGCCGAGAGATCAGCGTTTTGGTTCCGTGCGACTCTTACAATGTAAGATCTAGTTGACCATCGTCAACGTTCAATTCCGCTAGTTGAGGAATCTCATGCCGAGTGGAGATGATTGGCACTCTGCGTCGTTCCTTGGAAATTCACCGATGTTTGTTGTATATAAATAACCTCATTTTTTGGATATAAAGTACGCTGACTGAGCGCAAAGCACCAGTATTGTGCACTCACAAACATTTCTCTATCCATTATACAGATATCCATCACTACTACAAAACACCGCCACAATGGGATCCAAGGCAGACGAAAAGTTCGAGTACGTGTTTCCCGACATTTCCGTCGAGAATGAGCGTCTCGCCGGTCAGCACCAAGGCATCAAGCTGGGCATGGGTCGCCGGCTCTGCCTGGCTCCATTGGATCTGACTCGTCCCAACCTGAGGATCTTTGACGGTGGCACTTCGGACGGTGAGTTCTTGCTGCAGAAGCCTATTCGCTGCGGGTGATACGAGTCGCCGACTGACACTTGATAGGATACTGGCTCGACGACCTCAAGAAGGAGCTGTCCCAGCCCGACACGTGCGAGCTGATTGGCGGCGACCTAACGGGGGAGCGGTTCCCAGAACAGCCTCCTGCAGGCGTGCAGCTCGTAGTGCAGAGCTCCACCGGACCCTTCCCTGACGACTGGATCCAGAGCTTCGACCTGGTCCACCAGCGCCTGACGCTCGCAGGGCTGGGCAACCAGTCTCGCCACTGCGTCGACCAGCTCATGTCCCTCGTCAAGCCGGGCGGCTGGGTTCAGCTCGTCGAGCTGGACAACAGCTCCCACGAGCCCAACGGCCCAGCCGTCAAGGGTCTCGGCGCCCTCGTCGGCCGCCTCGCCGAGGGCATGGGAGCGGACCTCAAGTACCGCGGCGGCGGCATGGAGAATTGGGTGCGGGAGAACGGCTTCATCCGCGTGGGCTCCATCTTGGCGCCCGTCTGCATGGGCGCTGAGTGCCCGGATCCCGCGCTACGCGAGCAGACGACCAAGGCATTTTCCTTTACTGCAGAGCAGCTGATCAAGGCCTGCAAGCGTGAGTTCTTTTTTTTTTTTTTTTTGGCAGCTGCAGCTGCAGCTGCAGCGTCCCGTTCCCGTCCGTAGCGCACACACTAATGGTGAATCACACAGGGTTCCCCGGTGGAATCAAGGTCATGACGGACGAGGAGGCTGAGGGCTTCGTGCAGAAGCTCGAGGACGAGCTTCGAACCAGGGGTGGATATTTCCCTGTTCGCGTCGTCTGGGGAAAGCGACCCGTCAACTAACGAGCCTTGCCAACGAAAGGCTTGTTTCTACGACATGCGTTAGATATTATGGGGCGTAAGAATTTAGTAACCTGGTCTGATGGGTGAAGGCGAGGCTTAGCGTCTGGAACAATTGTAGTTGCATTTGCCTGGTTGGGCAAGTGCTGGGGCTGCTGAGGCCTATGCGAGGCCGAGTTTGGTAAATGATGGGCGCGCTGTGTAAATGAGCAAGACAGGGTTTCGCGTTGCTACCCTATAGACGTCAAAGCGACGCACTCTAAATGAAAGAATATTTTTAAAACATAGGAATTACTAATTGTTTTCGTTTAATGATTGTTTTATTTTGAAACGACACATATAATTTGTTGTCAGTCTTAAATTCTTCTTTTGGTCTAATTCGGTGTTGAGATTTCGGGTTGTTGCGAGTACATTTTACTTTAGACCATGTGAAACACCTTGCTAAGCGGCTCGCAAAAACTTGCCATCTTTCGTATAATTAACGTATTTTTCTGCCGCCCCGCTTTGCAACGGGGCTGGCACGGCATTTCTATCCGCGTAAAAGCGGAGTCTCAGTCTAATTGGCTAGGTGGAGGTCCCCTCGATGATGAATTTCGGGCAATAATGCTGGGCAGGGGGGTCAACTGCCGATCTTGTGGGGGTGTCGTACTTTAGGGTGATGGGCGGCCTTCTGCGTGGTGTCTTGCTAGGAACTTTTATCAGGAGGATCCTATGACGAAATCCACCGTGCCTACGCGTCCCTGGCGGTGCCATGGATCGACTGCTGACAACATGTTGGAGTAGTTGGCCTGCTTTTGGGATCTAAGGATGGTCCTGGGCGTGCACTGGCGGGACGTGGGAGGCATCCTTTGTTACCATGAATAGCTGTCAGCTTGCTGGAACATGCTCGTGAAAGTCGCTTAAATCCATCAACAGAACCACAGCTTCCCTTCATACATGATATAAGAAGGCAAGTTTACGCAGGTAGCGGGGCATAGTCACTAAAGTAATCTAATCTATCTTCACACATTTTCGCAAACCGGAACGCCTAGTCCAATGGCCACCCAACCCTCCCCAAACGCAAAGGAGCCAACCCAGGCATGGGAGTCTCTATCGCGGTACCTGCCACCCCGCGACGCTGACACGGATTACTGGTGGAAGCGTACGGGACTTCAGGCAGCTTTGGTGTTTGAGAAGGCGGGCTACTCCGTTGCAGAGCAGTACGATGCGCTGCTGTTCCTTTACCACTGGATTGTGAGTCCAACCCTCAACAAAAATCGTGTTTTTTACTGACCCCATCGCAAGGTTCCTGAACTGGGCCCAAGACCATCTTCTCCAGCCCGAAAGTGGCATTCGTTGATGCAGGCCGATGGCTCTCCATTTGAGCTGTCGCTGAAGTGGAACACAGAGAGCGGACCGCCAGAGGTTCGATATGTGGTTGAGCCCATCAACAAGTTCACGGGCACCACCCTGGACCCTCTAAACTCGCAGCCTGCCATGGAGCTGCGGCACCGTCTGGCTGATATTCTTCCCGACATTGACCTCACTTGGTGCCACCATTTCGCTTCGGCCCTATTTGGGCACGACAAGGTTCGTCTTAAGCGTGAGATGATGCCTGTGGGTATGAAGATGCCCAAAAATTTCACGGTCCCTTCATCAATTGTCGCTCTCGAGTTCCCACACAACGGTGTCCCCGCTACCAAGTCATATTTGATCCCGCGCAAGCACGGCCAAGGCGCGTGGCTGCCCATCCCTGAGTGGGAGGAGGCCATCGCCGAGCTGGATCCTGTTAACAAGGCCCGCGCAGCCGTGCTGGACTTTGTGAACCGTGAACCTGGCGTCTTGGTGCCCATCATGCTGGCCGTCGACGACCGGGACGTGTCCGTGGCCCGCATCAAGTGGTACTTTGCGACGGCCCGCACCAAATTTGCATGGGCCCGCGACATCATGACCCTGGGCGGACGCATCACCAGAGAGCATCTGCCTCACCTCGAGAAGCAGCTCACCGACCTGTACGAGCTGATCAAGGGCATCACTGGCGTGCCCGGCGACCACCCGGAGGATGCTGAGCTGCCGCCCGCGCCTCGGTTTGACCCGGCCGCCGGCGAGGGCAATTACGTGCCGCTTCCTATCCCCGTTGCGGGCTACCAAGTCCACTTTAACATTGCGCCAGGCTCCGAGGTGCCGGGCGTGAAGCTGTACATCCCCATGCGCCGCTACGCGCGCGACGACCTCAGCGTGGCCCGTGGCATTGTGCGGGCCATGGAAACTAGCGGCAGGGGCCAGTACTGCCAGCAGTACCTGGACATTCTCGAAGGAATACTCCCTGCCGACAAGCATCTGGACGAGGTGAACTGCTTGCAGACGTACGTGAGCGCCTTGTTCAAGAAGAGCGGCGAGATTGAGCTGACGTCGTATTTGGCCATGACGCCTTACGGGCCAGATCACAAGGTGATTCCATATGTAGAGGAGAAGCAGTAGTGCTGGATTAGCCATAGTACGACTACGTAGATGATACATATTCAAGATAAGTACATGACAAGCTAAAAAGAAACACCTTTGATATTGTGCTAAAATTTGTTCATGCGAATCATACCTAAAAATTCCCGTACTTTTTCACAAATGCTTCAACCGTCACTTTGGTAAAGCCAAGCAATGCACACCCTGGCGATTTGGCTGATTCCGATTCCGAGGGCTGCACAATTTGGTATCAGCGAATGTGGAGCCCGGTATTAACCCGGTACAATGGATGACATGCTACGGAATCATTTGCCGTCGTAAAATACATGGGCTAGCAAAGTGAGATGCCAGTCGTACAGATTGTCGCTTGGCCCTGCACCTGTCAGCACGCTATGCGTTGCAGCACATTCCCCCCTGATGGCATGGCGGAGTGCAACGATCCCTTTCGGTCCTGCGCGAGACAGCGCGTGGCAACGGGCGGATTGCTGCGGCATGCGGGGCGGGGGGAGGCCACAAGGCTATAATTGTCTTCTTTATAGAGCACAAAGGAGGGTGTTTTCGGTCAAAGCACGCAGGGCCCAGTGTGGACATTGTTGAAGATCTTCGCTGGGTCGAGCTAGCCTCGTGTGGTCATTTACTCGGAGCGTGTTGATCACTTCCTCGGTTGGCCAGTGCTCTTCAACATGGCCACCACCAGATCCTTCGCGCGCCGGGTTGTGGGCGAAGAATTCACCCGACCATCACTTTTGCTCCTATTCACTGGTTTCCCCCACAAGGCTAGGTCATGGTAATGTGCCGGTGCTGAGGCTTTCCAAAGGATCATCTCGGCTGGTCGGATCCAAGGGGCTCCCAACACGGCTAGTGCGTTGTGTGATTGAAACCCGTCACTGCAACGATGCCAGTGGCTGCAGAGCGCTTGACATGTGTGACGTTGCATTGTCGTTAGTACGAGCTAGCCAGTGAACGTCTTTTTTGCTAGAGGACTTTCGTATAGCTGTGCAATAGGAAATCGACACAAAGGATCTGGGGTCTTTGGTACTATTCGAATTCGTGGCAAAATCTAACTGACAAATACATTCCGCCATCTCAAGGCACTAGGTTGCTCTCGTCTATCCTGGCTAGCTTCTTGAAGGCTTCCGCACCGCCCTTGATGTCAATCTTCGACAGCTTCTCGTCGATCCTCCTGCGGCTCTCCACCGCAGCGGCCGCCACTTCGTCCCACGATATCTGCTTCGCCCCCGTAACAGTCTTGCACGCCTGATCCTTCTCCCCGTTGATCTCCACCGGCAGCAGAGCCCCGTTGCGCTTGCGCACGATGCCATCGACGATGACCGTGTTCACATCCCGGATCGTTGCGTGCCGCACAACGGCCGTCACCGGGTCGTGCTGAGCAGCACAGACCATGGTTGGGCTTGTGGCGTCGAAAATGGTAATGTCGGCGAGCTTGCCCATGGCGATGCTGCCAATCTGCGATTCCATTCCTATGGCCCGCGCGCCAGCTATGGTGCCCAGGTTGAATGCCTGTATGCTGTCTCCAATATTGCTCAGAGGAAATTTGCCCTCGTTTAGGATCTTTTGGTTACGGCTTTGACGCGCAAATTGAAGCGCCTGCCGCATCTGCGTCATCATATCAGGAGGCCCAAGGAAGTGGCCTGTCGCTTCGTTAGGGCGCTTCTATACTTGGTAGGCGAAGACGATTTTACTTACAATCAACACCCAAGGCAACTGGGACATCTCCACGGAATGCAAGGGGCTGGCCGAGACCGAGTTGAACTTCGGCGTCCGGTGCTGCTGCAACATAGGCTCCGGATTCCGCGATAATCTTCCCATCTGCCTCGGATGCCTGTGTTGCATGCGCAATGATCACGCCGGGCTCTAGCAGGCCGTAGTTCTTCATTAGCTCAGGGATCGATTGCAACCCTGCCTTTGTCAGCCTCAGAATACGAACATAAGAGCTAGAACATCTCACCAAAAATGTGGTTCTTGCAATAATGCGTGCTGAGCAGCGTGATGCCCCAGCCCTTGACTTGCTCCCAGATCTTGACCACTTTGTCCTTGGGCAGGAACCAGAGATCGAACCCAAAGCCGATTGAAACACGGCCATTTTCAAATGGCTGTGCCTTGGCGAGCGCTTCCAGCTGCTCAAAGAGCCAAGCTGGCAGAATATCGCCGTTGGGAATTAGGGGACACCACTGCTTGTACCTTACAATAGGCACATAGCAGTAAAATGACCGTAAACCAGAGTGTGCCGTGGCCGCGATAGCCTCATCCACTGGTCCTGTTAGCTATCATATCATACCCCACTATCTGTCAAGATTTCTTACCGTGTTCTGGGGAAGATGTCATGTGCGCATGGTCAACCACAGTCGTGGTTCCCGCGTCGATCGACTCAAGACACCCGGTAAGTTGGCCCCAGTAAATATCCTCTGGCGTAAAGTTGCCGCTCTGCAAACCACCGTGGCAGACATAGTCAAAAAGGGTATGCTCTGCGTGCCGGCCTTTCAACTGGGTCATCCAAATGTGGTTATGCGCATCAATCATGCCCGGGGACACGATCTTGTTTGTGCAGTCGATGATTTGTGCATCTACAGGCTGCTCCAGTGACTTTCCAATAGCCGCAATATTATTGCCTTGGATTAAGACATCGGTCTGAGGCAAAGGCACAACGCGATCCCCTTCCTCATGATGCAAGACAGTGCCGTTCCTAAGAAGAATGCTGCTTGATTTGGACATTTTTACGGCTGTGCTCGATGTGCTGTGGACGTAAAAAAATGGAAACATGGGTTTGTGATCAAAATATGTAGCACTACAAGCGTGCAAAACTGAGCTTCTAATTATATCCAATTAAGACCGAATCTAATGTTGCTCAACATGGAAATTCGTTTTATAGCTTGGTGTTATTGTCGATCAATGACATGTCCTACAAGATAAGCCCACCCCTCGTGTCCTTTGAGGATGAAGGATGAGATCCACAACCTCCAACGGGTCCGCTGGCTGAACCCCTGCAGCGCTAGTGCTGACTTCCCAACTACCGTGAATTGCACTGGCGCAGTCATCCTTTGCGACGATCTAGGTCGTCAGCATCATTCTTTCCGATCCGAAAACGCCGCCCCCGGAGTACCTAGTCCTTGCCCAACGCCGATAATGCCGTTGAGCTGGCCTGTCCCTGTACACACCGTATAATCGGATGACTGGGGATTACTCTCGCACAGGACACCGCTGATTACAGTGCTCGTTAACCGGATACTTATACGACACCTAACTCGTTACAGTGTACTGGTGTTACATGCACATACAGGATTCTCCACCAAAGGACGTACTATTTTGCAACATGGCTCCAGAAGGCAAGGAATTCAGGGTCCTCATCGCCGGCGGCGGTGTCGCAGGCCTGACGCTGGCTAATATGTTGGAAAAGTTCGACATTGACTACCTGATTCTGGAAGCTCACGACAAGATTGCCCCGGCCGTTGGGGCAAGTATTGGCATGTTCCCTAATGGGTTGCGAATTTTGGACCAGATTGACTGCTATGAACCCCTGCGTGGTTTCATGGATTACTCCAAAGAAGTTAGTCACACGCGACTAAAGACGGGCAAATCTGCTGTGAGCGTGCCTAATTTCCAGAAGCATGTAGAGACGCGGTATGTATTTTGATACCAGATTGAAGAGCTTGACTGACCGTTGGTGCAGCCATGGATATCCGCTCATGTTCTTTGATCGCCAATGGCTCCTGCAGTCACTGTACGATAAGATACAGAACAAGGATCGAGTAAATCTCAATGAAAGAGTTACTCGAGTCGATCTTGTTGAGCAAGGCGTTGAGGTAGCCACTGCTAGTGGAAATACATTTTGCGGGTCCATAATTATTGGAGCAGACGGTGTACACAGCGCTGTCAGACAGGAAATGTACCGCCTGGGCAACCAGCTTAAGCCTGCATACTTCCCGGTCAACGAGCAAGAAACTGTACCTTGTCACTATTTGTGCAATTTTGGTATTGCACAGAACGTTCCCGGCTGGGTTCCTGGTGACCAGAACACAGTCCTTGGTAATGGATACTCCCAGTTGGTGGTGTCTGGTCCCAAGGATAGGGTGTATTGGTTCTTCTTCTCTAAGCTCCCAGAGACAAAGTACGGCAAAGAGATTCCAAAATGCACCAAGGAAATGGAGGCTGAGTTTGTTGCGAAATATATCGACACTCCCGTCACCGAAAGGGTTACGTTTGGACAAGTCTATGCCAAGCGACTGTCCTCAACATTAACTCCGGTGCATGAGTATGTGTGCAAGAAGTGGTTCTTCAACAGGATGCTTATTTTTGGCGACTCCGCACACAAGGTTTGTTATCCCTGAAGCACCTGGCCAAAATCATGACTGACTGTAGCGGTAGCCAAATCCTATCGGCGGCCAAGGTGGCAACGGCGCCATCGAATCAGCAGCAGAATTCATCAACGCCCTTTTGCGAAAGAAAGATTCTAGACCGGAAGGCCTCCTGGATCTCACTGATGAAGATGTCACGGGCATCTTTTCGGAAATGCAAGCGGCTAGGCACGAGCGGGCTGAGCGCATCATCTTTGCAGCTCACCTGCAACAGTCCTTGGTCGCGTACGAAAAGCCCGGTCTCTCGGCATTTGTATGGCAGTTTCTCGTGCCTATGAAGGGAAATGAATCTTCTCTTTCCTTGTTTGGGCTCACGTTGGCACGCAGCACAAGGATAAAGAGGCTCCCGTTGAAGAACCGGCCGCATTCTATTCCGTACAATGACGAGCTGCCCACGTTGCCACTAAAACGCGGGAGCTTCGGGCAGATGGCATTTTCTGGATTGATGGTCCTGCTATTCATAGTGGCTCTGAAAGCCCCCAAAGAGTCCGACCTTCAGTATGATTTCGTCAATCATAAGATTGGGCCGGAAACCCCAGCTCTTGCTGGCTCTTGGTTGACAGGTCTACCATTCAAGCCAGGCCAAAGCATTGCCGCGCTATATAGAATGACGCAACTCCTATCTCCAACGTTGATCTATACTCTCGAGGGGTACAGGCTAGGAAACTGCGGAACGTTTTTGGCGCTGCCCAGCCTGTATCTGGCTGCAGCAGGATTCTATGACATCGAGGCTGTAGCACCAGTCTATGCCATGCTCAACGCAATTTTGTCATACGACTTGCCCACCGGACGCTTCATCCAGCCTTACGTTCTCTTTACCTTTCTTTTTGCACTCACATTGAGCTACATCCTACCGATGACACTCATAGTCTCTGGTATCAGTGTCCCCAAGACATGGGAGGCCGAGGCTTCAGTGAGGAACTTCGCACCGCTGGTTGCGAGCACATTGACGTTTGCAATTTCGTCCGTTGTGAGAATCTGCAAGGAGACTACAATGATTGAGGAAGAGAAGGAAGAGTCGGACCTGGATCGATACAAGGGCTATGATGTATGGATTCTCAAATTCACCTATGGTTGCGCCTTTATCCTCCAGGCAGTATTGCACTTTGCTGCGATTTTGTTTCGTTCTCACTACAAACCTTCCGCTCCCAACGGATCTTTGGCCCTCATCGGGGCATTTTACTCCATTTTGGACTCTGGTAATGTCCAATCTTACACGGGAGGTCTCTTCAGCGGTGGTTATTCTATTGCTGTGCTTGTGTGGCTTCTGTACGGCCTGTATTCAGTGTGGAATCTGAGGCGTCTGGGATACTTGAAGTCAAAGGATGTAATTTTCCCTGCATTTTGCTTTGTTGTGGGTCAAATGTTGGTTGGCCCAGGTGCAGCGTGGATAGGATTGTGGTATTGGAAAGAGAGCGTCATTCTCGGGCTGGGCAAGCGGTAAGATTTGAAGGTAGTTGTATTTGAATGAGAAGATTGATATGTTAACACTACAACTCATTATCGTATAAAATAGATGCGTATAAAGACGAAGATTCGGCAGCATTCATTGAAAGAATGCTAGATGAACAAAGGCAACCAGTAAACAGCGAGTTTCCATCCCTGTCTGAATTGTGCATTGGTTGATGTTCTCGGCAGAGCGACGTATACACAGCTGATGAAACAACCGTTGCAAATGTCTCGGCGTCTTTCCGTTTCGGCCGCTGCCGTCTGTCTTGCGTCTGTGCCCGATAGGCTAATGGTGTTCCATGGCCCAGTGCTACTGCATCCCACACACACAGCGGCCCACCCTCGGCACCAATATCAAGACTCCTAAAAAGAGGGCCATGTTACATCCCGTGACCATCACTGTGAGACAAATGTGTGTTCTGCTGCCATGATCACGGCGGCCTTCCAATCCTTGCTCAGCGTCGCATCCCAGCTTCCCATTCGGGCAGGTGTTCACGACACCACCATTAGCCCGCTTGTGTGGCTAAAGAGTGGTATCGGCGATAAAAAGCGGTTTTTAAACTTATTTTCCCCCGCCAAAGTAGGATAAGATATGCCGATTGCCACCAGGAAGACTAGTTGGGTCCAGATTCCTGGACAAAGTGTCTTGTGCCAATATCATGCCTCACACACGTGTTGCTCTTGTGCCTCTATCAAATGACTTTTTTGCCAGCACATTTCTACGCTTTTAGGACCGAATACTGTTACTACGGATTGATTTCTGGCAGAGTTGAGTTCACGGTCGAAATGACTGCTGCTACGCCGGGATTTGTAGTCATATGAAAGGCCGATGATGACATCACGACGGTGGTGCTTTGTCGATAATATCCGAAAATTCAATAGATGCAGTCGCATTTTAGGTCACTTCTCAAAAATCGATTATCCGATTTCCTTTATCCAGCGGTCTTGTGGAAGAAGTATTGTGAACACGGGGACGCAACGTTGCAATCTTGAGGTGTTCCGTGATGAAGACTTTTAATTTTGATCATTTGTCAAGCTGTATTTGTCTATTGTGAATGGGATCAAGTACTATAAAGCAACAAGAAAAAGCCGACTACTTTATTTCCACGCAAGGCATTTAGATCTTTACACCACTGCAGCCTATTAACAAACAATACCAAAAATATCGCCCACCTTATAGACAAAGACGAATATTGTTCTAAATTTATCACCATGGCGCCCTCAGCAATTCCAACTCTAAAGGTGGACGATGCAGTCGTGTCAGAGGACAAGATTTCCAAAAAGGCAACGACTTACGCCAACTCAACTTACTTTGTAAACTGGTACGTGTTATGTCTTTGGGATGCAATAGAGTCACCACCTCACTATTTGAAGGGGCATTTACGGAAGGAACTACCAGCCTCAGAATCTTCCAGCTTCTCAGATCTCACAGGTCCTCTATGCCTTTATGAATCTACAAGCGGATGGAACTGTGTACGTGTTTTGCTTTCAAACATGACTAATGTCCTGCTCACCCATTCAAGATACACTGGCGACTCTTATGCCGACTTGGAGAAGCACTATGACGGTGACTGTAAGGAACCCCTACTACAATTATCTTTAGCAGTGTTTCTTTACTAACTGACACCCAAAGCCTGGAACGACCCGGGAACGAATGCATATGGGTGTGTGAAGCAGCTTTTCCTTCTCAAAAAGGCTAACCGTAAGCTCAAGGTTATGCTGTCTATTGGCGGCTGGACCTGGTCGACTAATTTCCCGGCTGCTGCAAGCTCTGCTACCACGCGGGCTACGTTTGCCAAGTCTGCTGTTACCTTAATGAAGGACTGGGGTTTTGACGGTATCGATGTGGACTGGGAGTACCCTGCCAATGACACCGATGCCACCAATATGGTCCTGCTGCTCCAGGCTGTTCGTGCTGAATTGGATTCATACTCTGCGCAATACGCATCCAACCATCACTTCTTGCTCTCGATTGCCGCCCCAGCTGGCCCTGACAATTACAACAAGCTTCACCTGAAAGACCTTGGAGCCGTTCTCGACTATGTCAACTTGATGGCATACGACTACGCTGGCTCGTGGAGCACATACTCAGGCCACGACGCCAATCTCTTCAAGAACGCAAGCAATCCCAACGCCACCCCATTCAATACCGATGATGCCGTCAAGGCTTATATTGCTGGCGGCGTCCCTGCACAAAAGATTGTGCTTGGCATGCCCATCTACGGTCGCTCATTCCAGAGCACCTCCGGCATTGGACAGACCTTTTCTGGGGTTGGGTCCGGAAGTTGGGAGAACGGAATCTGGGATTATAAAGCTCTGCCAAAGAGCGGAGCGACAGTGAATTATGACAGCGTCGCCCAAGGATACTACAGCTACGACTCGAGCAGCAAGGAGCTCATCTCCTACGACACTCCTGCCATGGTTCGAACCAAGGTGTCGTATGCTAAAGGCCTCAGCCTTGGTGGCAGCATGTTCTGGGAAGCTTCTGCGGATAAGACAGGCTCAGACTCGCTCATTGGCACTAGCTACACAGCCCTTGGGTCCTTGGATGCTACCGACAATTTTCTTAGCTACCCAAACTCTAAATATGCTAACATTGCTGCTGGACTGAACTGAGTAGGTCACAACGGTGTTGGCGATTTCAGACAACCGCCTGTGGTATGGTGAGATTTATTGGGGTCCTTATTTTCAATGGCTTTGTTTCTGTGTTTGATAGGAGTACCTGGTTGCTCCTTGAGCATGGTCATGTGTATACAGGTGCTTTAGTGTCTACATAGTTCGCTTGCTGCATGTATTCATTCATTAACATCCATAACTATTTCATTATCTTTATTCAGATCTGACCATGCCTGCCACGATTTGTGCCAATATTTTCTTCAAATAGCCTCCGTTAAGTTTGCAAGATGATTTCGGGCGGCCCACTCTTCCCAAACCCTGACCTATTTTGACAGCCTGCTATTCAGCCTTGGACTTGGCGCAAGGTCTGGAGTCCTGATACCGGGCGTCATTTACGAAATTTATACGCTCGTAATTATTTAAATATGGACCGGGCAATAAATCCATGCACCACAAATCTCCCGCGCCATTGTTACAAGCTGACACATGGATCATGATGCAGCCGGCCCACTCGGGTACTCCGACTTGGTCGCCCTTATGATTGAATCATTCCCAGGCCAAACTCTAAAAGCCAAAAGACCCAGAGTGGAGAAACCGCTGATTCAGTGGTTTACAGGCTTGATGGCCGTGCATAGCTTTGGTTTCACTTGTACAATTGATCAATAGTGCTTCCTAAGACGAGGTTCGGGTCAGTTCTTTCACGAAATCTGATGAGGATTTTGAGTGCAAGTAGGACATATTAAATATAGATGTCTGCGACCATGGCGACGCCAAATATTTCGCCTCGAACGCCTCACTGGATGACCAGGCCCACCGTCTATGGCTTTTCTCTACAGTACAAATGCCCACTTCTAGAGGCGAAATCGAGTATGTTTTTTTATCACAGCAAAAGCGCTGCAGTCCATTCCAATGGACGATTTTCTCACAAATATCTCTTTTCTTGGTGTGGTTCGGACACGCGTGTTTCCCTTCCCGTGGTTGGTTGACATTGGTCAGGGTGATTCGAGGTACGATCGCTGGGATCCGTCTGGGTGGTAGGCTTTGCTGACCGGCTCAATGGAAACTCTCATGGTACGGGTAACAACAACGCCTGATGGATGTGCTTGCGTGCCTTCGGTCAGGTATTCCTGCGATTCAGAATCCCCCAATGTCTTCAGCTGGATACCCTCTTCATCAATCATACAATAGGCTCTGCTGCCAGATGTTGAATGAGGGCCTGATTTTAGTGCACTTGAGCCGCCACCATAATCCTTCCCCGTCAGACCTGATCCGCTAGTGTTTGTCTTCATACCGAAGCGCCTCTTTATTACGCGGAGGAGCCCGGTTTCCTTGAGTATGCGGGCGACGCAAGGAACGCCGATGACGACGAATGCGCACGTCATCTCGGACGTGGCCCAAAAGACTAGAGATGCAAGCTTATACGTGTTGTCTGTGGTCGACTTGTTGAGCACCGTGACGATCAATCGCGCACCCGCAGAAACACAAGCACTGCAGGATATACCGATATTAGCCTTTGAAATGAACAATCCTCATGGATCAGGTCGGGCTGCAACTTACAGTAAGCCCAGGCTGAAGATGAGTGATATTCCTATTTTCTTTCTGATTGACATTTTCAATGACCAGATCTTCTGCTGGGGTAGAAAGAAGATGATGACGTCGCCCGGAAGGTGGAGAGCTGCAACGACCACTTGAAGGCTATAAATGTCCCAGCATTTGCGATCCTTGGTAAAGTACCAGATACTGTCGTGTGGGGTACATTGGACGTTGAGTGAAACGATGATGGCGATGCTTGCCAAAACGTGGACTATGACGAGAATAACACATATCCACCAAAACGCGCTCCTTTTCTTATTGCCGTGGGGAATAAAGATGCGGCACCATTCGGTAAGAATCGCGGCTTTAAGAGAGGGCATGACGACGGAAAAACAGACTCCGAAAATCAGCAGCCACTGTTTCCTGTCAGCTTATAGTCGCAAGAAAACCTCTCACATAGGCAAATTACATATTGAGTCGTAATCAAGTCCCGGAGACTGACGTTCCATTGATGGACAAAATAACCCGGCGCGTCAAGGAACTTGAGCAGTGAACAGATGCAGCCCCAATAGCAACCCTCCTAAGGCATTAGCTGATGTCGATGGATATGTTGCGGTCGGTACACACATAAGCGATGAGAGTGAGGACTGTATCATTGCCATATGTTAGTAAAAGGCTTTTTCGTCTACAACACCGCATCCCGGATTGGACGGCATCCAACAGAAGATCCTAGTAAATACCTTCCTCCAACTGGCACTTTTTCGCCAGGTACAGACGAGCATAGCCTCTCAGTAAAACACAGACGGTGGCGACGGAACTGCAGACGATGATCAGGGTCAAGGCGACTCCATTCCGATTCGGCGGGTCCACGAGATTTGACGTCTCGCCCTCCGGCGGTGCGAGAGCGGGACCATCAAGATCCATGACATGGACGGAAAGTCGACGAGCTTAGCGAATATTCATGGAGCGATATTTTTCTCGAAAAAGCCAGTCAAGCCAACTGGGCTGCAATTGTGGCCTTGCCGGATGTTTTAAGTACTCCGATGCCAGCCCCCCAGTTAGCCAAGAAACTAGGGGTCCATGACTACATTGCCCGTCCCTCGGTACGGCTTCATAATCACTCCTTGGTGACACAGGCTAACGAGACGATGAGTGCCGTTGGACTGAACGGAATCTTCCCCCGGGTCCACTCACTGCCGCGGGCTACAGATCAAGGCAAAGCACTGACGATCGCCGCACCCGCAAGGGCGATTTAGCTTTCTTCAGGTACACAGGCCACATATGGTCCGAGATTAATGCTTCAAACAAATCGCGTATTACTACCGTAGGGCGGAGAGCGAGGAGCGAGTGGATTGTCGACGGCGGACTTCTATCCCAACGCCAAACGTTATTTTGCCGCAGTTACGTCCCTGTCGTCAGATTTATTTCTTCATCTTCTGTGCGTTTCAACTAGCTTGATCTGGTCCTGACTGAACTCGCCAACCAATGTCTTGACCCCTTTAATTATTTGACCTCGCGTGAATACATAGGCGTGCTCCGTAGTTTGCGGCGATTGCCGTCTAGTTGATCGCGGGACGGGGTGGATTAGCTTTTTTCTTATCCTTGCGGAGTATGCGTGTGCGGCTTAGTTGGCCCCATTATTTGCGGAGTATCGCATACCACACATTTCCCGGGGCCGATGGCACAGCGCGTGCCTGGTATTCTGCAGCCTCCTCTTGCACTTATTGTTGCGCAAAGGGGGGCTTGTCCCTAACTCATCCCTCTCGAGCTAGCTTAGACGTCAACTCAAGGTTCATCCCGACAATGGCAACCGGCATCAACACTAATCGAGCGCTAGCGGCCTAGCGAGAACATCAGGGTCTCGTGCCAGCATAGAGGTTTAATTTCGGGTCGAGTCGGCTTCCTCGTCAGAATAGCATCTTTTCGGGGTAGATTTGTTCATCGTACGAACTACGGATCTTCAATCTTGGCAATTCTGAACCCTGATTGTTTCCAACAACTTGCGGAGAAGTCCTAGGGTTGTATTTTCGTTTCTGCAATAGCAGGCATTAAAAGCATGATTCCAGACGATTAACGACGCCAAAGTGTTTTCGGAAAGACAAGCATCCCATTCCTACCGTAGATATACACCATCACTGGCCGATTGGTTATTCGATCAAAAGCTGAAACAGGAAGGGCTGAACTAGTGCAACATCAATAAAGTCAGTTCCATAGTAAATATATGATTTGGCTGGGTGAAATTGGCCTCTAACCTTGGGCTGACCAGATGGAATCATGACATCTTCAGTCCCATGTTATATACCCCTCCATCGAGCCCCTAATCAACCAGTTGATGAAAAAAAAAGCCGCAATTTACAGGTGTTACAAAGCGCAACAAACAAGGCGTGGGCCGAAATGTCAAAGACCCAGGTCTCCCGAAAACCCGCCCGAGTGGGCAACATAGTTCAGTATGGGTTCAAATTTCTCCGAAGACTGGTCATATCGGAATCTCCGTGTTCGCATAGAAACATATCCGCCAGGGCATTGGTAAGCTTTGTCGGAGTTGACGTCCAAAGGGGAATTTAGTGGGGACAGCCCAGGGGATATTTGTCGTTATCAACGACGTCGTGGTGTTGATGGCGGTGGCGCCCGAATTTTGTGCATGCATCAAAGATGCCCGTCCGTGCCATCCGGTGTTTCATAAAAGGGTGTACACACAAGTTATGAGCCTCCACAAGATGGGAGGTGGTGGATACTTATGCATAGAGACAACAGGAAATTGTTTTCGCATTTGAACTCAAAATTTACTTAGGCTCTCAGGGCTTCTATGATAAGATTTTGTCTGAGTTGGATTTACAACAAGAAGCTTGATCATTAGAATTTGCTTGCCAGAGGAAATTCTGTACTTAAGTCAGGCAAACCGTAGCCAAGGTGAGATATGTAAGCCATAAACTCCTATTTCACAAGCGTGACTTGGCAGGTACCGCTGCATCCAAGTCAAACCTTATTTCAAGACCCTCACTTATTTTTGGCCGTCTCGGAGGCCGAACCAACCCTCTTGATGCCAATCCCCAAAACCAACAACACCCTGATCAACACCGCAGGCAAGGTGGTGATAAGAACGGTCCAGTCGTCCGCCGTCCAATCGACCAACTTAAGCCAACTCCCCAGACCTCCAACAGCCTGGAAGGTGCCAAATGCATTCCAAAGGTCACTCAGCAGCATTCCGGTACAGAGAAGTGTCCACAGCCTCAGGTCGTCGTACAGACGGAGAATGACAACCTCTACGAAGGAAAAGTAAAGCCAACCACCTGCAAGCTGAGTGTATAGGAATGTGGTGTTTTCGGTGAAGGGAACCCCGCCACGCGTCATGGTGTGGGTGTACCCGGCAGGATTAAAGGTCGCTATGGCGGCGCCCACAGTGGCGAGCAAGGGCTCGATGTAGAGGAGGATAACGCGATAGATGAGAGGCACCGATTCCGTGGCGGAAACGGTACGAGGTGGGCTGACAGACGACATATTGACGCGAATGAATATGCGCACTAAAATCGGCGCTTGTGTTTTGGACAGTTTGAGGTTTCTGAGTTTGCCATGACGTCGATGGGTGCTTGGCTCCACAGAGGTAAGCACAGTCAGACGTTAATCCCTGATATCTAAGGCAGAATGATCGGAAGGTTACCCCATAGTAATTCTGCAGGGTCTTTGTTAAAACGAATTTATTGCTTCTATATCTCTAAGTGATGACAAAAAGGGTCTTTTCTAGGCAAAAGTGAGGCTCAACTCCACGCCCCATTTGGACATGCCAACAAACTTAGCATACACGCTTTTGGCCAATCCGGGGGAAGGCCGGGGGAAGAGTCGGGTAAAAACCGGTCTCGGATACTCAAACATCGGCACCAGCAGCCCTGTGCTCACCGTTCTTCATCTCTCGACCCGACATTGCGTAGCCTTGGTGATCTGGCAGATGATAGTCCCTCTTCTTAAACTCCTCTTTTAAGGACAGGGTCTTGAGTCCCACATAGAGCAAACTGGCAATGCAGAGCATCTCTGGAATAATACCAAGAATAACTTGAGCTGCCTTGGATGTCAAGAAGTTCGACTTTGGGTCGGAAATTTCCACCTGGAGGAATGTAATCGCATAGATAAGCCGAAGTCCGATGAACGGAATGGCGACAAATACGCCGTTCAGAAGCTAGGTTTCCGGTTAGCCTTGCTCTAGAAAAAAGAATTGAAGATAGGAGGGGTTATGAGAATAACTTACAGTCTTGCCACTCTTGACGGTAGGGACCTCGATGGCCACGACAGTTTTGAGAGCAATGACGGACCAAAAAGCCCAACCGAGGAGAAACAACCAGTTCAGAGCCATAAGAGCACATCCAGCATCCAGCAAACGCTTCACAGACGACATGGACTTTTTTTCTTGGACATTCACGACAGCAATGACTATTAGTACCATTCCAACGCCAACGATAGCGTGGTAATGGATGTCAAGAAACAGCTCCAGCTTCCGGTTCAAACGGGGGTTTGTAGCGCGTCTCCTAGATGCCGTTAGAGGGTTTCTTCGCTGTGAATTGTGAGGCGGAAAGACTCCTTACGCTTCGTGCAAAACGCCAGCCGTTGCCAGCAGAAGTGGCGAGAGACCGATGCTGTTGAGGATCACGGCACTGGTCGAGGTTTTGGAACCATGAAGGTTCATGGCGCCAGTAACAATGCGAAGGATGCAAAAGGTCTTGACATAGAACCAGCCCAGGAAGCCGGTTTTTCCATGCTTCCAGAGACAGTAAATGGCAGGCTGGACGAGCAGAAGGTAGATGGCGAGCTTAGCAGCGGAAATTGAGTCAGTCATGGTGAGGAAGGTAGATAGAAATGGTTGTCGAAATGAAGATGTGTGTTGTGTTTGAGAATGCATTGACATTGAATCGAACTCACATTTATTTTATATATTTTTCAACACGATGCTAGAGAATGAAGCATCTCGCCGTGGCTGCGTCGAATGTAATTGCCCAAAATGGAAGCGAGAACGAAGTAGCGGCTGAAGCTGCGACATGCACCCAGCCTCGGGCGCTAAACGCAGTGAGATGACCCGCTGAGCAAAAGTCCATTGCTGTCCACCATCTGCATCGCCCAGCTCAAATGCGATCGCCACTCATCCGGGACAGCGCCGTAGATGGCACGCACCTCGCGGGGCCCGGCATCTCCGACCCACCAAATGTCCCGCAGCGTGTTGAGCAGCGCAAAGTAGTACGCGAGGATCACCAGCGCCCGCGGCCGCTGCTCCTCGACGAGGCCGACGAAGCGCGTGTGGACGAGCAGCGGGAACACGATAAGCTGGCGGCCGAATGCGCTTACCGGCTCGTGCGCCCGGATGGCATTTAGGATGCCGCCAATCGAGTCCACAGTCGATTCGTAGGCATCCGCAATTTCCCCATCCCACGGTTCGGCAAGCTGGTAGGGCGTGCCACGGAGCATCAGGTGCCGAAACTCATCAACAAGGCCCTTTCCCACCTTGCCGGCGAGGATCTGGTTCATGTTTTTCATCTGCCGCACCGCTACGGAATTCGGATTGCCCTTGACCGCGTCCCATGCATCTTTGAAGATGGAGCTGCTCGTCTCCCCCATGCGCAGCCACTCTACCGGCGGAGTATAGGGACGGTGCGGGCGCTCTTGCAGATGGAAGTAGCTGTATACGCGTAGCATGGTGGACGTCATGCAGATGAAGTCGGCGTTCTTCTTGTTCATCTTGGACACGTCGTGTTGATGCATTTGGAGCGCCCTGCTCAGATACGCACTGCAAATCACTGTGGACTCTGGCTCCGAAAGCTCACCTTGTTTCTTCATATGGAGGGCTGCAGTCAGGTGGACCGAGTAGCGAAGGGCCTCGGAATGAAGAGCCATGCGACAGACGCCGCTGGTCCATGTCTCCCTCGAGCTATCGTCGATGGCAATGGTAGCATCCGGTGTTGTCAGAAAGTACGTGAGCAGCCTGAGCTCTAACTGGCGGCGCGCTTCCGACTCTGCAAAAAAGTCGTCCTCTTCCTGATTGCCTGGGCTATCTTCTTGGCTGCTCTGTGCCCCATTCTCCTGCTGGCGATCATAGATGCACGCCTGTCCCAGTCTTTGACAGTGATGGCACACGGGCTTTGCCTCATCGCACTGTCCACGGATGCGTTAGCGACACTCTCCACGCTTGCACCCGCCCGTCTTGAACAATGCGTAAACCTGCCTTTACCCGACGGGCCCTGCACAGCTGGCACCCTGTCCGGGACTTTTTGTGGAATAGCTTGGCGGCAGATTTGCGCGATGGCTTTGACGTTTCCACGCCGTCCACCAGGATGATTCTCATGCCGTCGCCGCTGTCCTTGGAAGTAGAATCCATCTTTGCCAAATCGGTCACCCGAGAACGAGGAACGAGGAGCCAAGCTCCATCAACTGGTCTTATTGTTCCCAGAGCGGCTGGGGCGCAGGCCTTTTCGTTCTCGTTCCCAGATAGGTATAGCGCTGATGTGCTGGAGCCATCGTTGCTGATCTTGTCACGGATTCAAGCAGGCCCCACATCTGGACGGCAGCCATGCTTCGCCAGTGAGGGAGCTGATCCAAAGATATAGGGTAGGTTTGACAGTGTCGGCCATCTCCATTGCCACTTCAACAATGGGAGGCTACCAATATTGTCATTAGCTGAGGCCAATAAAAAAGAATATGTAGTCTAATAGGCGTGAAATGAGAAAGTGAGTATTTGGTCAAAAAACTGGCCTGTCACATGTGGATTTAAAAATAAGACTAATAAATCAGGCAACAGAAAGAAGAGCGAACCAAATGACAGCCGATTTTCGATGTCAATAATTTAATCTTGCGTTACTTCTAGCCAAGTCCCAGTTTAATCGGTTTTACTAAGATGCAACATTCCATCCAGATTCAAAGGATGTGTCTGTGACTCAGATCAGGCAGCAAGACGGCTTTGGTCAGCCCTATGGTTGGTTGCATTTCTCCCCACCAAGCCCCACCTGTACACTTCGGCCTTGCTCTTCCAAAGGTTGGTTATATGTGGCAGCGAAAACTCCTTCACACGCGGTGGTAACAAAATCCCTAGCAAGTGGCCAAGTCCATGGCGTGTAGGTTCTGCGGCTAACGTGCCTGATTGCTCTCTTATAGGCATCGGGAAATTAAGATGGCTTCTACTCTGCACTTCTCCAACCAGTTTGCCATTAGCTGCGGCACTGTTTCTATCGACATTGAGCGTTCCAAGGTGCTTCTAATTCGCTGGCGAAAGACTGGAGAGCATTTCCTTCCGAAAGGTCGCAAAGATTTAAACGAGACGCTAGAACAAGCTGCTTTGCGGGAGACATTTGAAGAGACTGGCATACGGGCCAAACTGCTACCCGTTGAGATCGAAACCAGGGCCACGCTCCCATCATCCATCAAGCCCAAAGATCGCCCCAAGGCCGTAACTGAACCTATAGCTGTTACTCAACGCGTTGACAAGGCGGGGGTCTTGAAGATTATTTTCTGGTACGCTGCTGTCGCAGACTCTGCCACTGCTCCGGAGACGGGAACGCAGCAGGAAGGGGAAGACTTTGAGCCAATCTGGGCAGACTTTCACAGTTTCCGTTCTGTCTTGTCTTTCGATGATGATCGAGGCATTGCCGAGGCAGCCATCAACGCTGTTCGCAAAGCCGCAGCTTCTTAAGGTTATCCTGATGTAATCATCAGTTCGGCGTTGACAAAAAGACATTGATTATCGATCTTAGTACCGGTTTAGAATGAATAAGATGGGCTGAAGGTTGGCAAGAAGGCTGGCATTGCATGCAGATGCATGATCTCGGGTAGAAATATTCCATTTGATTCATATACAGCGAAACCCATCTGGGCATGCATGTTCCACGGAAGCAACTCCACTTTTCAGCTCAATTCTCCTACTGGCAGACCTAATACCTCGGCTTACTGAGCTCCCATTGTAAACTCCATACACCAATACTTAAACTTGTAAATATCAATGAGGGCAGGCTTCTCGCCCTTCGTCTGGTTCCGGCCGGGCGGAGTGATTCGGGCCGAGTCCCAATATGGTGTCCAATACGTAGCCATTTGTGCAGGCCAGCGATACTAGGTTTTGGAAGTAGGTCTTTTGTTTTTCAGCGTCTCCTAATCTTGGTCTGAAGATGACCACGAAAATGAAGGCTTGGGTCGCAATGGTGGAGGCTGTTGCATGGCTTCGGCGGCCGCCCCTTCAACTTGATTCTTTTTAACCGGCAGCGGCTTCGGGATTTCGCCTGGTCTGCTTGGCATGCGCCAGCCAAAGATTTCGTCAATCACGCTGCGCACATCTTCCGCAAGCCTGACGCCGAGCGCCAGGTTGAGAAAGAACAGATCGGGCCGGTCCGAGAAGTCTCTTGTAAGCAGTGCGCAAACGAGGAGTGCGCTCCCGAGAACCTCCTCCCCGTTCTCGGCTTGGAAGGGCTCGGAGGCGAAGAGCTCAAGCATCGGGCGCAGGACATACTCGAACTTGGCGACAGCCATGGCCTTTCCAACAGGGTCCACTTCAATGTTGTAATGGATGTTGAGCTCGTCCTGACCCACCGTCCAGCTCACAGTGGCACCGGATGCATTAGAGCTGTCGGTGAGATCCTCTGCCAGCAGATCACCGTAAAAGCAATTAAAAAAGCAATCATTGTATATGGCCGCGGCCATGTCAAGGAAAGGGGAGTGGTTTCCGGAGACGCTATAGTCCACCAAGACCACATCTCTCGGGTCGCCGCCTGGCTTGACCATGACATTTCCACCATGGCCAGCCCCTAGACCAAATGCTGTTTTAAGTTTATGCAGTAATGCACCTGCGCTCGGGTCAAGAAACCTTCGTGCTTCGTCAAAGATTTCGAGCAAACAAGGAAAAGGTTCGTTATTGATGGTGACCCAGGCGTACAAGAAACTATCCATGGACATGCCACATAAATCCTTGATACTGTCAGGGTAGAACTTGTTGAACTGGCAGTCGTGTTCCAGAAGTTTAAAGAAACGAGAATGAATAGGCCGGGTTTGGCAAAACTCAGGGTGCTTGACAAGCCTGATGCTTTTTCGGTAAGCCTCAGTTGTCAGCTCGGCCCGCCGCACCTCAACGTTCAGGAACCAATCTACCTGGCTCATCTCATCCCCCAAGCCGAAGGATTTGGGATCCCTGAGAAGCTGCAATCGAAGTTGATCGAGTGGTTTGCGCTCCCCAAGCTTGATGAATAGTCTATTGGTCGATCCGCAGAAGCTGATGTGTTTGGGAGAAGCCTGCGGGAAGGCCATTTGCACTTTCGACATCACCCGCATCTCACGGTGAGCCTCAGATGTGATAAATACATCTTCCCAATCCGTGCTCTCCTCTCGAACTTGATTCACGGTCGCGATGCGGGCGGGAATGTGCATGGAAGGATAGCCTTCTTTATTGGGAGGACGGATTGCCATATCCTCTTCACGCACCGAGTGCGTATCAGAGAAGTTTGGATCCACACCTGGCCCCGGAAAAGTGCTTTTTGGGGTAGGAAGAAAGTAGAAACTGGAATAGCAACGATTCTGCTGACTGATGCTTTCACGGCCGTGAAAGAGAAGAGACGCCGACACCGACCCATCTCCGGCTTTAGCGAATCTCTGACAGAGGTATTTGATGAAGTCGCTGTCGAATCGACCGTGTCCGTATAATAGAGTAATCATAGACTCGAAAGTTGTATAATGAATCAACCGGCGCCATTTTTTCAACATGCCACGGATAACATAATCGTCGAGCGACGCCTTCTGGTAGAGCATTCGAGAACTCAGAAGGAGGTCCCAGGCTGCACCCGGATTCATGGCCCTCAGCTGCGCCTCTGGGTCGAAGAAGTCTTTCTCACGGTGGATCCAGAGATGTTTGGTGACTTGGCGAGGCGGGCAGACCAAGAGACCGTAACCGTCGTCGGGGTGGTAGAAGCGGCAGTGTCGGGCGGGGCAAATAGAGAGCACCCCGAACTCGCATTCGGACGAGATACAGGCCATATCGATGATGTGTTCACTGCTGTAAATTGTAATCGACCACGTCGCGTTTCCGAATACGACTGCTTCCCACTCACTGTCCTCTACCTCCACTTTCCAGCTCTGAAGATTTGCGCGTTAGTACAAATAACCGAGGGCATGGGGAGAGGTGGCTTACTTCCAACTCCTCCAACCATAGTGGAAAATCTAGCTGGCGCGCGAGAAGGACGCCTCCAGTTTCCGACGTCAAAAAATCCACAATGTGCCTTCTGAACCGGACCACAGCCACGTAATTCGAGTCACGACCACCTGGCCCTTCGTCCTCCCCCGAGGATGGTAGATAGGCCCTGCTACCACCGATACCAAGGTATAGAATACCCATAAGCCTAGCCCATTCGGGATCTAGCTCGAGTTTGGCGGGCATGATTGCTAGAAATCGAGAGCGGTTCGGATGGCAGTGATGTCGAGGAATGTAACAATCAGTTTTTTTTTTCTCTCTTCGGTTCCGCATTTTATGTGAACTATGCGGTGGAGCTTTGGGCCCAATTGCTTAGGGCCTCAATATATGCCATCTGATGCAATTGCCAGCCGCGGGTGGATGGCACGGAGCAGCTAACTGAGCCGAGTAACCAAATAGTGAGGCCCGCTTACATTGTGGATTCGGCTGTCCTATCCCAACCAGCTGCGTAAGCCTTGGCTGTGGGTACCAACTAGACTGATAGTAATTGGACATTTGCTGCCCCTCTATTAGGCTATACATTTTGGCTAGCATCTAGTTCTATTGGCGTGGCTGAATTCTTCTCAAGCATCTCCAAACCAGGTCGTGGCATTGATCAAGTGCGTGTGTGAGGCGGCTACATATATGCACCACAATTCTGCTTTTTACTATCGAGAGCTGGATGGCAAATGGGTTTAGTATTCAGCGGGTCTCTAGAGTAAAAAGTCTGTATATCACGGACTGGAGCCGTACGTTTGAGCCGACTAGTGTTGGCAAGAGAGAGGTAATCTTCGGTATGAGAGTTTACTTTTGTGTAGCCAGAGCGAAACTCGGATTATCCCTTTGACTGTCGTAAGCCTCCGTCTTGGTCCCATGCAAGGAATATGTAACCACGGGTTCCTAATTGAAGAGGCAATATTTTATTGCTGATTTATATCATTCTGCCGATATTCATGCCATCTTTGAATGCTGTCTTTCTTTCTTTTCATGGTTAATCGACGCAATGTACCCAGGTGGAGGTTTACACCAGTCAAAAAGACAAAGAAATTCAAGTTCACTTTTTTTTTGGTCAAAGCAAAAGGGCTTAGACGCCTAAAGCTTTTGTTGAACACGAGTTGTGTTCAGACCTTGTGACATGATTACTGAATCACGCGATTGAACCTCCCCTTGTCCTTTTGCTGAAACTCAATGTATTGAGTTGCAAGAATGAATTTCAGAACTGAGTAGAGCCACAGAAGAATCACTACAAGAAAAAGAGTCTGATGTCTTCTCTCTCCACAGAAGGATTTAATATAAGCTGATCAATATTATTTACTCTCAGCATCACCTTTGCTGCTGGCCGCAACTATATGTATATAGATTGACAGGTGTACAATACTTGGACGTGTGCCCGGAAGGACCAATAGCTAAGCGGGGAAGCTTCACTCCGGTGGGCCATTTGCAAAAGAAAGTCTGATCACGAACTCCTGTCGATCGGGCCGTGGATGTACAAGTGAGCTTGTCTGAGAAATCTCCCATGTGTTCGCCGTGGTCGTGGCCTTGGCAGGTAAGGGTATGCAGAGTCTCATTTGAGAAGTCGGACGTGAAGTCGAGGATGTCAATATCCACATCGTACAATTTGGCAACCGACGACGTGTGCGTGTATGCCAGTAGGCCGCCCCCATCCACGCCGTTGGTAACAAGGTAGCCTGACACAGTGTCTTCATTGGACAAAGAAAACACCTGCGCATAATCGGGACTGAAGTCGTATTCAAAATCGTTGGGGCCCGTACCAACCCGTTCTACTTGGGCATTCCCATATTCATCCGCGGTCAGCTGCTGCGCCCCGCATCCCTGACTGATCGCGGTGACCGTGGCCGTTATGCTTGTAGTAGTGGTAGTAGTAACTGTCTTTTTTGCTGATATGGTCGCTGTTGATGTAACGAACTTAGATACCGTCCTAGTGTACATGACCGTGTGCGCTGGCAGTGCAGTAATGGTAGGCTTGACCCCAATCGCGGAGCAGGCTGACGCATACTGTTTGGCATCCTTGCACTGATTTCGAGCGTATTCCGGAAGCCTGGAGACCTTTGGGGACAGGGCCCTCGGAATAAGTCCCCGTTTAGGTTGTTGGGTGACCTGAGCTGCAGAGCTCACATGGAGATCTACCGTCACCGAGGCCGTGGATACCGCTGTTGTCGTGGTAATTGTGTGCGTCACAGTAGTAAATATTGAGGTAATACTCGTGGTTTTTGTGTGCTTAGATGTGATGGTAGTAGTAGATGTCCTCAAGAACTATTAGCAATGTGCCAAAGATACATGCTGAAAGCGCAACAAACTCACTGTTCAGAAGGCGTAATGGTAGCCCTCAGCAGAGAGGAGCAGTCCCTTTTTGCCTGAGTGCAGTGCAGTAGCTGCCGATAAAAATTAGTCTAGTGCTATAAGGGAACGTTGGGACTGGGATGCACAGACAGCATTCCTGCACTCATCTTTGTACGCGCGCTCAAAGAGCTGAGGCGGCGTTGCACTGGCCAACAACGCGAGGGCGCCGGTTAACAACGCAGAGGTTCGCATATCTGTGTATATGTGAGACCTTTGTGGGGTCTTTGGCAATTAGGCGATGAAGAGGTCTTTATCTCTATTTCCATGGCGGTCTTCCCTCCCTATTTAGCAAGGGGTATAGGTGGCGAACTAAGAATCGATGGTTTTGTGGTGGCTTAGAGCTAGCCAAAAAAGGCTGCGAGGATCACCGACCGCCAGTTGTGGCACTGAGTTTGGATGTTCTGGACCCCTTAGCCACACAATCAAGCTGGGAAAAGGTCGCATTATTACAGGGCGCCATCAGAAATAGCTCCAGGGCGACATTAGCTGGACTGAACGCGTCAAAAATAATAGCCCATTCTGTCATTTCCACCAAAATAGTGTACGGAAAATGCGGCACGGACGTTAGACGCAGGTATTGCCTAGGATGTGCTCTAGATCTGCGGTCAAGCTAGCATCTGCCCTTATTTTTATCAGGTTGCTTGATCTAGCTTGAGGAGCGCTAGCTATCTTCCACAGACACTGAACTTTCCTCCATGATGGAAGCACGCGTCTCTCACAGACTGCACTCCATTTCTGTAATTAATATTTGAAAAGTCCAGACTTGGACACACGGCTGCCGACTTTGAAGCTGCCCAGTGCCAAAATCCAGCAAGAACATCTCCAAATCCGTACAGGTTTCAAACCCTTCTGTTAAGATTCTAGCCTATATAATTCTTCTCATGAATATTCCTTTGAGATCCAGGTGTCATGTTCTAGCATTCTTGGCTCGAGGGACGGGGCATAATTGTCTCTACCTCCGTCACACCTAGTGACAGTCACCCAGCGAATAGTGATAGAACCCATCATTTTTCTCTTGGAAAAATCAGACGGCTTTTTATCTCAATTGCCAGCTAGGTAAGCTTTGGTAAATACATGGACGGCATTTGGATGAGCTATTTGCAGGAACCGAAAATGGAAGGTGGATATAGATGGAGTAAGCAAGGCTTGCCAACGGCACGCATTCCCATCACGATAAACATACATTCACTCAAATGGACAATGAACGAATTAGAACCATTCCCTTGTCCCAAATAACTAGCATAAGGTCGAATATCACGGCTCATCAATGCCGGCGATCGTGGTTTAGTGCATACCACGGCTCAGCCAAGATGCTAATTTGTTCGATTCTAGTGTTCTCAGAGTTAAGAACTGTTCAAATTTGTATGTATATTCACTAATTTAATAACTTCAAGCGCACAGAAATTTGTTTCAAAGGCAAACTTCGCCTTGTTGACGCCGTTCACTGGGTTGGCATGCGAAGCCATTGACTCAAACATGGATGGCCACTTCACCAGAGCTAAACGCTCCCGAGAATGTATGTTTGCTCGCATGAGGGTTTTCCAAGTCGGCTTGAGTTATTTCATCCTTGTTCTGGCTCCAAACAGCCTGCCATTCCCCTTTCAGCTCATATGTTGCTTCTTGGGGCAGCACCTCTGGGGGTAGAATCTCTGGCTTCAACACAATTTCATTATTTGCTGCCTCGCCAGGAGAAATGGTGATGATGTCTTCAATCGCAGGAGGCCATTTTCTAGTGACCTCTAGTCGAGGAAACTTCAATGGTTCATCGGCTCCAGGTGGTGTGATGTGTAGCAGTCCGACCTGCAAGGCCAAGCTGTCGAGGGGGGAATTGTATGACAGCACGGACACAGGGACTGCGTTCTGATTTGTGACTGTTGCTAGGATCGTTGGTGGAGACGATCCTTTCTTGTATCCAAGTGTGACCTTGAGCCCGGAGATGGGATTTTCATTTTGTTGAGTGGACATGTTGTTATTGAGAAAGACTGTGTAGTACAAACTAAAGCTTGAGATGACAAAAATGCCAATCCAAAACTGACGGCCACAACAGATATGTGACAGGTTCATAGCATGAATGGATGGAATTCCAGTACCCCACGACAGAGTAGAATAATCAATGAACCCGTGGGCAAGCCACGAACATGTGAGGCCATCTGATATTACAAATGGCAAAACGTTTAGCAGCTCTCGCCTGTTCTTTTTATTCACCTTCTTCTTTTGTGCAAATGATAGCGCGCCCACCCATGCATATCTGGGGGATTTTCGGTTCTCAGCCGGATACCCCTGCAGCCCTCCGGGATGCTTGCCGAAAAGTTGATCATTGCGCGATCGGGCAGGTGTTTTATTGGCGCCTCGGAACTTTTGACCCGAGAGCGCAACCCAACTCACCTGAGTGGTCACCTCACGCTGCTCGGTTTCGGATCACCGGACGAGTTTCTCGATATTGCAGGGGCCAAGACCAAGCCAAGATGCATCCGGCTCCTGATGCACCTGCATTATGCCCAAGTCATTGAACTGATCGCCGATGGAAGCGCCCATGCGTCCAATCTTCCATCAATCGATGATCATAATGCACCTCAATTATGAAGCATCTCGGAAGGGCGCACCAATAGGAGCATCTCCGACGCTTGAGGCACGACCCTGGTAATAATCAACGGACGTGCCAAGATGCATCTGCAAGTACCGGACGAATAACCTTCCCTTTATGCTTACATGACCTTCCGCTTAGAGAAATAGCTACTGAAATACGAATATGGATATCTTGGCACATGGTTTGAACAGATTTATTTGCTGCATTAATGGCGGGCAGTTTTGATAGCGGAACTAACCACCGGGTTCCAAGCTTGAAATGTGCTATTGTCCTTGAGTTAATTGGTGATCGCCAAGGTTTAACTAGAAGATCGTGGTTGGAATTAATAATCTTAGATTGATAACCTAGTTTTGGCTTCATTTTCAAGAATAAAAACAAACAAGTTTTGGAAAACAAGAAGGCGAAACAAGAAATCAAAGAAACCCCTCATAGCAAACATTCAGGCCTTGCTCCACCAATTGCTGAGCCAATCCAAACAACGGTGTAGCATTTTAACTGTCGGAGATAAAAGTCCAAATCGTAGAGATGCAACCGAATGTCGACTTACAATCTAAACCTGTTTGGTTGATAACATGATTCAAACATAATTCAACGTTTCTTCCATATTGCAAATGCACCAATGAGTGCGTAAACAAAAACTGCCTTCCCCATTGAGAGCCCCATGAAACCAACGGAGCACGGTAATCCGAGCCATAACCGAAAAGTGGGCCTTGCCAAGCCGGTCGGCATGCAGGCACTGCGCATCACAACGTGTGTGTTAATGCCTATTTGGAAGGCCAAAAGCCGATAGATTCTGGGCCGTAGGTTTCTCGACGGTTTTCCTTTGTGATAGAAGTGTTGTGGAACGATTGTCCTGCTGAATCCAGCAATCATCCGAAGATATGCCAAGCTACTGCGGCCAAGACATCTGTTGAATGCGACGTCAATTGATACCATCACCATGAGCTTGACCATATTCGACACCAATGCCGGCATTAACGAGTGTCCTTCATGGACAGACAGGTGGTCTCCTGCGATTTGCTATCAGAGATGCCCGCAACTGTCAACTCGGCATGTTGGATACAGATTCGGAAGTCTATCCAACAACCACGGAGATGGGAACCACAAACAGAATATGTTGATGTCGAGATAAGACTTTGGCAACTATATATATGAGGCTTAGATTCCTCGTCTAAATGCTCTTCTTCTCCATCGCCTCACAACAGCAGCTCAAGTCAGCACCTGCACCATCTCTGAGACCTCTTCACTCGCTTTGTAACCGTCAACATGAAGTTCCTGTCCGTCCTTGCCCTCGCCTCTTTTGTGGCTGCTGCCCCTTCCACGAAGAGGGCCCCAACCCCTCTCGATGTCAAGCTTGAGGTTGTTGGCAACTCTCAGGTCAAGGCCACTATCAAGAACACTGGCAAGAGCAACCTGAAGGTCTTCAAGACTGGTACTATCCTTGACGAGGCCCCCGTTGAGAAGGCTCAGCTCCTCAAAGACAGTACGTTTCATGCGATCTACTACCAGTTTAACTGCGAAGCTAACTCCAACAGACAAGGAACTCGAGTTTGATGGTCTTCGACTTGCCGTTGCCACCGACTCTCTCGAGGACGCTGCTTTCCAGACTATTCCCTCTGGCGAGACCATCAACGTCACCTTTGACGTTGCTGAGGTCCACGACCTGTCCTCCGGCGGAAAGGTTGACATTTCCGTCGCCGGTGCCTTCTCCTTTGCTGAGGAGAGCTCCAACAAGCTCGTCGGCTCCGTCCCCTTCGAGTCCAACCACGTTGAGGCCGACGTTGACGGTGCCAAGGCCAGCAGCGTCCGCATTGCCTTCCAGCAGAAGCGCACCGCTGTTCAGAGCGACTGCACCGGCACCCGCCTGACTGCCATTCGCAACTCCCTCAGCAACTGTGCCTCGCTGGCTTCGCGTGCTCAGACGGCCGCTGCCTCTGGTGCCGCCGCCAAGATGACTGAGTTCTTCAAGTCGTCCACCACCGCCACCCGCAACACTGTCTCCGCCGTCTTCTCCCGCATCGTCTCCGAGTGCGGCTCCACCAGCTCCGGCAACTCCAGGACCTACTGCACCGACGTCTACGGCGCCTGCAGCTCCGGTGTCATTGCCTACACTCTCCCCTCCGGCAACTACATGGCCTACTGCCCCCTGTTCTTCAACCAGATGCCCCTGACCTCCTCCGGCTGCTACGCCCAGACCCAGTCCAACACCGTCCTCCACGAGGCCACACACCTGAACCAGGTCAAGGGCACCTCCGACTACGGTGGCTACGGCTACAGCTTCGTCCGCTCCCTGACTGCTGCTCAGAACCTCAACCACGCCGACACCTACACTCTGTTCGCCCAGAGCCTCTACGCCGGCTGCTAAATGGCCTGAACCTTGCCTAGAGGTTGGAGGCTCTATATGCAGCTTTGCATTTGCGGATGTAGATAGGAATCTTGTATATAGCCAAAGCCCTTCTCTAGATTTTCAGAATATTATTTTCAATTTACTTGACTTTGCTCTATATGATATTTTCCAACCCGATGACTTATTAATGCATCATTTCCATAGACATTTTGATTTTGGCCCCCAATGTATACAATGGTCTCTAGGCACTCCGAAATTGAATCTCAACCTAGCACAGAACTTTTTTCAAGAAATTATACATTCGCAACTTGAATCCTACGTGTTCCAAGTCATTTAAATAGGTTTTATAGAATAGAACATGTTGACCGGTTGGTGAGTAATAACCGCCAACCTTGGACTTTGTATCCGGTTTGATGAATACACCAAATTTGCGGCTCACGTGTCGCGCGTGGTTGGTGTACCATCTGTTTCTTCCAACCACTGATACATATTGAAAGAAAAGCCGTTTTGGAGTAAAGTTTTACATTGTGAATTTGTATGTCGTGAGTACTGCAGCGTGATCCGATGTCCAATCGTTTTCCTTTGCATTGGGGTTTGCATTGGGGGTCCCAACAAGGACTGTCTGGGACTTCAAGACTGAAAGAGCCTTGCCCTTGTGATAGATGAAGTCAATTCTGTCTTGCGGCTCCGGCTTCTTTCGGCTGGTGTTCCATGGGTTGAGGGGAGACCAAGTGGTGCCCTGAACCTTGGTAGGGTCCGGGTTGGCCACTCGGAAAGAGTCCACGAGCCCCCTGTCCTCGACCATCTGTGATTCTGGCCAATCGACGTCCGAGTACCCGCAGTTCTTCTCCTTCAGGCCCTCGACCCAATCAAGGTGCGACGGTGCGTTGAAGTCGCCTACCAGCAACGTAGGAACCTTGTCGGCCTCGGCAAGGCGACTGTCCATTCCGATCAAGGTAGTGTTGGTTTGTTGAACACGTCCCGATGTAACTTCCCGAGTCATCACTTCCTCCTTGGTCATTTTGTCGAAGCAGAAGGCGTAAGGTCCATATGGAGTGCTGCCAAAGTGGGCCACGTAAAAGTTGATTGCTTGGTTGGTATCGAGAGCGATACGGGCGCCCCCTGATCGGTACGGGGTGCTGATGATTCCATAGGCCTCTGCGATAGGGTATTTGCTCAAAATACTCACATCGCCGCCGCTAGTCCAGTAGTACCACCCCAGGGCTGCGGCAAGAAGAGGAGCTGCGCCGTATTTGTCTTCTTGGAGACCAACAACGTCGGCACCTGAAGTAGCCAAGAATCGAACTTGCTTCTCAAAATAGTCATTGACCTGTGTGCCGCCAAGCCACATGTTGAGAGTCAACACTTGAAGCTGGGGCACCAGGTAGGCTCCTTTGCCGCGCACAGGGATGGTGAATTTCGCAGTCGCTGTGGCATTGGTCTCGCCTGTTACGCGCACCTCCACAACAGTTTGGATTTGCTTATCTGGAGTCCCAGAGAGGATACCGCTGGGGCTAACAGATACCCAGCTATTACCTGAGACCTTTGAAAATTGCAAATTCTTTCCACCGCCCTTTACAAGACCGCTGATGTTGTAAGAATACCTATCGCCTTGGCGACCGTTGCGAAGCGTGACGGCGGCCGCCATAAATGCCATGGTGCTGGCCTTTGCCGGCATGGAAACGTTGACTGGGTTGGCAATCCATTTGTATCCGTTGTTTGCCAAAAAGAATGCCGTATAAGTGCCTGGTTGAAGGTTCGAAGCGTTCAGGTAGACAGATCCCTGAGAACTGGGTGCGTACTGCCACACCAAGGAACGAGAGTGTTTTTTCTGATCCACCGGTCCACCTCCGGTCGCGTTCCAAAGACCAATCCAGTTAGTCGAGCTTGCTTGCGTTGTTGAATACTGAAATGTAAAAAGAGGGTCGCTTGATGATGTCGATAACGAGAGTGAGTTCTGTGCCTGCACAGGAGTAGCCGCGATGGCGAGCAAAAGAGCGTACAGGAACGCCTGAAACAGCGATTGAAAGCCCATTGTGGTGACTGTTCGATGTCGGTGTTGATGCAGGATGGTCCCCAAGGTTTCCCGCACATGTCCCCCCCTTGCCGGAGCTTCGCCTTTGCCAGCTTTATATCCAAATGGGAAGAGGCTCAGGCGTCAGACCGCCAGTGCTCCCTGCGCGCGCCGGTCAGTTCGGCCGAGCTAATCTCCCAACTGGGTAATTAAAGATGGACTATTGGCGATCGTAGCTATCCGGCCCCTGTTGGCCCTGCAAAGGACAGGGGAAAGTGAGACAGGAAATAGCGATAGGACAGATTATCGGTTGATGGCGTTCGACTAAACAATTCAGAACCTGACTAGCCGCGGCGCCACACAGGTCCGCTGCCACGCTAAGGGTCATCGATGATGCGTTGGCCAAAGACATATTTCGGCCAGTGCATTTTCACCTTTCTTTTCTGGCACGCTGTCTCAGCCCAACTAGAGCGCTAACCTAATCGAGGGCTCATTTTCCTTAGATCCCTTGATTTGTCTTATATGGTGACGGAAAGGGCAGACCTTCTATTGCCACTAATATTGCGGCTGTAGGGATGCGAATCGTTAGACTTGTTTTTCCTGGAAATCAATTCGTTTCGCTAAAGTGTAGTTTGAATCATATTACGTCAATACATAGAGCGATCGGCCGCAAGCCATAACCAAATATCTTGACAAGGACCATGGTTGGTGAGAATTCATTGGCCCAACCTCTTGGATTGGGCAAACAAATAGGGTGCTAGTCAATTTTTTTTATGCTTTAATCAAATAATAAGGCGAGTTATTCAACTGAACTTATTTACGGACTCCGTTGTTCTGATGTTGCGCACAAGAGTGACGAGCCACGGTGTCGCATGCTCCCGGGTAGCTGCACTCAATCATGACCAACCACATGATAGATCTGCCCACGCAAGGGCTGGAAAGCGTGAATTGACTTATTTACTGGATATTGATAGATTTAATATGTATGAGATATCATGATGGATTTTGCGCGACATCTAGAATCGTGGTTTTAAAATAAAATAAAAAAACCCTTCTTTTTTTAATTGTTGTTCTTAGTTAGAGTGTCCCATGATTGGCCAGTCCATTAGAGGTGTGATCGATCTACCACAAGCCAAGAAAATCCGAAATTGGGGGAGTAGGGAGTTTCGACCAGTGAGTAGCATCATATTACGGTGCTGTAATATCGCTTCTGCTTGTCAGGAGGTTGTTGCTAGAGAATAAAATTTAGTATTCGTTCTACTACGATGACGTAGCCTGGCAACTCACACCTGTTTACCTGACTCGAGCTAGCTCTGCCGAGTCTTTCTCCCCCTCCAGGGTCCTTGCTGTCTCCCATACCCTTGTAAACTTCCCATCCTCGCCTCGTTCTCCGAGCAGCAGAACCTCAACTGTGGCTCGGCTTCCATCAACTTTCTCTAGTTTGACAATATGGCGGTCCGCAATCCTATTCTCTTCTTGTATAAGATACATGACCTGGACTGATATTGTGCTGACGAGAGAGCGAAGTTTGGTGACATGGGCGATGAATTCATCGAAGTTGCTAGAATTCCCATCTGTAACTTGAATGTAATTTGGGCTAAACCATTCATGTATGATGGGGAGGAGCGTGTCTGAGGGACCGGAGAAAATGGTCGTGAAGAGATTCTCCATGTCGCTGGGGGAAACACGTTGAAGTTCAGGCATGATCGCAGATTAAGGAATTTGTGATGTGAGAAGGTCTTGGTTCAAGAGCAGAACGGCTTAAGAGGCGAGAGTTAAGTTGAATGTCACCGATATATTGAGAAGATGCCCAGGAGCATGGAATATTTGTATCTTCGTCATGGTCAACAGGATCCGACATGGCCCGCTTATTCCTTTCGCTAGTCAAGTTGCCATCACGTAGACGGCAAGGCTCAACCCTTGCAACATAACACCGCCTGTACATAGATCCACAGCTACGGCTTTGAATCGGACCAAAAACACCAATTAGCTAACAAAACGAATGTTTTATTCGTGTTCTGACGTAGAAGGCAATATTCGCGGAGACTCCGCGGAATCTCCGCGGGCGGAAGCTTTCTGCCACCTAATACCGCCTTCCACCTTTGGACGGATGGTTCTTGAACCTCCCGACATTCGTTCTTTATTTGGACATATTAGCATGCCAGTATAAGTAACAGAACGCCGAGTATGTTTCAATGATACAGATCTAACCAGTTACTGGGTTTTTTGGCCCTGGTAGATATTGAAAATGATGGCTGCGATTGCCATGATCCCACTACCGCCCTAAGATGGGAAGACGGTGCTCATTCACAATTGAGTTCATCTCATAACCCAACACAAACCCGCGAACGCCATTCTCAGAAGTCAAATATGGCTATTATTTCGATCATAGCGATGGAAAAGATATCAATGTATGGGTTGGGGATTTAAGGTTGACTATTGAGCATCTGGTACGCACGATACTTTTTAGACTCCAACCGAGAGAGGGAAAAGGCTGAGTAATAAAGTCTCCTAGGAATTGAATCACGAGGGTCATGATAAGAATCTTGACATGAAATTGATTGGCAAGGCTCGTGGACAAGTATGCTTAGTATGATCGTCGGAAAGACGCTCAGCGTTGCCAAGAGCATCAAACCCCACGCTGCCCATATTCCATGCAGCCCCGGAGCTGATAAGGTCTGGTCGACAGAGGACTTCATGGAGAATATTGCTGCGGTGGTATGTCATACATTCATTCCATCTCTTGGATCAACAGCTGCAAAGTAGAGACCGATAATTCATCTATCCAGACACCCATCAGGGACAAGGGTCCAACTTGTCAGCAGATGCTCGAGAACACCTACAGTGATTGTATGTCCATCGAACTGCAAAAGAGTTATACAACGAGTGTAACTCTGGTTTGAATTCGTAACTGATCTTGCGGTGGTGTCAATGGCGGGGTGGATATTTATATTGGCTGTCTGCGGTGTCAATTTATTGAGCCCAACTAACCGCCAGCGACCACTCTCTATATAATTTTCGTGCATTTTCATGCCTCTTATCATGTTAGGATCCATAATTCCGGGCCGTTTGAATGTATTAGTGTTTCATACACACTTTCCGGGCGCGCCTCGAGTGGGTACTTGATGTGTCAGCGGGGAAACACCATAATGGGCAAAGGTTATGCCACCAGCCTCCGCAAAATCTGGAGCATCAAGCAAAGCCAGAATAAATATTTCCATTCTAGCCAATCAATTCATCATGCACTCATTAGTCATCGCATTACCCTGCCGGCATCTCCCCGCTTCGCCGTGCACGATTCGTGACGCGCGGGTCCCGGAATCCGGTACGGGGCCTTCGGAAAGTCCGAACCAAGCCGAATGTGTCTCGCGCGCGCTTGCTTTGGGCACTGGACCCTTGGCAACTTCGGGTCCCGAGTTCCGTTTACCGGGGAGCCAATAACGTTGCTAAACCCTTCGGAATGCATTGAACAGCCATCGCCAGATCCACTCGAGTTGGTAAACGTGTTAAAAAGGCGGCGTATTGATTTATCAGCATTTGACTAGCACCTATGGGTCGAAAATAACTCTTTCGTCATTAATTGAGCTCACCGTCACTTATAGCAGCTTTTCAGATCCTATCCACAGGAACCAACACCCGAAGATAATAAAGAGCATTGAGTCCGCACTATCCATCCGGTTGACTCAATTTCTTTCCAACGACAACTTTCCATTTTAAGCTCAATAACCAACAACAAAATCAAAATGGCCATCAAGCTATATGGTTTCAAGCAGTCTACTTGCTCTCAGCGAGTTGTTACTGTTCTCCAAGAGAAGGGCTTGGAATACGAATTTGTCGAGGTCAACATTTCCAAGGGCGAGCAAAAGTCTGCCGCTCACCTTGCCAGACAGCCTTTTGGCAAGGTTCCAGCTCTTGAAGATGATGGATTCCTGATCTACGAGAGTCGGGCCATTACGAAGTATCTTGCCAAGAAGTATGCCGGCCAGGGCACCAAGCTTATCCCCGCCGATGATGATTTCAAGGGATACGGACTCTTCGAACAGGTATGACGGCCTTTTCACGCCAAAGAAGGCAGCTAGTCGAATCAGCATGTTGATGATCCTTAGGCCGTTTCCCTCGAACAAAGCTACTTCGGCCCGGGCGCTGAGGGTATTGCTTTCGAGAGGTTGTTCAAGAAGTAAGAACATAAAAAGCCCGTCCATATTAAGAATGCTTTACTAATGGTTTGATAGATTCAGAGGTCTCGAGGCCGACGAGGCCAAGGTGGAGCTGCACGCCGCGGCTTTGGATGGTACCCTGGCCATCTATGATAAGATTCTCGCCAAGCAAGCTTACTTGGCAGGAGATGAGCTTACTCTTGCAGACCTTAGCCACCTTCCCTATGCTAGAATTGATAAGCTGGTGGGCTTTGCTGAGCTTTATAACAAGTACCCCAATGTGAAGCGATGGATCGAGTCATTGGAGGCTCGGGACAGTTGGAAAGCCGCCACGGCTGAGTAACGTGCGGCGGGTGGTCACAATACATAGAAAATAAATTTTATTTGAATCCAGCCAATCATGCCTATTGATTGATGACTTAAAAGATTGATCCAAACCTAATTATTGACTGACTATCTCGCTCTCATTCAATCTCGTTCCACCCTCAGGCTAGCTGTTAGGGAAACGAGACAAATAAATTAGAACCGCTGGGTATACCTGTACTCGAAGTTCCAATTACAAGTGTGGTTACGATGTAAGGAAAACTTAACCACAGAGAACTCAATCTGGTACAAGTTGGGCCCAGATTGGACAGTTACTCAATACTTAACCAGCTTAATAATATAGTCTTCATATTAGTTAAAATGTTATTAAGTGCTATTTGTGATTCTATAAATTGGTTTGAAGAAAGTAGGATAATGATTGCTAGAAACCTAGCAAACAATCTTCCAAAACAGGAGGTTAATTATATTGCAAGACAATTGGGAGTACCATCACCACCATCCAAACACGGGTAACAAGCGTATTGATACTAAAAGAAAACGGTCAGTGTCTGCTCTATCGCTATGGTTTCTTTTGGATAGAGGGGTATTTAATTACCTCCCATTCCCCAAGTCTGCAGTGTTCTTGTCCGTTTCCATCCGAAGTGCATCGCGTGTTGCCTTCAACGCACCCAGCTGTAGCTGCGGTGGATGTCGTAACAAGTTGAGTAGTGATGGTGGTCGCTATAATGGTTGGGGTAAAGATCGTGGTTATAGTGGCGCTTGACTCTGCTGAATTATCAACCGTGGTTGACTCCGTAGCTACGGCGGTGGTGGAATCGGTCGTTATTAAAGATGGTGTCAAATCAATCGTAGTGGAATCTGCGGTTGCAACACTCGAAAAAATCGATGAATCGGTTCTTGCCGCGCTACTGACGTCTGTGTCTACCGAGTGTTCAGTTGTAGTGGGATCTGCCGTGGTAGTGGTCGTGGTGGACCATATGGCCAATGATGACAAGTCAGTATTTGCGACACTAGTGGTGCTTGACTCTACCGAGTCTACAGTTCTGGTAGATTCGGTTGTCTTGATGCTCGCGACTGTGGACCAGGTAGTGCTTGGCTCCTGTAGGGATAGTGTACTGAATGAACGCGGTTGGCAGAGCTTGGCGTCAGCTCCAATAGTGCCGACCGCTATCACCAAAATACGAAGAGACTTTATCCAGGCCATTTTGATGATCGGTAAGGCGAGTTGTAATTGTGATTTCAATTCGTCGATACGCGGACTGCGCAGGAGAAGACATTTATGATTCCTGCTTGAACAACGCAAAGAAAACTCCAAATATTGGTGGCGGCCCCTATCTCGTCCTGTCTCCAGCTCGGGACCATGCTTACAGCGGCGGAAATTAGAGCCGAGAACCGATTTGTTGTTGTTTGGCGAGTTCTCCAATTTTTGTTGGCGCTATTGGTGTGACGCGCAACCATTGACCACCGTCGCTTATGGGGTGGCGTGCTAGGTTCTAACGTGAAACGGTATGTCAACATAGAATAACCCAACAGCTGCCTCTAATTATGCTCAGTCTATGCATTGAGCAAGAATAACTGAAACATCCCCTATTATTTCAGGCTATCTTGCTCAGGTTTGGCATAATCGGGATCGTTGACGGCTTGAGCGAGATCAACAATCGATGATCGACTCCGAGTCCTGTGATATATGACGCGTGTGCATGCCATTATGCATGCCATTATGCATGCGTACATTCGTTTGGCCCATGCAAATTGTTCGCATGCAAACGCCACATTTCCTAACTTGGGCAAGGGAGAGTTCAATAGCTAGCCGCATTTGAGAGAAGACTGCCTTGAAATTCAGTAGTCAAATTTTAGCGAAGCCACAGTTGGCGCGGAAATGGGTCCTCCCACTTCGGTTCCAAATGGAGGATTGACCAGCCTGCTGTGAGACGCTGCTACTCGTTTCCATCGAAAGAAAAAAATTATATGATGCAAATCGAGTTTCCCTTGCACATCTGTAAGCAGACAGTTGAGGTACATGAATGCTAGGCCATGTGCCTCTACCCTACGATATTTGCCAATCCATAGCCAAATTCTAAACGATGCTAGTGTGCCCTGTCCACGGCTCATATCTGTACCCACCTAGCATTGAACTATTGATTTCAAGCACTGACAACACGGATAGCGGGGCTGCTCAACCGATAAAGCCACGAATAAATATCAGCGAACAGCTCATGGTGCCGACTTGCCGGGGCGCATCTTTTGCAGGCGGACGAAGCTAACCCTGCCGTGTGCCACAACGTCTTCGCCAAAATGTACCATCTTGAGCTAAGAGTCGAAAAACCATACCAGTCTCATTTTTAGCATCGTACTAACATGCAACGTTTTGATATCCCCGCAGAAACTCTGCGGCCGTAGCACTCCTAGTCAATACAAGATGGATATTGTAGTCTCATTGCTCACCTGCATTGGAAGCGCCAAAGGCAGTCATGTGCTAATTGAATCTGAAGCTTTGCATCCAGTCGTGGTTGGATAAATATTTCAATGGTTCATATCGAGTCATACTCGGAAAATATGACCCGTCCATGAATAATGAGGGGCGTGCGACAAGGTAAATCATTTGAGGGATGCGTTGGCGAAGTGAAACGGAGAGGAAACCCTCATACTAATCCGATGTGAGACTATTGCTGCGAACTTCAGCTACCGCAGAAGTCCTTGAAAACTTTTTCCGAAGTCAATTGTGCATTCGGTACTTCCCAACTTACATTCAATGACTATACACCAAGGCACGAGGTATTGCCTTCACTATTGCTCTCATCGATGCATCACAGTAAAATTGATTGTTTGGATTTATAGAAAGAATCAACTCACAAATGTATTTTGATCTGTGATGACCGATGATTCGTCTCCGCAGTATAAGATTTTACTGGTGGCGCCGACCAATCATAAACCCGGCACGATATTTGTTCCAGGGAAGTCAAATCCCCGGAAGTCTGATCCATGGAAAGCCTTGTCAGTGGCAAACAAGGAGGGAGAGTATATAAAATGAGCTTGTGGTTTCCCGATATCAACTTCCTCAGTATTCGAACACTTCAAAGTCATTAGACATACACAAACTCTTCGTCCCATCTCCATAAGCACATCATTTCTCATCATGCCCGAAGGGAATAAATCATACAAGTGGATCAACGAGGAGATTGAATCTCTGGATCCGCAGACGGATTACGCCAAGATTTACCAGCTCGCTTCGAGCTACGGTGCCAATGACTTTATGCATAACTTGATCTATTGCTTGGTCTTCCCAAACTTCATTGTTACCGAGTGGGGCGCCCGTGCCGTTTGGCGTGAGGATGGCGGCAAAGTCCTCAAGAAGGCGGGAAGTCGAGTCGAAGAGACGGAAACCCATAATGCGACTTGGTGGTGGTACGGTCCTCGCGATCCAAGAACGAAACGGTCTGTGGAGAGCATCAACAGCCGGCACGCATACTGGGCGAAGCAGTATCAGGGTACTTTTTCGCACAACGAAGATTATGTTTATACCCTTTCGTTTACGGGTGTCTTCATGCATCGGCTACGGCTCAAACTTGGCTTGTCTGGCGTGTCCGACAAAGTGAAGACTGCATCTCACCTTGTTATGCAGGAGTTGGCGCCCATGTTTCAAGTAGAAGGAGCCGGATCGGTTCATTCATTTCCCAAAGATTGGGATCGCATGCTTCAATACTGCGAAGAATTTGAAACCCAACCGCATCCTGGATCCGAGCAAGGACATCTCTGCGCCAACGCAATTTACGACTTTTTTGCGTTTCGATACTTCCCTAGGCCCTTGCACTGGCTCGGGCGCTCCATTCCGATAGCCCTTAGCTTGCCGACTACGCTCAAGGCGCACAGGATAAAGCCAGCGAACCCAATTCTACAAGCCATCGTCCTCTGGGTGTTTGGTTGGGTCTTTTGGTTGCAGGACAGTTTCTTTCGTGACCCGCAGGTTGCATACATCACCGAACTCGAAAACCTGTCGCTCAAGGATCGGTCTAGCCGCTCACAAGAAATACGGAAATTAGACAAGGACTATGCACCATTTTTTGCAAAGCGCCATTCTTCACTTCCGCAAATGGGAGGGTGTCCTTATCACGAAGCGCTGAAAATGGTCAGGGAGGGTGGTGCCCCAGACAAGGAGTATAAAGGCGAATGAACGGGGTTCAGAGCACAGACAGCGATCAGGATCGCAGTATTTTGGGGCCCTAGGAATTTTATGTATTTTCTTTTTTGTAAGCGTAGAGAATATGAAAACTGATTGCATTGAACCAAGCAGACTATACAGCCTCCCACCTAGATTTGGGCTTCCAGACCAAGTTTTCAGTGGACGACAGCATATTTTCGAACAAGGTCTTCATCGACGGGCTAACAAGATTTGGAGGGGCGTCGCGCTCTAGGTGAATTTTGCATGCGCGAATGTACTCGAGATCGGATCTTGCCGCAAGATTTGACGGATTCTTGGAGATGCTTCGATACAAAGTGGAAATGATTGCCATGTAATTTGTACAATGAAAGCTACCCCTGTCAATGATGGAAACCACAGGACTACGCATGGCAAATATCACATACCTCATGAAAAACACTCTCGTGTCCTTTAAATCGCCCATACCACTACTATTGTCAGGGAATTGTCTATTAACTTGGTTGGGGCTATTTTTGACGAACTGGTTCAAACTTTTGACGAATGACCTCGCGGCCTCCAAACAGAGAGCTTCATTTTCTCGCAGGGGTGAATTTCGTTCGTCATTGTGTTCACTCGTGTTACCGGGACAGATCAATGTCAGCGCGGCCCAATGCATTGCTCGCAACAAGTTCTGGTAATCCAGGTGCATCGACAAAATGTGCCAAAATCGATCGGTTGACACCAATATCGGGCTGTCCGGCCGGCATGGAGATGGAAGATTGTTTCTCCAGGCAGTGAGGTCAACATGTAGCTGGGTGATGGTTTCTAATTTTGAGGCCCTGGTGTTCGTAGAGTGAATGATGTAAGAAAAGCGGTTTTGGATGCGACTAAGCTCACATAGCCACGTGTAAACTTGTGTAAGTGAAGGGAATGCGCTTGCGTTATTTTTACAGTCGTATTCTATCAATGTCTCCTTGTCGTGTGCCGCATCCATGAGCCCGGGAGGTCGTCCCTGCATCAGTGAAAGACGTCTAGGCGCCGGTCAGCATACGCGAGCCAATTTCAACCTCATACTACGCTACCTACGTGTTGAGGCCAAATAGTATCCACCAAAGCCGGCATCGACGCCTTATTTGAGGCTTTGATAGACCGATTTCATCTGGAGCTTCGTGATGTAGGCCGAGAGATTCAGCAACACGGATGGCAAGTCCGCACAGAACCCAAGCCATGCCACACCTTCCAAAGTACATGTGGCGAACGATCTAGTGAGTTAGCAAGGCCTTCCTATCTGTGGATTGATAAAATACTTGCATGGAGAAGGAGAATCTGGAGAGAAGCCTCGCTCGGGCGCATCATTGCCTCCGCTATGAGTGCCCAGGCCTTCTCATACATGACCGTTGAGTGTTCAGCGGTATCAGGCTTTCCAGAATTGTGCTCACAACTTAAAGACCCTATTGATACCACGAGAAAGAAAAGGGAGTAATCAAGGCTCGTAAGCTGGGCTCGATCAGACGTGTAAAAATACTCGAATCTCAAGCGAAATGTGTCTTCGTCAAGAATAGGGTAAAAGACATTGAGGTTTTTAAAATATGCTTCGTAAACAGTAAGCTTCCTCGGTAGTAGCAAAATTTCTGAATTTGAGAAGACGCACCGTCAACACTCTGTCGGGCGATCTCAGGGCTAGGGAGTACCTGAGAGGATTGGTCAAAGAATGAGGACACTCCTGCATCGTCGATGTGAAGGCCTGCCTCCGGGAGGAAAGCGAGGGAAGTGACATCCATGGGAAGATGCTGGCTTTTTAGAGCGTCTTTGAGGCATAAAGCCACTGTTGCACCTACTGAGCTCAATCCTGGTCCAGTATATGGCATTAACAATCACCATGTACGACGAGTTGCAGAGGGAGAGCTTACCGAGGTAACCTGTCATGGCTTCATTATTGCGGATGAAGAGTCCTGATGGTCTGCATTGCTCCAGGGCGGTGGAATCCCCTTCTGGTTTAACCAAGGAGTTGATACTAGCCACCTGGCCACCACATGAATTTGCTGGCGACGCTTCAGTTTCGCAGGGTTGAGGTGCTACAAGGGCTAATTGAGAATTATTTTGCGTTGGAATTTGACCCATGCTGAGCCCAGGGACATCAAGAATTGGCTCCATCAATCCCGCCTCCATGCTGGACAAGTTACTGGGCATGTTTCTATCGAATTCCCAAAAGTTTGAGGAGATTCCGATGCCAAGCTGACGCAATATATTACCAAAGTCTTGATTGCTGGTGTCCTGGTTCAGATCCTGCAACTCTGGCCACTGCTGGTCGGATGTAATAGGGTCCAGGCTACTGCAGTGAGTATCAATCGCAGAGTCAATCGCGGAGTCAAGCCTAAGGTCTCTTCCCACATCTGCGGTAGAATTGGAAACATAATCAGGAACAGAATTGGCGACGCGGGTGGAACTTGCTGGGGAAGTTGCATCTCTTTGCGACCTCGACGATGCGACAGCACGTCGTCTTCGATCACGGGATGTGCACTCTTCACCATAGAGCTGGCAGTTCAGACAAGGGCGTTGCGATGCTGTGCATTTCAGCTATAACAGGCGTGTGTTTAATTAGACTTGCTTTGCTCGTAGAGTATCATGCAATGCAGATGAGAGCCATGAAACACGTCAACATACTCGTTTCTTGCGACAATAATCGCACGCGCGGGCCACTCTTTTGGCGCGCTGGGCAAACCTAGTCGTCGGGGCAGTAGAAGAATGCGACATTTTCCTGTTGATATGAGGCAATGATGTGAACTTTGTCACACTTCACAGCGCAGAAAGACGCGGTTGACCAGTACGAATAATGGGGATTCGGATTGTGGGGGGGAGCCAGTGGGTGTCGAACGGGTTGGCGGTACGAGCTTCGGCTCCGCCGGCTGCAGATCCTACCGCCTCACATTGAACCCAATGCATCTACTAAAGTAAGTCACAACAACATTTTCTCTACACCATCATAGGCTTAAAAGATAGGCAATGTGGGCTCGATATCATCACCGGGTTGGAGCGGAGATGACTCTGCTCGAAGTCTTAACATCACAGATATAATGAGCTTTGGTGTAGAATGGCACATGTATCCCATTTATACCTGACTGAAGTCCCAAAAATTCTCGATATTTTCTTCACCGGTTGTGATCTCGAAAGATGCATTCGTGTTGCAAGCAAAAAGATCGCATTCTTCCGGGGAAGAATCGGGGCTATCATCCCGGAGAATAATGGGGCCGTGCACCCGCCCAACAAATAGCGTTCTTGCTTTTGCCTGCTGCATGTGCGCGATGAGCCTTTGACCAACTCTACAAAGCAATCTCTGTTGGCAATCCCCCGGAATTTCCGCTTAAGGACTGGATGAAATTTGATTGGTAGGTGCAGAGAAGGCTAGGAGTGGCAAGCATGCATAGTCTTTGGGAGCATAGTGCTAGTTGTTTGCTGTCGACGCCGAGTAATTGTTATGGAGATCTGTAAGGAATCAATTCAATCCAGCAAGGAGCCCCATGCGCAGCATTGATATCCCGAATGTTATTTTGATTAAAACCTTATCTTGTAGTTATATCTGAATATTATATATTCGGTCGCTGAAGGAATTGGTAAAAACGTTACAATACCCAACATGTTTGCGTTTAAAATAGAAAACTAGCTAGTAATACATAGACCCAATATCATCGTCATTGCCTCCAACATTGGCGCTCAACTATCTTAGAATTAGTTCGCAGCACTATCATCAGATACCCCTGTCTTCATAACTTCATTCAGATCCTCAACCAACCTCGCATATGCCATTTCTCTCGCTTCAGCATTGAAGAGCCGGGGATGAGGCTTATCGAAACCATGCCCCACCCCATCGACGTTGATGACTTCTGCATTGCGACCGGCCTCCTTCAGTTTCTTTCCAAAGGCCTCAAGTTCAGGAGCAAATATATCCCCAGAGCCGACAAAAGCGAGCATGCGTTTGGGAAACGATGAAGGCTCGGCGTACATGGGGGAGGCTTTGGGTGCCTTCACGTCCTCTGGCCGAGGGAGATAGCAATCGACAATAAGATACTGGAAGAAGATAGGCAGGGGCCCAATAGGTTTTGGTACGACCTTCTTCTCGGGCGGAATGCTGAAATCAACTCCGGGGTAAAATGGATACACGGCCCTGACGTTAATGTTTTTGAACTCGCGTCTCACTTCCGAGGAGGCAACCAGTGCCAGGTGTCCACCAGAGCTAAATCCAGATAGAGCGACGCGATCAAGGTCGAAAACACGCGGCTGGCTCTCCACCCATCTAAATGCATCCTCGGCATCCTCCACGGCAGCAGGGAAGGGATTCTCAGGTGCTTTCCGGTAATCCGCATCCAACACAATAACGTTGCTGTCGCGGGCTATCCTCTCGCAGAACACATGGTCCACGCCCAGGTTTGGCATGATGTATCCACCCCCATGCCAATTGATGACGAGCCCTAGCGGCTCGCTTTCGTTGTAGTTTGGAGGGTAGTAAATCCAAGCGGGAATAAATCGGTTGAGGTCCCGTGATGGTATGCGAACGGCTTTTCTGTTGCAGGTTGGAGACGGTCTGAAATAAGGGCGTGTGCCGATGTAATTGAGTAGGCGAATCAGCACCGTAATCGCCTTCAACTTCAGATATCGAAAGAAGCCGCCGTGTGAAGACATGATGGTTAGCTTAGATCGCTTCGAGGGAAAAGAAATTATCGAAGTAAACCCAGCGAGGTCCTCATGGTATCATTAGAGTCCAGAGATGTCCGAATCAGATGGGATGACCCTTGCATTTTATTCTCGACGTACTTGCGCATGGTGGTAGCACATAGAGCTCTACTCAAGACAAAAATAGCTCCGATTTGGAGAGATCGGCTAGACGGCTGAAATTGGTCGAGTAATCACCGATCGGCCGTGAGTCATTTACCGACCGACAAGCATTATTGGCCGAATCAGATGTCAGATCTCTGCTTACGCCTGCGTGGCTCGGGTTTAGTTTACCAATTCGACAAATTATACGATATCCCCGACCCCACACAGCCAAGCCAATGCGCAAATGCAATGGAACCTTGGCGTGGCATTGTTGGGGCTTGTGGGCCTGGAATTCTGTCTCACAATGACTACAGAATCAAGACGCACCATTGCATCAGCGGAATTGAGGAATGCGCATTGTGGAGCAGCACAAAGCTTGTTTTCATGAATACTCAAGCAGACATGAAAAAAGAAGAATAAGGCTCAGCTAAGCCTGCTAAAACGAAAGAAAATGAAAACTGTCTAAAAACTCAGTTCCGCTCAATTTCCAATCGCGAATTAAGTCCCAAATGTCAATGTCCATCACGAACCGAACCTCCCAAATGACCATTGACTCCATTGCTCTTATTTCCACTCTCTCTCGCAGAAATGTCCTGCAGGCGGCTTATCTTCAGTTTGTAGTCTTGGAGCGTGTCCTCTACCATCCCAGCGAGGTCAAAATTCCATATCTTGAACGAGCGGTCTTTGATCTCCTCAAAGCACGTCTCGGCTTTGATGCGCTTGCTTGGGTCGGCCCAGTCGGGTTGCTGGTACAGATCGCAAACCCGCCTGCTGCTATTTACCAGCCATTGTGACCTGGTGCGACGGATAGTGTCAAACGTCTCAAACGCAGATTTCAAGGCATCCGCTTTCGATGTGCCGTAGGCATTTGATATAACCTCAGACATTAATGTGCTGAGGCACAGGGCGTCTTCAACTCCCATGGAGGCGCCTGCGCCGTGATGCGGGCTCGAGCCATGTGCAGCATCGCCCGCCAAACATACACGTCCTTTGTTGTACTTGGGGACCGGGTACTCGAACAAGTCAAACAATGCCCATTGGTCCAGTTCTTCCGGGAGCAAGTCAACCAGATTTCTCACTGGAGTAGACCAGTTGTCGAGTGCTTCTTCAACATTTTTACGCGAGGCCCGAGCAGTCGTGGGTTTCTCGTGAGACCAGTCCCCAGTGTCGGTGATGAAGTAGGTGATTCCAATGGTGGTCTTGTTGACGGGATAATGGATGATATGCGCGTTAGGGCCAATGTGGAAATGTTGTCGATAGGCTTTGTACTCCCCAATGGCCTCTACAGCCTTCTCCATTGGGATTAATGCGCGGTATGCCACTTTATGTGTGTACTGGGGATGTGAAGCTGGATTATCATCCCCAAGCATGAGGTGTCGTGTCTTCGATTTAATACCATCGCATCCAATAACTAACACCATCAGCGAGGAAAGTATACAATCAAGGTGTGGAGCAGCTCACCAGCATCAGCTTCGGCCGCGCTTCCATCAGTGAATTTCAGTAATACCTTCTCCGAACCTGGGATATCCTCTATCGTGTCCAAGCGTTTCTGCAGATTGACAACCTCCTCTGGTATGATTTTGACAAGATCTTCCAAGAAGCGATCTCTCCGAACCATCTCCCAGCCCGCAACACCAGCATCGATTTCGCAAAGCAGTTTCTGGTAAAGAGAATCGCCATCTGAATGTTGCGTGTAGCCATCAAGCCAGCGAAGATATGCCTTTGGATCATTCTTGTCGAGTGATGCGTTCACGGCCCCGCCTGCGCGCAATGCCGTTACCACACCCGGGTGAATTTCGTGCATGCATTTGATTGTGTTGGCTGTAAAACCCATTCCAGCACCGATTTCGCTAAAGTTGCGTGCTTGTTCATACACCTTGACACGCACACCTCGACGCGTGAGACCGGCGGTGAGCACGAGGCCGACGATGCCTCCACCGACAATGACGACCTCAATAGGGTCATCTGATACAACCATGGTCGTCTCCGTGTTTCCGGGTTCTTGTTTTACAGCAACTAGCCTGTGTAATATTTCTAGAGAAAGGATCGGAATGAAGGGAACAGCGCATCACTCATATAAGGACTGAGAACGGAAATAATGCCGCATATCTGCATTATGTAGTAATATTTTGGCACCATGAAATTCGCATAGTGAACGCGCCGTCTCGATTCCGTGGCGCAACGTGTTCTGGCGCAACATTGAATCCCTATTGGGAGTCATCCCGGGATCGCGATGCGACCCCGCAGCTGCACGATGTCTTTTCGGGGTTTGTTTCCGAGGGAGAACAAAATGGGCGGCCAGTCAGCATAAGCGAGGCATGGTACTGACCAATTGGTAGCAGCATCATGTATGCGCCTATCTCTCGTTGCATCTGAAAGTGGTGCTATGACTGGGATCAAGGTTTCATCACGCTAAGATGCCTGTTTATTAGTTGCAGTGTTAAGACCAGGAAATAATTATTACTCAATAACCAAATCATTTCAGGCTATATCGCATTTTCATGGGACAGCTAGTCTCATCATATTCTTCAGAAACCGCTAACAAATTTGTTACAAGAACGACATTGATCGCCTCACCCCACAGCCGCAGACAGAGGTCAGCAAAACTACCATTAAACTCATTGACTACCGTTTCCGGAGCCAAAGCGGTCCAATGTCCAATACCAGATCCGCCCCTAATTAGATTTATTAAAATGCAAACATGGTTGGGGCAGGGATCTGGGTCAGTGTGGTCGACGGCGCCAGTGCGTTATTGGTCTTTGAGGCTTGGGGATGGAGATGAGCATGTTAAAATTTGGACGTAGTCCTAGCATGGCCTTGTTGATGTCTGCTAACTATTTTATAAAACCATGAGCTGAGTTAGGCGGAATTTGAGGTGCGAGACTGCTATGCCAGTGTGTGAGTGTGTCTTGGTCGTTGAAGCTGAGGTATGGGTAAAGGAATAATGGTGGGATTTGGATGCACAGTGTTGTGGTGCTATTCGGGCTAGGTACAGCTGGGAGGAAAATCGTTAAAGGAAGAAAGGGTTGATTGAAGTTTGCATTGCATTCAGGTGGCTTGGCGGGCCGTTATCTGCTGCAAGTCGTCAGACGTACTTGTGACCTCGGATATGATCCACATACCGAACTACTGAGTTTTTGTCTAAAGTAGCACCTCATGGCAACTTTGTAGAGTGACAGATGGCATATCCAAACAGCTTTGAGACGTACCCATGCTTGCCCTCAATCACACCTTGAAGTTGGCACCCGCTAGCCCGTCACCTCTCTAAGCTATGCCACATACTAAAAGTACCTTGCAAGCTGCCGTATGTATACCTTCAATGTCATCTATTAGACAAGAAATCTTCTCTGGAGGTTGCACCGCATGGCAACATTGAAGAAACTGTGTGCTAGGGAGGAACGTATATCGATTGACCGGAATAACGGATATAATTGGAGCCGGCCCATCCGTTAGTCACCAGATTTGGCGATGTAAGCCCGATGGTCTCAACACCAAGATTCAGATAGCAGCTTCATCTCAATTCACACTTTCTGGGCCGATTTTGAAGGTTTCTTGTCGAGGAACCGTTAAGTCGAACTATTTTACGACTATATTTTAATTTCTGAGGCCGTAAGTGACATAACCATTGTTTTATTATTTTCAAATCTGATGCCTTTCACACTTACCCTAAACCTAGCACTAGCTCAAAGTCGGCTTTGTGTGTGGCTTTTCCTCGACGCTTCACAACTCCTACACAGTATAGGGGTTCCCGCATAATTTTTATGATAGAGGATATATTTATGCTTTCGGGAGCTCCGCCTCGCCCTTTGGCCAAGAGCTTTTAGTCCGACGATGCGTCTGAAATCTTTGTGTTTCATTCCCAAATGGTGAATTTGTAACCCCTAGTAGATTCTTTGAGATATATTATAAGCTTTTTCTATGCATCAGTAGCCTCTGACTGTACCGGGAACAAATAGTACTCAAGACAGCCCAGCATTGCACCAATGGCGGATATAAAGGACTGGTTCCAAGGTGGTTGCTCTTAGGCGTCGACAAAGTTTTGAAAGTCAGCTGCATAGAAAATGCTTTTACTAAGCTGCATCGGTGCTGGTCTGTTATCAAAACGGGTATTGCGTGAATATGCTTTCAGGATAGATCGGCTAGTTTACTTGGTCTCAGCTCCCAGCGCATTATTCAGGCTAGCAGGCTGGGAAGGATGCCGGCGCCATTGTATTGTCCTCCTGCTGGTCCGTCCACCACGCACCATGCCGAAACCGAAAACAAGCCCCCCATGATATCACGTACGGGCCGAGAGCCGTGGGGCTACCTGCGAGGCATGCTGTTTCCAATGTTAGATTGGCCGTCTAGCAGGGGCGGTGTAGCGACTTTGCCCAAATCTCCCAGGGGGTTCCCAGCCACCACCCTTAAATAAGCACCTACGAATAAAGAAACGAATATTAGTAAAGGGGGTAAAAAGAGCACAGATACACTGCACTGTCATTTAGACTTCTAGGTTTATATGGGCCAAGGCATCACGGCGGTGGCTGCCACGTCATGGTTTCCCCACGATTTCGGCGATCAACCCCTGCTTAGTGAGAATTCCATTACCTCCGCTGACTAACCAACTCCTTAAATTCACCCCGCTTGTGGAGGTTATTAGATTCTTTTCCTATTCATCAGGGAAATATTTTGTTTTGCGGGTCGAGTGTGCAACGATGCCCGAATCACCAGACGCGCAAGCAATGCGGGAGGGGAAATCTGGGGCTTGTGACATGTGCAGGAGGTAAGACACCATTGACTAACCGGATAAGTTGTCAAATCGCGTTTACCGAGTTCTAATCCTATTGTCTTTCATGAACAGACGGAAATCCAAATGTCCGTTGGTCCCACTAAATGTAAACAAATGAGGCTCACCAAGGATGTGTTAGGCGACATGATAAAGCCATCGTGTGGCGTATGTGTTGACCACGAGTGGATATGCACGTACTCGTTACGCCACAAGAAACCTGGGCCACGCAAAGGATCAAAGCAGGAGCACAGGTTGAATATGCAGCGAAGACTGAGTATGGTTGCCATCTAGGAGACGAAAATCAACCGTTGGCTGACAAACTGCGGGAACAACCGACAGGCAGGATAGAGACCCTTTTGCATCAAGGAATACCAGAGGAGAGTGCTACAGTACTCTTGAACCAGGATTCTCAACATGAAACACCACCCCAACCTGTACCAAGCCCTGGAGTCCGACCTGCGTCGTCCATCATCGAGTCGGAGCGCTCGCAAGGCGATGCATCATCGCCCCCAGACGAGATTCAGCCCATCATTGATGCCATCAACTGGACACGATATCTAAATCATATCCAGTGCGGAATGGGGCCATATATGGGACAGAGTCAACTGTTTTCAAATTGCACAGAACTATCTCTTGAATCTGAACGCCACTTGTGAGTTTCCATTCCCCTTCTGCGACCATTTCTGACATTCGTAGGCTATCTTTGTTTTTCGACAAAGTGGCGCTCCCTGTTCCCATCTTCTGCAAAATAAAATTTTACAAGGAATACGAGGCCGGCTACATTCCAAGGTTTCTTCTAAGTGCTATGTTTGCTCTTTCGTCACGATTTTCAACTTCATCAGAACTGCCAGGTGTGGCCAGCGAGAACGTAAAGGCGATGGGACAAGACTTTTGCCACAGGGCAATTGGTGAGTTGGAACATGCCACGAAAAGCAGCCGGACTATTACCATAAACGAGGTGAAAGCTGCATACCTATTGGCATATTACCTCTATACCAACCTGTTTTTCAGACAAGGCTCAGAGCAATGCTCGCGGACCATCCGCATGGCATACATGATTCGGCTTCACCAGATTGACAACCCCAACGCGGATATCTCCGGGTCTGATGCTGAAAAAGAAGAGAAGCGCTCCGTTTGGTGGGCCATATACGCACTAGATTGCTTCTCCAGCTTGGTTTCTTTTATCCCATCAGGGATTGACGAGTTGAGTCTGGCTACATCTGTGCCTCTAACCTTGCTTTCGGAGCCGTCTGCTGCGGATTCGCCACCACCTATCGGATCCAGATCAATGAATGATTGGCTGGGATGGACTAGATGCTTATTGCAAGAGGATAGCTCGCCAGGTGCAAAACTGCAGGCCACCCTAATATTTTCCCACTCACTAGCACGCGAGGCGAGCCATCTCCGCCGTCTAGCCCAGGAAAACCCACTCTACAACTTAGATGGTCGTATCAAGAACTTTCAAGACCAGTGGAATTCCATGTTCACAATCCTGCCTTCCTGGGTTTTCCTCCCGAGCCGACACAAATTGGACATGAATAAAGACATCCATCGGCAAAGGATTGAGATGTTGAAAATTATTTACATGTATGTGTTGTGGATTCGTGAAGAGGGAGGGACCTGGAAAGCTAATGACTTCAGAACCGGGGCCATGGTAAGCGCTCCACCACTGTCCATGCACCTACACTGGCCCACGGAACAACCTAAAAATGATCCAACAACGGAGGGGTTATGGAAGACTTGCATATCCTATGCCCTTAAAATTGCAACTGCATATCGCGAATGCCCTCAGGAATATCTTGAGAAAGCGGATCCAATCACACTTCCGATAACATGGACCGCGGGATTGCTGCTGACCCTACAGCTGATGAACAAATCACTTGTCGACCCGACTGAGAAAATTACGTTATTGGATGCTCTAGACAACCTTATGATGAGTCTTAAACAGGTTTCACGGTATTGGGATATTGCCCAGGTCTTGCTTCGTTAGTGCTCCATCATTGTGTTCATCATCGGCAATATGATACTAATCGCAATGTGCTATCAAGGCTCTCTAGAGGGAATCCGGAGTAAAACCTGGATCAAGCTCGACCTTCAAGTGATCCTCCAGTCCACTGTACGTGTGTGGTCTCCGCTGGGAAATGATATGTTGAGTAGCACCGAAACAACACCAGAGCCACCAATCATAATTGCTCCGGGAAACGTTGCACTGAACAACAATATGGAGGGGCTGATGGATATGACTACACTGACATGGCCGCCCGCTGAGCCTTTGTCAACCATGGATTGGTTTGGGGATGCTCAGCATTTGATATCATAGTTATACAAGAATGTAGTTTTATAGGCCATGAACGTAGTTTAATCATTAGACATTACGATGCAACAATCGGAGTAGATTAAATGTGCCTGGACACACGCACACACATTAAAACCTTGCTTGAAGCTGTCTTGGAACTTTTGTGAACAATGCCCAAAATCCGGTGGGCCAACAACCTGCTTTCCAAAGCATTGTGGCTCTTTTTCGTCGGTTGTGTGAGGTGGGCATCGCGATGCAATGAGCATTTCGGAAACGCCAATATGGATCATGGAGTATTGGAATAGAATTTATACGCATGATTAACTCTCATTGAGTAATTTTGCCGACTACTCGGCGGAGCAAATGACGAGGTGGATATTCTGCATGCTCAGCACTTACTCTGTCGGGGGTTCGGCACGGACGGAGCATCTTAATTCTTCCGAACCCGACGGGCCGCCCGTAGCGATTTCAGCACAACATACTCCCGCTCTTAGCGGACTAACTGATAGATAGACTTCAACCAAGATACTTCCAACCATATGGGCCTCGAAACATGTATGTTTTGAAAGAAATGGATAAATAGAATGTGATGAACGAGCATATTCCATAATACAATCCCAAAGACCGACGCATCTCTGTTACATCTTCTCCAAGCAAATTAAGCACCTTTTTTTACAGAAACAGTTCATTTTCACTCTTTGAAAATGTCTTACCAACTCATTACATACCAAGGGGCTGAGGGCCCCCGTGGTGCTGTCCATGTTGACAAGTACGTGTATGATATCTGCGATGCCACAGGCAATAGCAAATACATCAGCGTCATGGACGCACTTAAAAACTGGGATGAGGTCCGCCCGATCCTGGAAAACTTTGCCAAGAACCAAGCTTCTTCCAAGACTTTTCCGCACCGGCTGTTGACAGATATCAATCTCCTGGCCCCCAACCCAACTCCCGGGACCATCTTTTGTGCCGGGGGCGCATATAACGATCATGGCAGCGAGATGGACAGGATCTTGAAGCTGAAGCCAGAGCCGACCCTCAAGGAACGTGGAGAACGGCCCTTTTTCTTCCTCAAAAACTCAACGGGCATTTGTGGACCCCACTCGACCACGCGCCTCGATGGGCACATTACCAAGGCAGACTGGGAAGTGGAGCTCTGTGTTGTTATAGGCAAAGAAGCCAGGGATGTGCCTGAGGGTGTGGCCTTGGACTATGTTGCAGGCTACATGGCGGGCAACGATCTCTCGTACCGGGATTATGTCCGCCGCGAGGCCCTCAATCCCGGTGAACCTTTTCAGTTCGATTGGTTTTCCCAAAAATGCTTTGATTCGTCTTGCCCCACCGGGCCGTGGATTGTGCCGACTGCCCAGGTTGACAACCCCCAAGACTTGAAGATGAAGCTCTGGGTTGGTGATGAGCTCATGCAAAACACGTCTACTTCCCACATGATTTTCCCCGTTGCAGAGCAAGTCTCCGCGCTGTCTCACCAGCTTACACTTCACCCTGGCGATATCATTATGACCGGCACCGGTGGAGGTGTCGGACTAGGACGCGGAAGATTCTTGCGACCCGGAGAGACTGTTCGCATCTCGATTGAGAAAGTTGGCGAGTTCGTTCACCATCTAGGTTGAGGTAGTTTAGTTGGCAATCAAGTTATACCATAGGTTGATCAATCTGAATAAGCAAATACACACGCAGCCTAAATCTGATCTCTCCAACCAAGGCTTTTGCTACCCAATACAGTGTATAGCCATCAATAAACTACTTATGCATCATGCCCAGCGGCCCTAGCGTGATAAATATTTAATGTTCAATTGCAATTTTATCGGCATGGCTCCTTTATTTGGCGAATTTGCTGCATCCAACTTGAAAACTTAAAAAAAAAAACAAAAAAAAAAAAAAAACAGGGAACTACTTCTTGAAATACTGCCGTGATCGTTTGAACTGATTTTGATGTTGACATGAATTCCGTGGTTAAAATTTAATTTACACTTTGTTCATCCATCACCAGGCATTAGGAACCGGCAATTCTTTCGGTCGGCTCAATGATCAGTAGTATCGTCGGATCGGGTAACACTGTCGGGAGAAACTCGGTGTGGGTCTGTAAAGGGTCGGCACAATTGTCGCGGCGGAGTTCGCTTTGGGTGCTCCGAAAAAATCATTCCGATGTGACCGTGCCCGTCCTGCCCGCGCCTCATTACGGATTTGGGGACATCGGGCAAGGAATATCTTTCTCCTTGCGGAGGCCGAGTGCTTCATATTCTGATAAAAGGCACATCAATCCTTCAGTTACATGCTATCAAATCATCCTTCAATTCATTACCTCACAGCCTGCGTGGCCAAGACACATCCAAACCCACACAATGGCGCAACGACGGTGGCCAAGGTCTGCTAAAGCAGCTGTCAGCTTTACCATGGATAACCTCGGAGAGCCGCTTGAAATCCAGCTTGGCCTTTGGCCCAAGAATGGGCCCTTTGGAACCCACTCATCCATTAAGGAATGCCTTCCTCATGTTCTCGATATTCTTGATCGCCATCACATTCAAGGAACATATTTTACTGAATCCTGGAGCTTGGGCGTCTACTCCAACACTGTGAAGGACATGATCAACCGTGGTCATGAAATTGGATGGCACGCATATCAACATGAGATATGGGACAAGCTCTCACCTGAAGATGAAGAGGCCAACTTTCAGAAAAGCGTCACGGCGGCAAAGGAATTTGGCATCACATACGCAGGTTTCCGTCCACCGGGAGGCACCTTTACCGACACCACAATGAGATTGCTCAAGCAGCACGGGTTTAAATATATATCTCCGTTGAAAGAAGAGATTAAGACTGAGGATGGAATCACTGTTCTTCCATTCAAGTGGAGAGATGTGGACGCATTCTACTACGCCCCGGAATTTTCCGGCTTACGAGAGTCATATGGAGAACAAGGAGATGTGTTGGAGCCCGCAATTTTGAAAGAATACTTGCTTTCACGAATCGATGAGATTGTGGAGACAGGCGGGCACTTGAACATACTGTTTCATCCATTTCTCCAGACTTCCCCGGAGAAATTGTCTGTGTTGGAGGATGTTGTGAAGCGCATTGCGGGTGATGCAAATATCTGGTGTGCACCTTGCAGGGAAGTAGTGAGTTGGATACAGGGACAGTAAGTTGCCTGAAACTAGCAAGTCCTAGATAGAATGAAGGCCCATTCAATACTTGAGCTCATTTGCACGTGCATTCTCAGAGTGAAATCAAGTGCCTCTCCTAAGGATGGTTTACATATTTTGCAACTTAGGAGATGGACATTCCACGGATCATTTCATGATGTTGACGCTAGTACCGAAAGACAAGATGTGACACTTGGACAACAGATATTCAATTCTATGGATTTGCCTCGGATGTCCTGTGTTCTAAAATGAAACAATCATTCTTACGGAAAGGTCATCCTTTTCATCTGACATGCATATGGCCAACTACTGCCTATCTTGTAATAAAATGACTCCGCCGTTGACATGGCATTGTTTATGTGGTAATTTGGTCTCACAAGAGGAAGGTCATGGCATAATACTCGACAAATCACATCCGCGAAGTAATTGGGCGATACGCAGTTATTTATGTAAGAATACTGATCAATTATCATGAAGTAAGCTCACTACATATTGAGTCTTGTGCCGATGTTCACACATTCTCAATATTTGACTCGCGAGGGCGGAAGATGATTCTCAACTCTGGTTTCTTCCAAAGAAGTTGAAAAGTGGACTCCTCGAACCAGCGGGTAGATTTGCTAGATTGAGCAAGTTCCCAGTCGTATGCAAAAACCAATTTGGCCAGCACGATGCGCATCTCAAGATATGCAAGGTTGATGCCAATGCACGCCCGAGGACCGAGAGAAAATGGCTGGCTCGCTTGTTTGTTGTCCCCAAAGCCTTCCCCAATCCATCGCTCAGGCTTGAAGCTATCGGGCTCATGCCAGTACCGCGGATCATGCTGCGTAGTCCAAGTTGCTGATGAGACAGTGACCCCTGCAGGAATGTAGTGTCCGTCAACAGTCGCTCCCGGGGATATCCTAGGGGGGCTTGTGGGCAAGGGTGTGAAGATCCGGAGCCCTTCCTCGATGGTGGCAACGAGATATTGAAGCTTGGATGTCGAGTCCCCCGTAATCTCCTCCAGTGACCCAAACTTCTCGCGCACCTCGGCTTGAAGTTTCCGAAGAGTGTCAGGATTTCGGATCAGGTAATTTGTGATGGCGGCCAAGGCGGTAGATGTGGTCTCGGAGCCTGCAATGAGGAGCGTAATTGCCTGGTTCACCAGCTCCTCGTCGCTTATTTCACCTTTTCTCAGGACCTGTGCGAAGAAGTCCTTGTTTCCTCCGCCCAGTCCAAGATCAAGCCTCTTCTTCCCTTTTTCTTGCGTGAGGAGGGCATGCTGGTTAAACTTTTCGAAAATCCCTGGGAAAATATATGGCAACAGAAGCCTAATGAGTGGTGCCCTGTTCAGAATATCTTCCAGTACCGTGATCTTGGCAGCAGAAGAAAGAAGAGCAATCCATGGGTGAGTGCGTGCCTCAGCAACTGCGTCAAACGATTCCCCAAATGCCAGATCACCTGAATACCATTAGAATACGTGGGTTAAACATCTCGAGGGGCTTCAGCGCGATAATGAAACAAGCAGAAAATTCACTTACCAATGATGTCGAAAGATACCCAATGAAATGCCTCAGTCATATCCACGCCGTTGCTACCAGGGGATCCCAGCCTGCCAATTTGTTTCAAAAATAGATCAACATATTGGTGAATGACTGGCTCCTGCTCGCGCAATGCCTGGGCACTGAAACCATTTGCCAAGTATCGCCTCTGCCGTGAATGCTCCTTCGGATCAAGGACAGTAAAGAGATTTGGTGGTACCTTTGATTGGTAGTAGAACTTGCTTTTCAAGAAAGGTTTCTTGCCCTTGGTTGCATGGAAGTATATCTCACGGTAAGTCCCGACATTTGCAAAAGAGAGCTCATTTGGAGCAATCCGAACAATATCTCCTAAAGTGCGTCCAAATGTTAGCTGGAATTTCTTTCACTACTCGGAGTGGTTCTGCAAACCATATTTCTCGTGTAGTTCCTTCAATCGAAATGGGTGAAACCCGCCAATCCAGCTAAACCCATAATAATGCTGCAGCCATCACCCTTAGTTAGAGATGCACACATCATCCGCAAGACAAAACCCACATCAGTTAATGCTGCTAGCTTCGGACCAGGGAACTTCGATAAAGGATGAAAAGTTAATCGGTAAATGGAGCGGAGCAGCAGAAATGAGAATACCTATTTATATTTCATAAGCAAAGCTTATTATCAGTGAATACTGGGCTCCTTACCCCGGCAATGCCAACACCCAATAGTTGAAGCAGTGAAGCGGGGGTGGGCGAAATTATGAGACGATTCATGATAGATTTACAAGCACTAGTGACAATTAACAGTTGCATAACTTTGATAAATATCAGAAGGAGATCCTGCTCAGTGGGCCCGTGCAAGTTATAGCCATATTCTCCACACAGGACTCCACGTTATTTGGGCAGCCTCCTCGGGATCGGCCTAATTGAATTATTCCGAACACTCAAGCGCGGGCCTTTCCACGGCCTAACCGCTGAAACTTTCATGCGAAGCCTTAAATTTTGACATAGTGCTGTGAAATACGAAAGTACGGGTTCTGTTCTTGTCACCAGCCTTTGCTCCCACGTTGGATCCCACGGCGATCGTCATGCTTAACTCCGGGTGGTTTTCTGACTGTTTAGAATTCGGAAATCCTCGTCCCAATAAAGATTGGAAAGTATTAAGCAGCAATACCACTCTATCTACGAGCTCGGATTAATAATATGATATTCCACCGTACATCCGGTATTCCGATATCCGGGCCTCCGCCCCATCAGAAGTGGCTATTTGTCTCTCCGTGGTCAGTATTGTCTTTCCGGGTAGTAGTGAACCTCGGGACTGGATTATGAAGATTTCTTTAATATTCATACATGATCTAGGGCACACAACCTTTGTTTCTAGTGTCATTAAAAGAAAGGATCGAACAGGTCAAATGCAATTGAAGATTCCCACCATTTGAAAAGTAGTGAATGGTTCGGTTCATGAACCGTATTGTAGTGGTAATGGCAAATCATTTGACCGTATTGACAAAATATTAAATAGTTGGAGCAATGGAGCTGATTCGCATCACTTTGAATTAAATAGGATCAATGGTACTGTTAGAAAGAAAAACATAGAAAACCCCCTAATCAGACTATTGCCTGGCCTAATATGATGACCTATACGTTCAATCGTATTGAGACTGTCCGACTACATAATTCATAAGACAGATTTAGTGGGTGTTGACACCGCCAAGCCTGGAACAATGGCTTAAGTCTGACCAGCGAAGCACGAGTACAACATCTTACAGGCATAGAATATATTTGCAAAGATAAATTGCGAAATGGATCAAGTAAAGAAACTCAGGCATTTCAATTTCTAGGTGAAAAACAAACATACATAGACCAGTAAACAGCTACGACGATCAAATGGAGGGTACGGCATCCCAAACATCGTCGAATCCGGCTCCGCGAATCCAGCTCTCATCTTCATAGGGCCCAGCCTTTCCACCAGCGGGATTCAGGCTATCAACGACTGCAACAGCAAACTTCTCAAAGTCGGTGCCCTTCATTCGGAATTCGGGTCTGGATTCGTAAGGCTTCGAAACGATTTCTGCGTAGAGAATAGCGCGAATCATCTTTGCAGCATGGCCATCATCAGGATGGGCGATGCCGCGCTTAATAGCGTCGGCCCACGTCCCCTCTGCACGCTTGGGAGTGTAGTTGCGGATAATATCCAAGTTCAACTCGGGTGTTCCCATAGAAACATAAAGAATGAGCGAGAATCTGCCAGCATATGTGAGCAATCGTGCCTTGTTCGAGCGAGATAGCCATGGAATTTTGGCGAATGTGCCAAAGAAGACGGCCATGTTCATGGGGTGCATTAGAAAGAAGTCCATTCGGGGGGCTTTGTTGTATCGTTGAGCACCAGCCACAATGCGTGCTACAGGATGATATTAGTCTTTCCTCCAGGCAACCCAGGTTTGAAGTCGATGGGAACATACCTGTTGTGTTACATAGCTCGGCGGTCCGGAGTTCAACCTCGTCTGGTTCAACTTTATACTGCATTGCTAGCTGCATGCATTCTTCCTTGGCGTTGAGCAATGCGTCATCTCGGACTTTTTCAAAAATACCCGAGTTGGCTGCATTTCGGCATTTCTCGCTTGCTCTTGCTAGGTCAAGCAATTCGGAAAGGTTCTTTCTCGGAGTATTCGGGGCCTCGGCCCTTCCTTCAGCCTCGTGGAAGAAGGTGAAGAGGTAGTTGTCACTATGGACAGCAGCTTGAGCAAGGGCTTCTGCGATGATCGCTGGTTGTTTGAACTCAAGGCCACATCCCAAGTGGATGATAGGATGCAAAAATCCTTCATTTCAATTAGCCGCTTTAGATGGTATGGAACGTAGAGTGCAAGGACTCACCCATGAACAGTCGAACGAGCATATCATCCGCACGATGATCCTCGGCAAACACATACTCCTGAAGCACCAAAGGGACGCCCTTTTTGGTAATTTCGTCCTCGTAGAACTTCACAAAGGACATGTAGTTGTTTTCATTTCCCAGGGCCTTCTTATAAACGGCAGAATTTGACATGTTTTTAATCAATTCGGGTTGCTGTGGAACAGCATCTCTTTGGTAGTCGAGATTAATATCGTAGAGATGTTGAATTTGATCAGGATTAGCCCCCAACGCATACAATGTCAGGACGTGATGTACAATGTGATTCTGGTGACTCAGTGAGCAAGTGGAGAGATTGGCAGAGGGGCATTGGTCATACATGCATATGCACCCCATCCTTTTCCAAATAGCTGAAAAAGATATGGTGCTTGTTATGGTTCTCTTGGAGCACTTTGGTGGCAATTTCTGCAGTCTTGGCCGGAATATTCGTCGCATGCCAGATGCCTGGGTTAGTTTGCGGGTCCAAATGGATAATTGAGGTGACTTTGCCGTTAGTAGCCATTGTTTGAGCAAATAAGCGTTGAGATGTAAGACTAAAGTTCAAATTTCTGTCTGGGTCTTCTATGATTCCAATATTTTTGAAGGATGGGATTGAATGCCAGATATAGGCACGCAAGTTCTGAGCAGAAATCCAGTCCGAGAAATCCGGTCAAATGGTCGGGATAGTCAGGCGAATCATTCTATGTGATTTGGAAGCATGATTGAAGAAGCATTAGAGCTTCGGAGAGAATAATTGAATAATTTGATTACACTAATCGTGATTGGATAGCAGTCGGGATTCCGGGGTTGGTGGATATCGGCCCGTTTAAATTCTCCCGGTTTTCCGGGCCCAGATCAGAGCCTTGGTTCCATGCCGGATCATCACCGAGCCGATCGGACCCGGAGAATTAGAGAATGGTCTATTGATTCTGAACAATCTTTCATGCTACGTGATCGTCGACTTAGAGTTTCACGTTGTTTGTTGATCGTCAAATGTCGAAGGTCGATTTGCATAAATGTCTAGACCTGAAAGTCGATTTTGCTTCTTCTGTTGGTGCATCAGACTCGCTAACTTAACTACAAGAAAAACACATACAAATATTCACTTTTTCATTACTTGACTTGCCCTCTATTTTACAATGGCATCTCCTGTGGAAGACCCCTTGAACAAAGCCGCTTCCAACGGCACCAGCGTACTGATCGCAGGTGCAGGTATTGCGGGACTCCTCTGTGGGCTGGAGTGTCATCGTAATGGAATGGACGTCACTTTATTGGAGAGGGAACCCTCTTACAGTCCGGCCGGTAAGTTTTTGAATTACATCCCAGAATGTTTGTATTCACAGGAATGCATATTGATCAGAGTGATTCGCGCAGGGGATTTTGTTGTCATTGGGCCAAGTGCCAGTCGGATCATCCGAAAGAATTGGCCGGGTTGGGCTAAGGAGTGGGAGAAACTCCAATGGGATGCCGAAATATCCTACTTCAAGCATTCGGGAGAATACGTCGTTGGTGGTTTCCCATTCCCGGATTCAACCGGACACATCTTCCTCCGACCTGAGATCCACAAAATGATGATCGCCGAGGTCGATAGGCTCGGTATTAAGATTATTTTCAACGCAAAGGTTGTTGAGTACTCCGAGGACCAGTTCAAGGGAAGCGTCAAGCTGGAGGATGGCCGCACAATGGCGGCTGACGTGGTTGTCGCGGCGGATGGAGTTCATTCCAAGTCGTGGAAACTTATTCTCGGTGATAAACCAAACCACAGATCAAGTGGATACTCGGCATATCGGACCTGCTACCCGGCAGAGATTGCCTTGAAGGATCCTCTTGTTAGAAAGTGGTGGGGGCCGAAGCTGGAGGCTGGCAAGGAAGTATTCCAATTCTTTTTGGGCCCTGATACACACGCCAACGTTCTCTTTGGGAAGGACACGGTTTGCTGGACGGTTTTCCACAAGGTAAGACCATCCTTAGCACATGTTGTCATGCTTTTGGAATGCTGATACTACAGATGATAGGACTCGAACGACACATCCGAAGAGAGTTGGAATGCGCACTTGAACGCAGATGCCGCCGTAGAGGAGTTCAAGAAGGTTGCCGGATGGTGCCCTGACATCCTGGCTCTGGTGAACACTACACCACCTGGAGGTGTCAACGATTACAGATTGATGTGGAGAAACCCACAGCCAGTCCAAACATCCCCCTCAGGTCGAGTGGTTCAAATAGGCGATGCATGCCACACGTTTCTGCCGACATCTGCCAACGGTGCCACTCAAGCCATGGAGGACGGTGCATCTCTTGCGGCCTGTCTGCGCCTAGGAAAGGAAAACGTGACATTGTCTACCAAGGTCCACGCTCTCTTGAGATTTGAGCGAGTCTCTTGTGCCCAGCTCATGGGGTTCATGAGCCGTCAAACTTTGCACCATGCTGATTGGGATGCAATTAAAAGTAACCCGATGCTGGTCCGACGTGGACCAGGCTGGTGGATCGGTAGACACGATCCTGAGCAGTGAGTCATGAAAAACGCTATATTGATGAAAAAGCAACACCCTTGCTGACAAACACTCAAGGTACGCGATAGACCAGTACAAACCTGCCGCCGCGCACATCACGACGGGTGCGCCATTCGAGAATACAAACCTCCCAGACAACTACAAGTATAAGCCATGGAATATTGATGACATGGAGGCCGAGATGAACGCTCCAGGCTTCAAGCCTGATGAGATCTTCATGGACGGAGGTGACTGGGAGAAGAACTAGTTGCAGCCAGACCTTCTCTTCAGCCCCGTCCTCTCGATTCTGTTCCCAGGATAACTTAGACACAATCAACTAGACTAGACACGTAGAAATACATTCAAATGATTACTCAAAATGGCCGAGGGACGAAAAAAATAATGTATTTTGTACAGTAATGGCTTTAACTAAAACCATTGCTTGATCTGTATATTCCTATTATTCGTTACTAATGAGGGAAGAATGAGGCAACAAAATTTCTTTTCCTCATAAAAGAAAAACACTGTTAGAGTTTTATGAGTTTGGATAGCCCATTTCCATTCAAACTTTCAGCCCGGCACCTCGTCATGAGCAAACCTCAACTAAGCCACTCTCCAGATTGGATCACATGGAGGAACAACGGTGAGAGTGTAAAAGGCATCAGGAATTTCAGCTGGGATGCTGTGAGTAAATGGGATCTTATTTTGTGGGCACTTTAAAATATTGCGGGCGAGGAAGGGAAGCTTGCCATCACAAAAACTACTCTAGGGTACGAGAAGATTCCATTTCGGAAAAAAGGCGCCATAAGCGGCACACTAGCATATCATCAGAGAACATCGTCACGAATATGTTAAGTGTATGAATTTGAATCAGAAAAAGGAAATGTCTGGGTTCTAACGGGTTCTACTTGTCACGACCGGAATTGCCAGCAGGGTAGGTTCGGAAAGAAACGTTTCCAGCGAGCGCAGGATTTTACTATCAGCGGCTTTTTGTGTTTGCACAACGATTTGATCTTGACGCTCTACACTTTGAGTTTTTCTTGGCTCCATGTATAATATTCAGTCATGAAACGGGTGATAATATAACTCTTTGTCGAAATGCTTTGTAATTGAGCTTCTATCATTTTGATGTACAGTGTACAGGTATTGTGGGGTCGCCACAACCAACAGCCAGGAGGAGCAAATAAATTCTTCCCAAAAGAACAAAAAAAAACCTACAAAATAGGACTTCTTGCAGGATGCCGCTCAAATAATTCAAATCGATATGATGCCATAGAAATTTGCTAGCTCGCTCGTCCCGCCAAGGCAGGCATTTTGGAAAACCACGCACTGTTATCCTTATTGTCGACGATCCACTTGGCCAAAGCCCCTCTTTTTAGGGAACTCGACCATCCCTTTTCTCCCACTGGACCCGCATAAACCTCGTCGCTTCGGTCGGCTCTCCAGCTCTTCTCATCGGCCTCTCCCGGGATTTGGGCGATTCTGAAAACGGTCCAGTCCAGGTCTTTTGCCTCTTCGTCAAAGGCTGCGGCCAGGTGCTGCATGTTTGCGTAGACGGCTGAAGCGAACAGTCGCATAAATACGGACACCATGGACTGAAAGGCGGTCCAGCGATCCTCGGGGCGAGAAATGGAAATGGTGCCCATGGCGATGATGCGACGGACACCAAACTTGCGCATGGTGGGAAAGACTGACTGGAGATATTGCGTGGCGAATAGTTTTGGGTCAATCTTCTTGTCGGCAATGTTGGGGCCAAGCAGCGACAGCACGGTGGAGCTCTCAGCCATGGCTTTGGAGAGGGATTCGGTATCGCTCATTTCTCCTTTGACGACCTAAATGCGAGGTTAGAAAAGAAAAATAGCAAAAATAATGCAGGGCTATTTTTTTTTAACAAACCTTTAGTAGAGGGTTTGCCGAAATGTCACTGGGAATCTTGGCTGGATTGCGGGCATACACCATGACTGGGTGTTGACGGTCGAGCAACTCGCGCAGGAGGCAAATGCCCGCTGGGCCTGTGGCGCCGAGGACCAAGACGCGGTTTCCGTTGGGGATATTTTGCATGTTCATGTGCTTTTCGAATTAATGGAGAGTTGCTTGTAGATATTTGATGGAGGAGGTTTATACATTTTTATAGGAGCCGTTCGCACTACATCTTCTTGCCTTGTCACGACAATCTCGCCCATTGTTTTTCGGCGCGCGGAGGCTTTCCCGCGCGGACGTGGCTCCGCGCGGGATTCTGCTACTGAGTTTCCCCGCCCACATTGACTCGCGCGCGTCGTCTCGCCCGAGCGGGCATTTACAAAAAAGGGCATTCCCTCGTCCCTTGTCCCAGTGCAATGCAATCAAAGATCGAAGATGAAGAAGGATTCGTGCTGGACGTGTCGCATCCGCCACAAGAAATGCGACGCAGCGCTCCCGGCGTGCGGGGGCTGCGCCACACTCGAGATTGACTGCCACTACCACGACGTCAAGCCGGATTGGATGGACAATGGCGACCGCCAGCAGCAGATGATGCAGCGCATCAAGGCCCAGGTGAAACACAGCGCGAAGAGGCGTCGCGGCATTGCTCGCATGGAGAGCATTGTCAAGGATATTTCCGACAAACCCGATGACGTCCCCTTTCTCCAGTCAAAGGGGCACCAAACTGCGGCTTCTCCTCTTCAACACCGAGATGCTGGTGTAGACACTCAATCTCAAGCCGATGCATCAATATCATCGCCATCATCCTCCTTGTGCCAAGTCCAGGGATCCAGCCATGGCTCCATAGCCCCCCGCACTGAGATTGAAATGGGCCTCATTGCCGGCTACATGGAGTACATCCTCCCCTGTCTTTTTCCCTTCTATAAGCCTGCTCTTCTGGATGGAGGTCGTACCTGGGTACTGGTTCTTGCCACAAAAAGCAACGCCTTCTTCTCCAGTATCGCCAGTTTCTCGTCTTATTTCTTTTCCATTGTGCCCGTGCGTCCAGGCCCTGGTCACCATGTCTGCGCTGCCAGCGCCCAGAAGGGGCTCCACACGCAGGTCACATCGGCTCTGTCGACTGTGCAAACCGACTTAATAGCCCTTGCTCGGCAGGGCGTGGGCAGCTCTGTTGCGGACAGCACATCTTTGTTGGCAAACATTGTTCAGTATCTCAACTTTGAGGTTGCCATCCGGTCGGGAAACTGGAAGATGCATCTCGAGGCTGCCACGGACTTGTTTGAGCAAATTCTTCAGGTTCATGGTAAGTCGGGTGGAAGCAGCGTGATCCAATCAGTATTGGAAAAGTTAAATCACACTGCAACTGTGTCTGTGCTTGGTGTACCAAACGCAGACCAGGCTGCATTCAAATTCTTCTCCACCACTCTCCTCATCGACGATATCATTGCAAGCACATCACTTGGTAGGCCTCCAAAGTTGGCCATGTATCATTCTGAGCTCGTAGGACAACAAAACAGCCCTTCGGGTGCACGAGCTGAATATATTCTGGGCTGTCAGTCCTGGGTACTATTGATCCTTGCTGATATTGCTACCCTTGCCGCTGCCAAGTCAGAGGGTCAAGCCACTGACGAATTGGCAACGGCAAACGTGGCATCTCGCGCAGCAGAGATAGAAAGCCGCATTCAAAATGGTATTGCGGCTCTCGATGAACAGACGGCGTCGCAGAAAGAACCTGACCCTAGAGATTTCGAGTCGTTTATAGAGCATCCGAATTGCACCAGTGATGTTCGCTCCGAAATGAGCCGAGTAATCATGAACGTGACGCGCATTTGGGCCCATGCCGCACACACATACTTGCTCATTGTAGCACATAGTTGGAACTTGACGGATCCTCGCATCCGCCAAAATACGGCCAAGTGCATTGAATTGTTCCAAACGATAGCCTCGCCTTGCTGGCTTCGGTGCATCGTGTGGCCTTTCTGCATCACAGGATGCGTTGCCCTCGGCGAAGAGAGGCAGTCGCTTTACACAATAAGAAATTCAATGCAAGCCTTGCAAGCATTTGGAACTGTCAGTGAAGCTATCAAGATCATGGAAACCGTGTGGGCAAATGATGGTGAGTTATTGGACATTGGCGCTTGTCTGAGAAGTTTAGGCTACGGTGTGCTCCTAGTATGAAGGGGTGTTGGAAATGTATAGTACGGGCAAGCAATAATAGTCTACAAGGCCTGGGCTTGAAGCCTTCAATATTGCTTTAGTTTGTAATTCATATTAAATAAGCAAGCATGTCAGGATAAAGGCTGGCATCTGAGGATGATATGCGGCCATGGTGTATGCAGCGCCGTTTCCCTAGCTTATGAGCGACTATGCTTTACCTATTTGAGTAAAGCTTTTTGTCCTGCACAGGAATCAGATGCTACAACAGTAATTCTTGCGCTTCCAAGTACCAAAAAGCGGAATTATGTCTTGAATAACTATACCACTGAGTAAATTGCACGAATGAGTACGCACCGAGTGAGCTATCGCCAAAATTACCCAACACGAGCAGCCCTAGAATAGCTGGGCACCGCATTGGAACCACCAAATTTAAAACATATCCAGTTAAAATTTTCTCAGGGTCAAGGTGGTTCGTCAAAAGCGCGCCCGATTCCAATAGATTCAGCCACCAACAGGTCATACTGCGGGGCTATGCAGGGCTGCCTTCGTGTTGGTTGCTGTTCACCTCAGCCTGATTGCCAAGACATGCAAGGGAGTTGCCTATTCGCACGAACTGCTTGCATTATCACATGCGGCCATGTGGGCAAGACATGCTTCGGTGGATGAATTGACGCGGTGCCGAGTCGTGTTGGGTGTGTTGTCTGCTCTCTCAAACCCCTCTCCAAAACCTCGAATTTTCCCACACTTTTCACTGTATTCGTCCGTGAAGAAGCTTCGGCTCATTCCTATCTCATCCAACTCTGCCTGTTCCAGAGCATTGCCGATATGTCGACCTCCAATTTCACTTGTCCCCTCAACTCGGAACGCCTTACCATCACCAGGGGGGGACGCAATAACAACATTTACAAAATCACGATGCATAGACTCCCCGAGAACAAACTGAACAAGCAGTACATTGCAGAACTTGTAGCCGCTTTCGATTGGATCCAGTCTCAGCTCGGCAAGGGCAGCGAAGGAGCCGTCATTACTAGTAGCGCAGCAGGCCTCCCCAAAGATGGCGAGGGATGTGCAAAGTATTGGTGCACGGTGAGCTTGTCCATCTTCCACACAACCGCTCGGGGCATGAAATACTAACAGAGCATCTTATTCACAGGGTGTGGAACCAGGCAACTCCGGCGACAGCTCTCATCTTGTTCCGAGCGATCTATTCCCTGTTAGTCATGCGAAGTGCCCCAGATGCCGTAACCAAGACTAATTCTAAAATGTCAATTTTGTAGATTCTCGACACCCTTTTAAATTTCCCGTTCCCGACCGTTGCCGAGCTCTCAGGCCATGCATTCGGCGCAGGCAGCGTCCTTGCCCTTTCCCACGATTACCGCGTCATGAATAGCGACAAGGGTTACATCAGCATGCCGGCGGTCGATTTTGGCTACCACTTCGACGGGATAGGCCTGATCTATTATCTGAAGCTTAACCCCGGGTTGAGGAGGAAAATGCTGCTCGAGGCTCATCGATTCAATGGGAAGGACGCCCACGAGGAAAAGCTGGTGGATGCGATTGCAAAGCCTAACGAGCTGGAAGCAAAGGCCATGGAATTGGCGGAGAAATGGGCTCCGAAGGCCAAAACGGGTGTTTATGGACTCATTCGATCCGAAGTTGTCTATGGACCAGTCAGCGAGGCGCTGAGAAAGTCAAAGGCGAAAATCTGATCCAGCTCTGGGTATTCTAACAACACAGAGGCATTTAATAATATTTTTCAGCTGGTTATAGTTGAGCATAAATCTCAGCTGACCATCTATATCAGACTTGGTATAGTCTCTTCATAGTTTACACTCTCACAAGCCTTATCGAGAAAAAAAAAACCGGGTAAAAAGACCCGACTAACTACCAGGCCAGGCATAATTTGTACGTAGTTTAAAGAAATAAGACGAGATTAGTTTTTTGCTTCTCGAAGCTATACATTTAAAATTTTTCTAGGCCCTATTGAGGGTTCGCAGCGTACCAAGCACCTGTCTCGCATCGTTGCACTCCACCGGCTGGCGCCAGGTCATCGAGTTGTTCCTCTCAGGCGGCTGTCGAACGCGTGAGCTCAGCGCTAAAGCGAGCCGGGGTGGTGGTAGGGTACCCGGCGCCATTGCCAAAATTGGTTGGCACTCATCTCCACTTGATGTGGTTAGTTCGTTAGCGAGCATGAGCTTCCAGGGGTTTGGGGCAGGCAAATAGAGTGCCCCTTTCTACTCCTTCAAGAGTCAGCAAATCCATCTCTGTTTGCACTAAAACATGGCAGATGAAACGCCCATTGTGCAGCCCGACGAGGTGAGTAAATAAAGCCTGGCGCTGCAGCCAATTCTTCGAAACCGTGTGCCACAGCAGGAGGCTAATTGACGGGCGCTATTTTAGCCTGTGGACCAACAGGACGTCGATGAAGAGGTAAGCCTTGGCGCAGATGCACGCGTGCGCGTTGTGCCTGTGGCTGATTGTTCTAGGCCTACGACACAGAGAGCGATTATTCCTCTTTAATGTCGATTGCCTCCTCCCTCGTTGAAGGGAGAATTGGAGAAGGCCAGCGCACCTACGCTGTGTACGGGAAAGAAGGTAGATGCCCTTCCAGCAAACTGCCCCCGCACCAATCTGACCGCCTGGCATATAGAATATGGATTCCCCATGGACGACCAGGAACTCGACAGGATGGACCTGTGTCATACAAAGTACTATGCCTTGCTAGAAAAGGAGTTGTATTTGTCTCCTATCTCCGACAACCCGGAGAGGATTCTGGACCTTGGATGTGGCACAGGTTGAGCCCCCTTTTTTCGCCGCGTTACTGCCAAGCCAAAACTAACCTCGCATAGGAATTTGGGCGGTCGAAATGGCAGACATGTTCCCAGATGCCGAGGTATTGTAAAACTCGAGTTTTTAGACTTTGATGAGACTAACTCTGAAAGGTCATGGGTGTGGACATTGCCCCAACACAACCGGAATGGTGAGTATTCAGGGCCCAGGAGTTTGCACAACTATTCACACAAAAACTACAGGGTTCCAGCAAATTGCACCTTTGAGCTTGACGATATCGAGGCGCCGTGGACATTCAAGGAGAACAGTGCCGACTTCGTCTTTTCACGGGACTTGATCTGTGCAATCCGCGACTTTCCCAAACTAATTGATCAGTCTTACAGGTAGGTGGCGCACAGAGAAACATGGGCTCTCTATCTAACACAAGCTAGACACCTGAAATCTGGCGGCTGGTTGGAGTTCCAATGCATCACCGGCATCTTGGGATGCGATGATGGCTCGGTCCCGAAAGACAGCTCCCTCCAGGCCATGTCGGACAATTGCGAGCTTGCTTGCCGCACGTTTGGCACCCCAGTGGATGATCCGTGTAGATGGAAAAAGTGGTTTGAAGAACGTGGATTCGTGGACGTCGAGGAGGTTGTTTTCAAACTTCCCGTCTCGCCATGGTCTGACGACCAGCGGTTAAAGCTGCTTGGGATGTGGGAGCAGCACAATCTGCTCCAGGGCATCGAAGCAATGACAATGAGACTCTTCCAGAAGGGCTTGGGGTGGAGCGAAGAAGAGGTCCACCGTTTCATCGGTCTGCTGCGGAAGGATGTGAAAAACACAGATCTCCACGGCTACTGGCCATTGTGAGTACCTCGCCTTCCACCTATGATGTGAACTAACGGGTCGTAGCATTGTGGTGCGTGGTCGAAAGCCATAGTCGCCGACGGGTGGCTTGTGTCTGCTGGCTCAATTTTATCAAGTCATCTTGGTACAGTTTTCAGACTGTCTTTACCAAAAGATTGTTCATGCAACGGCACGAGTAGGTGTTGGGCTAAAGGAACACAAAATTGATCAAAAATCATGTGATGAACGGTTACAGTTCGCAACTCTTGTATGATTCATAAAGGGCTGCCACAATCAACTAGTAACATGCGTCCATAAAATTCCATTCACCAAGCTCTGTACCATTTATACCCTTGGCCCTCATATCTAGTTGTTCGTCATATTCCGATATACGCAAATGAACCATTCTGGGCTCCAAGCCCGAAAAGAAGTGATGCCACCGCCTTGGAACTCTTTTTCAATGCCAAATAGACATTTGTTTGGTTGTATATGTCAAGGATACTAACAGTGCCCCCTTTGCGGAAAAGGATCCTGACCATTTCCTTGCAATCCAGCGCGAGATAGAGGGGTGTTCTGTATTCTTTGTCGAATGCATTAATGTCTGCCCCGCGGTCTATCAGCACCTTTGCCATTGCCTCACAGTTGGAAACCAGGTGAAGCGGGGTCAGTCCAGCCGCGGTGCAAGAATTCACATTAGCTCCCCTGTCAATCAGCAGCCTTGCTACCTTCTCCCAACCTCTGATTAAGGCTAGATGAAGGGGGGTCCATTTATCCTTGTCGTAAGCGTTGACATCTGCGTTCTTATTAATTAGACGTATTGATAACATCTCATAACCCCTGTCCAAGGCCATGTGGAGAGGTGTAGCGCCTTCTGCACTGTAAACATTGACATTTGCTCCGCTGTCAATGAGAAGTGCCGCCGTCCCCTCGTCAAAATTCTCCAGAGCCAGATGGAGGGGAGTCGAGCCGTATTTATCAAGGCAGCCGATATCTACTCTCTGGGAGATGAGAAGCCTTGCGGCCGCCGTATAAGATCTTTTTAAAGCTATATGGAGAGGCATGAAACCTTCTTCATCGCTCGCGTTGACAGCTGCCCCATTCTCTATCAAGAATCTTGCCAAAGTCTCGCAACATTCTCTCAGGGCGATATGCAGGGGCATAAAACCCTCTTTGTCGCGGGCATTAACATCGGCCCCGTTCTTGATCAACAGCCTTGCCACTGTCTTGCAAGACGCTCTCAGGGCTATATGGAGAGGCATTGACCCTTGGTCATCACGGGCGTTCACATCCGCCCAATTCTTGATCAACAGCTTTGGTACTGCTTCCCAAGATGCTCTAAGGGTCAGGTAGGGAGGCATCAGGCCATGCTTATCACGGAAATTAGAACCTGTTCTGTCCTTCATCGAGAGCCTTGCCAAAGAGGCTTGGTGAAGGGGTGTGGAGCCATTTAAATCTCGGGCGTTGACATCTGCTCCGTTATCAATAAGTAGCTGTGCTACAAACTCATAGTTTTCTTCCGAGGCTATATGAAGTGGCGTTGAGCCATTTGAATCGTGCGAATTGAGGTCTGCCCCCTTCTGAATCAGACGTCTCACTATAGCACAGTTGTTTTCCCGAGCGGCCAGATGGAGAGGTGTGGAGCCATCTGCACCAGGAGTGTTGATATCGGCCCCGTTGTCGATAAATAGGATTGATGCTATCTGACACCCACTCCGAAGGGATATCATAAGAGCATCTTCGTTATATAAAGACGCCTTAATATTGGCTCCTTTCGCGATCAGAAGCACAGCTGTTGACTGAAGCCCTTTTTCAAGGGCATAAAGAAGGGGTGTTGTCGGGGGGTTGCAGCTGACCGCGTTGACATCTGCTCCATTTTCAATAAGAAATTCGGCCAGCAATTCGTTGTTCTCCTCCAAAGCTAGGTGGACGGCCATTTTATCGCCTTTGCAATAGGAGTTAACATCTGCACCCTTCTCAACCAGCTGTCTTGCTACATCCATGCTGCCATCTTGTAAGGCGAGCGTGAGCGGTGTGGTTTGGTCTATGTTGCAGGCACCAATATTTGCACCATTTTGGATTAGAAGCATCGCCATATCGTTCCGACGATTCGCAATGGCCCACGTAAGCGCTGTGTGCCCCTCTCCATCCACCATTTGGCTCAGATGTGGACTCTTGAGGAGAAGCAACTTGGCAAGTTCCTGTCTACCGCATTGGACAGCCCAGGATAGAGGTGTCTGGCCATGATAGTCTTTGAAGTCTTTTCTACACTCGAAACCATCTGCTATGTCGATTCCATTGCAGACGGTTGTGGGCAAGCCGAGAAGGGCGGACACAGCTTCCTTGTGGCCATTAGCCAAAGCAGCGAACAAGGGATATCTATATCTCTCCCCCAGTATGTGAATCTCTGGGTCATACTTGAGGTTGATCCGTATGAGTTCAGGGAATCCCATGTCTGCTAATATGTAGAGGAGACTAGCACCCGGGCTGTATTCACGAGCGGGAAGCTTGTCAAGCAGGCTGACAGCGCTGATCCAATCTCCAACTGCAAATTGAGACAGGAACTCATCCTGAGCAACCCCGCTCGCTGCACAATCAGCATGGTAGAGGATCTGTCGGGTGGCGTACCTCAGGAACGGGTATTTCTTTGAAAGAGCGTTGGATGCGCTTGGTGACTGATTTCCCAACTTCAAGTTCTCGATAGACCGACGAATTGACGGATAGTTTATGTAGAAATTGCAGGAATTCTTGAGCATCTCATGTCCAAAGATCTCCCAACATAACTCCTGACTAGGCCACAATTCACGCAGCCCACCGTCATTGATGAGAAATTCACGAACCGATTCGTGGATGAACTGCACCGTCGGCCGCCAGGTGTTTGTGATCTCAGCAAGCCCTCTCGACGAAATTGTAACAAAACTATCAAGGTATCCGACTCCATCAGTCCACGTTATATCTGGAATGTCAAGACGGGCTTCATCTCCATGACACGTCCCAGCCCACAAAGCATGGTAGAGTTCTTTGGGTGTCAGAGATTTCTTTGCATAGAGTATCCAGAGGACACAGACAAGGAAGCCCTCCCCCTTCTCCTTATCTTGCGTTAGGATGTACTTATAAAGCTTTGGGAGGCTTCTTGGGATCTCTTGAAGAAAGGTTTCAAGGGATAGACGGTCGTGTTGAGCCCCCTGACTAAGCATACCAGTGACCAAAACAACCCATAGAAAACATCCTGCGGAATTTTTCACAATTTGTGACCGTAGCTGCTCGAGAAGTGCCCTATCTCCAACTTGGAGATGGTCAGTAATATAGTTATTCAAATCATCGGTGTGGCCTTTGTGGTCCTCCAAGGTGAGGCGCAGTCCAAGGCGTATATCAATATAAGGGTAATGACGGCTGGCGAAACATATTCGAAACTCGATGGCATTTCTTGCACAGGTTTCGCCTATCTCTTCAAAGTATTGGACCATATCCATGACATGTTGTTCATCGCATTCATCAAGCGCATCAATGAAACATGTAAATGATCGTTGGCCAAGGGCAAAAATGGCATTTCGAAAAAGATTCTTCAAGACGTCCAAGGGCGGGCAGTCTGTTTGGTCAGGTGAAATAAGCTCAGGGTCATTGAAGACGGCTTGAAGATCGGTAAATCCTTCAAGGAGCTGCAATAAAATGGATCTATACATTCCAAAAACTGATTTTTCGATCGAATGACCTCTGGCATTAAAGAAGAAGGAGGCAGTGATGGTGTCTGGACGATTCTTCTTCATGGTGGAATATATGAACTTCATCATGGTGGACTTTCCAGCACCAGGGTTTCCCCGGATCCATAGGAGACCATTGTGTTGCTCTCTCTTTTCATGGTCAACCCACGAACGGTACTCGGGGAGTCGCAGAAACCAATAACATGTGTTGGCATGTGGAGACTTGATATTGTTTCGGCGCGCATCAATTTGCTGAAACCTGAGAGAATCCAACAATTCCCGTGTCCGAGTTTGCGATATGGGCATAATCTGGCCTATTGATTCGATGTAAGTCTCAAGTTGATCAGTTTCACGGACTTGAGCCTGGCTTACCTATGTCTGCGTTTGGGGGAATTGTTGCTTCCTCAACAACTGGCAAGACCTCGAGCAGGTCTTTTGCATATGCAGCTGCCGTCAAAGCCGCATACTTCTGCCATTCCGTACTTTTGTGAGAATCCGAATAGTCACAAATTCCTCGAACTAGAAGATAATCGAGCACATTCATCAAACCCTCGGCCTCCGTTTCAAAGCATATGACGTCCAGCTCTTTGGCAACCTTGTCTCTAGTAGTGCCATGTTTCATATCATAGGTTCCGGAGGCAACCCCGCCATAGTGTATTACCGGGTCGTTCGTCTTCCGTGTGCTTCGTTGGACAACCTTTGATGAGTCACATTTCTCACAGTTGGTGGCGTCAGTGTCATGGTAAAATGTCGCTTGAAAGAGGCGATCTGGTGTGTTTGGATGACCATACTCTGGGTGCTCATTAGTAGTTTGTTGTAGAATATCCTGGATTCGACCGAGCTTTAGTTCATGTTTGGCTCGTAAAGTTGATACTGCCGAAAGGATGTTCCGTGCAGGCAACGCGGGAGCCGTGTTTTGTTCAATTTCATTGTCCTCAGTCACATTCTTCGCATGATATTGCATCACTCTCGCTCCAACAACGACGTCTCCCAATCGTACGTCAGACTTGTTGCTCGGAGCCCCACCGCCAATACCCACTATCAACCCGATTTTAATCGAGGTGAAGGTCCATCTCAGTTCAGCCAATACATTGGCCCGATCGGTCGTCCCATAGAACGCCAAGCATACAATAACGATATTGCGTCCTCGAATACTTCCTAGCTCATATGCATTGCTATCGCTGGTAGCATTTGGGGGCTTTTCATGCCTGGTATCCAGCATGGCAACAGCTGCCACCATCTCTAGGTGCAACGCGCATACCCAAGCAATCGTGTAGTCCCTGCATGAGTACGATATTTTCTGGCCCAGATAAGACGTCTCGGGTCGCCTTTGGCGGAGTGGTAAGCTTGTCCCAGCATGATCCTTGTCATTCTGACGGCTTTCCTTGTTCATTTCGCCAAAGTGGTCCTGAGGCTATGATTTGCCGGTTTGCGGTTGGGATCCACTACCATGGAAGTGTGGAGCACGAATAGGGAAATACTCCAACAAGGAAATGAGCTCTTGACCAGGAGACGGGAATGAATATCCGCGAAATATTCAGCTGATATATGTTGGGAAAATCAGGCTGAAGAATACTCAAATTGGGCAGAACTGGGTAGCTACGCAGAGGCTAACCCGATTAACCACTATGGGAGTGTCTATCCTTTGGCTGCTGGAAGGCAACAGCGAAGGCTCCACAATATTCATAACCAATTAAAGCGAAGCGAAGTGATAATTCTCCAATCACTTCAGGTTCATGGGACTGGAATGGGTGGCCTCACAGCAGCGGAAGGGATACTAAAGTGCGGAGTATGTCACGGTTCGGAATATCAATTCCCCGAGACCTACAGCCGCACGGACTTACAGATGACGCTATTCAGGTAACTGAGGGGGCTACCGCCGCTTGAAGGAGAAGGAAAATATACCAGTGAGAAGCTACGAAAAACGATCTATGGAGTCGAAGATGCTGATACTCGCACCGTGTTTGCGGCAACGCTCAAACTTTGCTCCTAGTCCGAACTTTACTTCACTCAACCAATCACTTGGAACCAAATCACCTGCATCAAAGGTTTGATGAAAAGCAAAGATACAGTAGTATACAGCGGCCAGTCTGATGGCATCTAAATGAATCTTCCCAGCTTGCTCAACCAGGTATCAACATAGTTGAACGTGGTGGCAACTGTATCTCCAAACTCGCCAGGATACGACTCACACTCAGTGCAAGGGTCAATCGTATGCGCGGCTCCCTCGACAAAGGCAATGTCGGTATCATTGCTGACGGCAGCCAAGTGCGTCTTTTCGATGTTGATGAACTCGTAGTGTCCGGTGTTGCCCATGGTCAAGAGAGGTACGTGGATGCCCTGGACGGAGCTGATGGGGACCATTTGGGATGAGTTCCAAACGAGGCCAGTGACGCCGTCGGCGTGGTACGCAAAGTCTTCGGTGGTGGTGATGGCCATTGTGGACAGGAATCGCTTGATAGTCGTCTTCAAGGCGCCGTTGAGGTATTGGCTGGCGATGGAGGGAATCGTCGAAGCAGTGCGCACAGAGGGCACAATTTGAGTGCTATAGCTGCCGTTCTTGTGAAGAAGCTTCCATGCTTGCGTAGTGTGGTGCAGGTACCGAATGTCCTGTTGGAAAGGTCATTAGTATGTATCGCCATGATACTCGGGCAAAGAAACATATGTGCACTCACCTGAGAGAAGAACTTGTTATTGTTGCCGGTGTAGATGGCGTCTGGAATGGTAAAAGGCTCGTCGTCGGTGAATAGACCGGTGCCATTGTTGATGGCAGCGAGGCGGTCCTGTGCGTGGCTAATGAGGCGTGCATTGCGTGCAGTCACACCAGCAGCGAATCGCGTAGCAAATTCGTCGCTGTACTCAGAAGCGCCGGTGCTGTTCCACCCGTTCGAGCTGTTGTACAGATTGAGGGATTGATCAATCTTGGCGCCCGTTGTCTCATCCAGGATAGCTGGGTTGAGTGACATGACCATCATGGACGCAAGACCAAAGTTTGCATCGTTCAGAATAACACCATCTGCCGGAGGCAGGTTGGCCAAAGCGTCAGAACAGGGGTAGAGCTTTTCAGAGCCATTGCAAGCCGACAGGCCGTTCTCAGCAATGTTTTGATACTGGGCAAGCATAGCACCACCACCGCTGTGACCGAACAGAATGACCTTTCTGATATCGGTCTGGTTTCGCAGGTACTGTACGGCGTAGCCAGCATCGAGCATCATGTCTTCAAAGTTGAGATCCGTCATGTACCCAGACTTGCTCGCCGCGTTGTTGGCGCAAAAAACAGAGTATCCGCGCTTCGGAAGCTCGGTACACGGGTAAAATGACAGGTAATCCTGTTCGGCATGCATCACCATGATAGCGATGGAGGCCTTGCCAGCATCACCGCCAGGAGCAGGACGGTGCATGGCCCCAATCACACCCGTCATTGCGCCTATATCTACAGAAAGGGGCTCTGGAATAGCCGATGTGGACGAATCGGCACCAAGGGCGAGGTTGACACCCATGGATATAAGGGCAAGAGCCAATTGCGTAGAGGGAGCCATATTTGCCGAATAGTGTATGATAATTGTAGCTCAGAACGTGACTTGGAAGAGAACGCAAAGGTGGTTGGATGTCTCTGGCTGAGTTGCAGTCACTCATCTACTTGTATTTGCGCACATCCTTGCACAACATAGGCTCTATCACGGTCTTGGCATTGGGTATTATTGGCCATTCGTGGAAAGAAATAACTAGTGACGTGACTTGTTTCCTAACAGAGAAGCGTGGCAAGTCATTGAGCCATCCGAGACGCTGTAGGATGATCCGAAAGGTTGCTGTCACATTGCCTTCCCGAAATTGTCATCGACATTGCATACTTCCAGGCCAATTAATCAGCATAAGGCCACTTATTAGGCGTTGTCAAGGTGCACTGCCAGTTTTGTCTTCGGCCGATTCATGAATTCAGTCGGGTGCCTCTTTTCCGATTCGTCAACCGGCTGCTGAGCCAAACCCGCACTCCACTCTGGAAGATCATCTAGCCCACATTATCTACCAGGGTCGTGCATTTACTGAAACCCACAACGAGGCGTACGAAATTCATATTGATGGCTCGGCTTTGGAAAAAAAAAACTTCAGTATATGTCGGATGCATACGTGGTCGCGGTGATTGCAGGAGCCTGAGCGATCCACACAGATGCAGTGCATAGACATCTTTGCCGCGAGCATGCACTGGTAGGTAGACGCAATTGGCGAGCCTTTGTCTACCAAAGACTCTTCTTCCACCTCTGGGAATAATATGTATGCCCGCTCTTGTTGCCCTATACAAGGAATCCCATGAACCAAGCTGCAAAGTGGCGGAAGAGCCGAAACTTTGCAGGCCAGAATAACAAAATTTTTACTTGTGATTTCTACGCAATGATCTTTCCGCAACCCGATCAAGATCTTATTTAATATATAAAATTTCAATTTTGCCAAGAATCTAGCTGTTATTTGAATGTTTAATCTTCAGTCTGTTCCATCATCTGCACTCGGCGACTCGTATTCCGTATTCATTGTCGCCGACGTGGCCCCTGCAGCCTCCTCGGGCAAAAGCTTTATGCATAGATTAGAACAAACCCAATCACGTCAAGGCTCGGTACGCGCCCATAACTCGTTTTTTACGATTCGTTGCCAAGGAATTATGTATAGCCACAGGCCCATGCCATGATTCAAGTGGGGCGTAATTTTATTTTCAGTGACGGCAAATATGTCATGATGGAGCATCACGTATCTGATGTTGTCGTCGCAGAGTGCCCATGCAAACTGAATCGTGGCATTTCCCATGGGAACACATACATTAGAAAAGTCAGTGAGTCCTAGTTGGTCCCACGGTGGTAATGGCAGGCATAGGCAGTGAGGTGACCTGGAGTCTTATAGTAATAGCAGTTGACGTGGATGGTTGATTGACCATGGACTGCAAATGTAAAATACAAGAATTTCAATCACATAATATAATTCTTACTCGTGTAACTGCAATCGGTACGTTTTGTTGGAAGTCCGGGTTGCACTCCGTTGTCGGTGTTGGCGTTGTGGGGCCGATAGTGCCAACGTGGTTTATTGGGGCTAAAATTGCAGTGAGTTGTGTATGTCGAAAGCTGCTTCGGTGGTACCTACTGGAACAGGTTAGTATGCCTCAGCCACGTGTGGCGCTACAGCTCGTCGTCGCAAAATTCGCGAGATTCGCGAGAGTTGCAACCCGATTAAAATTACTCAGGATAAACTAATTCAAGGGGTAGGCGGAAACTGAAAAAGTGATTTTCTTGTTCGGCATTTATCGGTGGTGTCTTTGGGATTAGTTTCATTATTTAACATTCATCGCGTCTTCATTTAATTAGACTGTTTCTAAGTTAATCATTGTGAACATGTCCTTTACATCTTGGCATTCAAAGGTGATATGATGTAAAAGCAAACAAACACGGTAAGATACAGGGATATTGTAGACAAACAATATCAGGTTGGTTTTACCTACGCAAGGGTAATTTGTTTGTTTGTTTGTATTGTTTAACGCCGGAACATCCCTTCTAGAGGGCAAAGGGTGCCACAAGGGTAATTTGTGTTTATTTGGACATTTGAGCACACCTACCCTACACTCATTCTTATACTATACTCTATCCTGAAAGACAAAAAAAAGTCCGCTTTATTAAAACCGAATGAGAAATAAATTAGACTATAAATAACATAGATATTGCGACTAGAACTAGAACCGTTTACTTTAACGCGGTGAGGAGTCACGGATGGACCATCACCAATGGCAATGGTTTCCCACGCTTACTCAGCCCCCGCGGCTAGCTGTTCAGCCTCGTTTTCGTCAACGTTGCTTTTTGAACGACTGCCATTTCTTCGCACTATTCAAAGATCATCGTAATATAAGATTGCTGACCTAAACAAGCGTGGAACATGTCTCTCGACGGGCTTCCTCTTGAGCTGCAGCACTCCATCATCCGCCTGCTTGACCCGATCGGGCTCATCTCCGTCAGCCAAACCAGTTCTCACTTTCGCCGCATCATCAGCCCCCGCAAAGTGCATTTGGCAGAGCGTCTGCTCGCGCTCGAGGTTTTACCCGAGCATGGAGGTGTCATGATGACCTATCACTCCCGCACCAACACGCTGACGCCGAAGCAAGGCAGCGAGCCGTGGAAGGCTATGCGGTGGGCCTGCACCGATTGTCTGTGTCTCTTACCCCACCAAAACTTTGACAATCACTCTATTCTTGGGCTTGCGTATCGGAAACCACCACCAGGCTCACCGGCTGCCAATTTCATCACGAGCTGGGAGCCCTCACTTCTGGGAAAGCATTGGAAGGCCTTTTCCGGGTGGAGGTTTAGTCCTAGGGAAAGGTCGATGAGTCGATGCTACACAATGGCCATCACATGGACCCACCACACCCCGGCAAGCTACATCTCGCTTCAGCTCACCAACGATGAAGTGGCGTGGTTCGAGAAGCTGATTGATAAGACGTCGGGAAGCCTCTCTCCATCAGATATAATGCAAAGGCTCGACGACTATGCGCTGGCATATGAAAAGCAGCGCTGCGGGTACAATAGGAGGGTTAGAAAATGCAACGAATGCAGATTTCAGCGCGGCCAGCTGAAACCTCGATTCCAGCGATGGGAGCGGGCTGTGGTGGGTGGCACCGCCCGCACCCCGTTGATCTCCAGCCGGCTGATGAATTTTGGCTCGGCCCTGGATCGATATTTCCCCGGCATTTCAAGCGTCCTGGACAGCAAGCGACCGGCATTTGATCCGCCCCTGGTACGCGTGTACCGCAACCAGGCCCGCGGCGAGGACTGGGCGCTGAGAATGATGCGATGTTCTCAGTGCTCGTGCTGGCAGGAGCTGCGCGCGTTTCGAGTCGGCGGGACGCACAGGGGCTGGCGGCTGGGCATTGGCAGAGACGAAAGCGACACGTGGGACGACAAGCTCGTTACCCAGGGATATGTCAACAGCTTGCGCTGCAACAAGTGCTTCGCAGAGACGCACGGCCGCGAGGAGCTGGGCAAATCATTGCTGGTTTGGATTACCTGGCTGATGGACCGCGAGCTGGAGGCCCAAGCGCACCTGCTGCTGTCTGGGTTCAACAGGCTACAGAACATGACCATGTACCAGCCCGTTGAATCCAAGAAGCGGCGGGGCGAACTGAAGAGGTTGCTGACGCAGGCCATAGCAACGGAAGAGAAGGACGAAATCGGCTACACCGAGGTTTCCATCCTGAAGCTTTGCCATCAAAAGGTGTTGCGGTTCTTGGATGAGTGCTCCAAGGAGCAGCGCGAAGAGTGGTCCATTGATGATGATGACTGGTTCAGCACGTGGATATTTTACTTTGACGAGACGGCCGAGTTTTGGAGATGGGTGAGGATGTGCAAGGATGAAGTTCAAGAGAAGCCACATGTCTTGGTGGAATGGGCACTGAGCAGGGATGGAGCCGCGCTTGATTAGTATTGTTGGACGGCGTTGGTGACATGGCAAGCTGGTACAATGGTTAAAAAAGTTTTTTGCAGACAATCAAGCTGGGCTACTGGAACCGCATTGGATCAATGATAAAGACATTTGAAGCTTTTTTGTATTACTGAGAGCCTTTGTGGACGCTTCTCTAACCGGCAAGGGAGTGTGGTTCAGTCGGCATAGTTATCGATGGCGAGCTTATTACTGAAGGTTACAACGTCGCTGTTAGGATGGAACTGCGGGCAATGGGCAGAAAAAATGCTGATGGGCTGCAGATTGTAGATTATATGACTAACAATTTGGCAGGACCAACTCTCTAGTTTCGACTTCAAGAGCTTGGATATACCTCTTATTTCTTCATATTCGAGCCCAGAAATAACTTCCAAACATGGAGAGGATAGAGTTGGTCAAAGAAAATCTGTTGATAGAACTTGAGGAACCAAGCAATGGCCATACATGTCAGATCATGAGCCCCATAGAAAAATTCTGCTTCACAGAATTCAATAGACAAAGGGATGATCGCGTTGTAGATCAACTAGCCAAAAGGAGACGAAGAGAATCCATCCCAAGTGTCCGTGGTCACAATGCTTGGTGGTCAATGCCAACAAAGTGCGGAACATCGGCGTTGTATCAGCCATAAGAACACGACTCGACGGGCGCCAAGGCCATTGTCATCTTCAACACATCAGCGTTTCCTTTCGACGCACCGGCCCGAAGGTCGGGCAAATGCGCTGTTGCTTCTGTGCGATCGCAGATCAGGCCCCACGCTTGAAAGGCATCTGACCAGGGACGACAGAACTCTGTTTCTCGGAATGCTGATTAGAATTTTCGTATGTGTTCCGAAGGGGTATGGCCAGGTGGACATTGACCTTTTTCTTGGACACGCTTGGGCGCGTCTACGTGTGTTACGTAGCCGTGGCTTGGCTAATGAATAACGCTAAAACCGGCCGTTGAAGGCCGGCCGCCCTCATATTGTGCGGGTAGCTCGGCAAACGGGACAGTACTGCAAGTTTGATTTGCTTATTGAACTTTAAAAGAATCTTTAATTTGCTGATATGTGACTTGGGCAAGGTGCAAGACTTTGGCATGTCGTTCTTCAAGGTTGTGAGGCGCGGCAAGTCCAACCTTGATTAGATGCTAATTAAATTCTAGATGACCAAGTCTTGGATGCAGAGGTTAGACTTTCGGTTATTCCCACGGGACCCTCGAGAACGTGTTCCGTGCTGGTGGAACGAGGAACGAACACAGCCGGCGCCGCGCTTGATTAGCGGCGTTCGTGAAACTTGGGCCCTCATCCCACATTTTGTTTCAGAGGGCTGGAGGCAGACGATGTAGAACTAGGCTTGAAGAGTCAACGGATATTTACGAGGATCGGCATCTAGGGGACGATGAGCGCTGATCAAACGTAGCGCGAGTCCCCAAAAAAGAACTGCCAACCAACGCGCTTGGGCATTCTTGCGGTGCAGCATTCTGGTGCGTGCGAACTACTGGTGTGATGCATGGCGCTAAAGGAGATTCCCAACGCCCGCGGCGGCGGTATTTCGCTGAGGGGCACCCTGGCAAATGGATCAGGATCGAAGGCTTCATCTGGCCATCGACGCTTAATCTGATCTACCATCCGCGAACCCACAAAAGTTTCAACGAAACTTGTTGCAAAAAAAAAAAAAAAACATTTTGTTGCGGCATTTCTGAAAAAGAGGAGTATTCGTGAAATTGGCCGAGCCTGGTTCTACACAAGACACCGGATGGGTTCTCGGTCATCCTTGGTGCCGTTTTGAGACCAGTCGTAAACACCAGCTGGCTAGGGCCCCATTGCCCAGGAACGACGTGTAAGAAACATCCTCAGACAGTACACGTATGATGTAGCATCAGGAAATCCCCGTATGGCCCTACGAGGCTTTCCCGGGGTTTAGTCGTGGTCGGAATTGCTGAGTTCAGATTAAGCCCCACCACCATGGCTTGTTGCGCTTTGACACTAGATGGGGACCGTCCCGGACGCCGTCATTTTCGCGTCTGTGTCCCTGTGCCTTAGTCAATTTGAAACACAAGCTAGGATCTGGATGCATATGGTTTAATGATGATGTTCTCCTATTTCCGTATTTGCCCTGTTTCTTTCTATTTCGAGTTGGTTTGTTAGATGGTGTTGCATTTTGGAATTGCAGCTCGTTAAGGCTTTCCGATTATGAAAATAGCGACCACCATCCATCCTCACAAGAGTCGTCGACCCGTTGTTTCGCCTGAAAAATCAGCCAGCGGGGCTTTTTTCGAGGTGGGGTTGGTTCAAAGCCAAGGCTGGCTTCCTTGTCCCTGTTGGGCGTAGATCGCAACGGTCCGAGCCACCAGCTTTCGCCCAAGAGCCAACGATGGCTGTTAGAAACTGCCGGCGTCGTTGAACCCTTCGTCACCAGGTCGAGCCGCGCCCCCCTTTCGTCGGGAACCATTGGTCCCGGGGGAGCAAAATGCGCCGCAGCTTTGATCTCTCCCTGCAACGCTCGCCGGCCCATCATTTTAGCGCCCGTGCTACCAACGAGAAACCGCCGCACGCCATTCCTGCGACTGAGCGACCCGCGCGATGCAAGCGTCTGAGAATGGGCTCCCTATTATTTCCCCTTCCAATTCTAGAAATGCAGCCCGTTTCCCGCTTCCATCTCCGCCCCCGATACCAGCGGGCTATGGTTCCTCTGTATCCTCCTCCTCGCCGCCATGCGCGCTCCATGGAAGCTCGGGTTAGCAGTGCTGTGTCTGGCTGTCGCGCCGGTCGTGAAGGCAGAGCTCTCGCAGCAGGAGCTTGTCAATGAATTGCCTAATTGCGCGGTACGTATTTTTGGGGTTTATCATCCTGGCCTGGGTGCTTTTCTAACATCAAGACGCTGCCTAGTTGAAATGTCTTATGAGCTTCGCCGCAGAATCTACTTGTCTGCCCACGAACAAAACCTGCACATGTAACAATCAACCTTTACAAAATGAACTCGGTGGTTGCATCACCGAGCTGTGTAGCATTAAAGAGATCCTCAGTAGGTATATCTGCACCACGGTGCCTTCCGATATGTGCTGACTCCTCCAAGCGACAAAAAACCTGACGGATACCTACTGCGATGTTCCTGTTGAAAATCTTTCCGGCGGACACGTCCTCATGTCGAATATACTCGGGGGAGTGGGTGCCTTCTTTCTCATGCAGCGTCTCTTCTTTAAAATATGGTGGCGGCTTCGATTCGGCTGGGACGACTGGTCATTAATCGTCGTCGCCCTTTTGGGCGTTCCCAGTCTTGCTCTGAACCAGTACGGAATTGTGGCCAACGGTCTGGGCCGCGATGTCTGGACCCTCAACTTCGACCAAATCACCAAGTTCGGCATCTACTTCTACATCCTGGTCATCATCTACTTCGCCCAGATCATGTTCCTGAAGATGGCCGTGCTTCTCTTCTATTGGCGTATATTCACGACCAGAGGCATCCGCAACATCATGCTGGGAACCATGATTGTAAATGGCATTTGGGGCCTCTCCTTCATGCTTCTATGTGCCTTTCAATGCCAGCCCATCTGGCTCTTCTGGTGGCGGTGGGACGGTGAACACGAAGGTACCTGCGTGAGCATCACGGCCATCATTTGGTCAAATGCCACCATCAGCATCGCGCTCGATGTTTGGATGCTCTTCCTTCCGCTGTGGCGGTTGAAGGGACTCGACATTCCTTGGAAGAAGAAACTCGGCATTGGAATGATGTTTTCTGTTGGCGCATTGTGAGCATTGATAATATTCTTGAGGATGGGACAAGTTTCTAACATCAATCACAGGGTGACTGTCGTCAGTATCTTCCGTCTCGTAGTCCTCGTGGGGTCCGGGCCCACAACCAATTACAGCAAGGTCACTCTCATGGTCGTCCGGTGGTCCATGATTGAAATTTACGTCGGCATGATCTGCGCATGCATGCCCTCGATACGGGTCGCCTTTATGCGCATGTTCCCTAGATTTCGGGACAAGCCTCCGAACATACCGCAAAATGGAAAAACCACCGCCAACATGTTCCACTTTGGATACTTTGGACAAGGCCGCCCCGAAGGACAGTTTTCGCAGGTGCAAACAGTCAATGGCGGCTTCAGGCGTGACAGCGCCTTTGGCATCTTGTGCGAGAAGTCATTTACTCTTGCGATTAATGAGACTGATGAAACGAAATTGGTTCAGGCGATCGAGCTGGACCGCAAAAGCTACAAGACTGATATAACCTTCTCGACGGATAGACGAGGATCAGAACGAAGTTCGGAACGGTGGGTATCCCAGGGAGACGAGATTGGACACTGAGATGTCCCGGTGGCGTTATTGGCGGCAAAGATTCAGGGAATGGTTGAATATATGGGATTGCTCCGCGCACCCATCTGATGGTCATATAGCATGTACAATAGGCGATTAAAATGTCTTGTGATGGCTGACTAATCGCCCAGGCTGACCTGGGTCATTGAGGCATCGACATGTTACAAGCGAATGATAATGAGTAAGCTCGGCCGCACAAGGCTGATTTTCGTTTTCGGTTGAGCGCATATTTTTGCTCTTTCCAACTCACTTTTCCTTTTAATCAGTGACCCATGACCAACTCCCAGTAACGGCAGATCTAGAAGGTTATCTATACCTGGCGCTAGCGGCTTCTTCATCCGCTGATCCCCAACGACCCCGCACATCCTGTATTACCTCACTTTGAGTGGAGAACTTTCACAATCTGCTTTCTTTGTTCACCACGAAAGACTGCATCATCTACACATTTCTTGTCGAAAACCATGAAGCACAAGTTTCTCGGTACTATCCGAAAGAAATTTCGGAGCACAACTTCATCGTCGAGCCCAGACCCTCAATGTGTTGCACCATCAGCATCCTCGGAACCAAAGCCACACGAGGCGATATCGACCCCATGTGCTCCCTGCAACCCAGACACCATCGAACAAGTGCGACAGCAAATCTGGAACGAAGCATATGAAAAAGCAAAACAAGATGAGCCCAAAATTGTTGAGCTGTACGAAGAGATCCTTTCCGCCCACTTGGCGGCCCAAAGCGTGACCCCATCAGCCAGACAGAATCTCGGAAACAATACCGCTCAAGATAGGGACGCAAGAAACGCCCAGTTGGTGCGGCTGGTTGAGTTTGAACTGAATAAAAAAGGAAGTCGAATAAATTCGCAACAGAACTTAAGCGATGAGTCGCAATTGGCCAAAAGCGTAAAGAAGTTCTTGGCTGCGGTGTCAAAAGTTGAACCATCTGTTTCCGTTGCTTTCGCTGGTGTTATAACGTGCATCGAGGTGAGAGACGAACATTATCATTAGGGATATCCCGTTAATCTTTACATATTAGATCATTTCCAACCCCGTATATGAACCAAATATCAATCTTGAGGGGATCAAGTATGTCCTCGAGCGAATCCAGTGGTACTGGGAATTGGCAACGCTTCTACTACAAACGAACGATGCCGACGAATCAGTCCTCACGCTTCAATCTATACTGAGAAAACATATAGTCAAGCTGAACGAAATGTTATTATTGTATCAGATGCAGAGCGTGTGCGCATATAATAAACACCGGGCAGTTGTTATTATCACTGATGTATTCAACCTGAACGGTTGGAAAGCAAGGATCGATGCTATTAAAAAGACTGAGGATTTAATACGTCAGGAAATTGATCAGCATAACTCCGAAGTACTGAAACTCTGTCTCAAAAATATTGAACACACGACGACTCACTTGGTTGAAAACGTCAAAGCAGTAGGGTCGGATATTCGAGATCAGACCAAGGTAATACAGCAACTTAACCACGATGAAAGCGACAAAATTTGCCTCAAGGACCTATATGTGCTCAATCCAGCAAGCCATAAGAAAACCATCGAAAAAACTAAAGGAGGCCTGTTACGAGATTCATATTCTTGGATTCTCGAGCATGATGATTTTTGTGGATTCATGAATACCTCAGAGAGCAATCTGCTTTGGATTAAAGGGGATCCTGGGAAAGGCAAGACCATGCTTCTTTGTGGCATTATTAACGAAATGGAGAAACATTCCTCTCAAAATATCGCCTACTTTTTCTGCCAAGCCACCCAAGCTGAGCAGCAACGAAATGCTACATCAGTTTTCCGCACCATCATATGGCTTCTCTGCATTCGCCACCCGCGACTCGTTTCGCATGTTAGAAAGCGGTATGACGTTGAAGGCAAGGATATGTTTGAAAACATTTGCGCCTTGGTAACCTTGAAAGAGATGCTCGTCGACATGCTCCAGGACCCCTGCTTAGCAGGTACTGTCTTTGTTATCGATGCCTTGGATGAGTGCACAGATGATAGCAGAGAGGACCTGATCAGCCTTGTTATTGAGCTTTCTGAATCCGGCAATGCAAAATGGATTGTATCCAGCCGCAATTGGCCAACAATCGAAGAGCAATTCCAGATAGCAGACAAAATCAAGATATCGCTGGAGCTCAACAGAGACACCATCTCAAAGGCTGTTGATATCTTCATCAGAAGCAAGGTTGAGCAGCTGGCCAAGAAAAAGAGCTATGATGCAGAAACAAAGAAGACCGTTCTGGATACCCTGTATCAAAAAGCCAAAAACACATTTCTTTGGGTAGCATTGGTTTGTGCAGAGCTTGCTCGCCCCGAGGTCAAGTCATGGAACACCATGGCCAGGCTTGAGACAATCCCGGAGGGTCTCGGCAAACTCTATGAGCGAATGTTGAGACAGATACTTGATTCCAGCGATGCACAGCTATGCAAAAGTGCACTCTCCACAGTTTGCATTGCGTTTCGTTTGCTGCGGCTGGATGAACTCCGCGTTCTCGTGGCAAGGTTTAAGCCTTTCAGTTCTTCACAGATGCAAGATGTTATAGAAGAATGCGGCTCGTTCTTGACTGTGCAAGATGGCGTTATATATTTTGTTCATCAGTCAGCTAAAGACTTCCTGCTTGAGAACGCTAGCGCAATCTTTGCGTCTGACATATTGGAACAACACCGCAGTCTATTCCTTCAATCGCTGGATGCTATGGCGGTCTTGGAGCGCAACATGTATCGTCTTGAGTCTCCAGGCGTGTTAATGAGCGAGATTTCACGCCCTCAGCCTGATCCGTTATCTGGCCTCCAATACTGTTGTGTTTATTGGATTGATCACGTCGAGCAACTTGGAGACCGGCGGACCTTGCTGGACAATAACGAAATTGATATATTTATAAAGAACAAGGTCTTGTATTGGCTAGAAGCGCTAAGCCTCCAGGAAAAAATACCAGAAGGAGCTAAGGCAGTTGGAAAACTTAAAAGTCTCATGGTGAGCAATTTCGTATTACTCAACTCTTTCAGGCATGGATTCTAACTCTGTGGCAGAACAACGTTGGATCGCCCCAGCCACTCAGAGATCTTGTTGAAGATGTGCGCAGATTTGTGTTTTCTTATAAACAAGTCTTGGAAACTGCACCTCTTCAAACTTACATATCGGCTTTGCTGTTCAGTCCCATCAGCAGCCAGGTAAAGAACCTGTTCAAGGGTGAACTGCCAGATTGGGTCACATTAAAAACAGACCTACCAAAGACCTGGGATGCTTGCATCCAGACGCTTGAGGGCCATGTGGGTCAAGTCATGTCAGTCTCCTTTTCGCCAGACGGGCAGCAACTAGCTTCTGGGTCCATGGATGGAACAATCCGGATCTGGGACGCAGCTTCAAGTCATTGTATCCAAATACTCAAGACTGGGGACCGTGTCAATGCAATCATCTTCTCATCAGATGGGCGGTGGATTGTAGCAGGTTGCGACAATGGAGCGATGCAACTATGGGATGTTGCTTCGGCTTCATGCGTGAGAGAGACGCAAGCACATGCAAGACGTATTTATCAAATAATGATTTCACCAGATGGGATTCATTTCGTATCGTGTGGAGTCGATGGTTTAGTTAAGTGGTGGGACATGACAATCTCCAATTGCATGCGTACCATAAACTGTGGCGCAGACCCTGGGCATCTAGTTTTCAGGAGTGGGAATATCATGTCCATTTCCGCGGATGGCTTGCAATTAGCTACTTTGGAACAGCGTGTTAAAGTCGCGATATGGGATCTAAGCACCGGCTCTTGTACCCGGACGATCGGGGACGACGAAGACAAAATTCGATCAATTACCTTTTCGCCAGACGGATCGTTACTTGTGGGCACTATGGGTACCATTGAGGTTTGGGACACACGGACGGGCACATGTACGAAGAGGCTTCGACATGGGAAACTTGCCATCTTTTCTCTTACCGTTCTAGGTCCTCACACTCAACTGTTTGCATCAGGATCTGCCGATGGAACCATCAAAGTGTGGAATGATGAAGGAGATTGCGTGCAAACCTTCAAGGGCCACAGCAACCATGTCAATTCACTGGCCTACTCTGCTCAAGGGCAGTTACTTGCATCAGCAGCAAGTGACCGGACGCTGAAAATTTGGGACTTGACGACAAACTCGGATTCGCATGCCCCCAGCGATCACCGAAGCCACAACGTTACGGCTGCCGCATATTCCCTTGACGGTCGCTGGTTTGCATGTGGGATGCAGTCAGGCATAATTCAAGTGTGGAAGACGAGTGATACAACTTGCATCAAGACGTTCGAGGCGCACCGGGGCCTAATATGCCGCCTGGACTTTTCACCCGATTCTCGACGGCTTTCATCATGGGATTTTAATAATCTCATGATCTGGGATACAAATGAGTGGACCTGCTTTCAGAGCTTTACAGAAGTCGAAAGTAGTCTATTTTCTCCAAATGGCCAAGTATTGGCAATAGAGTTGCGGAAGCCGAATAGCGTACTCGTCTACGATATGACCGCTCGCATCCTTATTCAACAGTTTGAAGTTCCTGACAAAGAGACAGTTTCTCTCAACGACCACAACCTTGCTATAAGCTCACTTGGAAAGATTAACATCTATAACATCTCTGATGGGAAGGAGATATCGTGCTTTGATTGTCAGTTTCCCGAAAAATCCATAGGATCCCTTGCATTGTCGCGCGATTCCAAGAGGCTCGCCCAATCCATCGACTCACAGATTCATGTATGGGACCTTGAAACAGGCGCTCTTACTCACAAATTTGACCAAGGTTCCGATATGCCAGCCCTAAAATTGAATACGAAATGGCTGGTTTCCAGCTCAAGGGACGACTTTCGCATCTGGGACATAATGACAGGCACATTAATAATGGCCGCTGGTGGCATAGGACCGAGCAACCTACTCGATTTTGATTCGAATGTAAACTCACAAATCAACACCAACTACGGCGCCATGGATATTCAAGGAAGTTCTGTTCATCGGATCGGCCATGGTTTAAGCTCTGATCTCATGTGGATTCTCAGAGGTACTGAGAGGCTGATTTGGCTTCCTTCTGAATATCGACCAGATTTATCGAAACGCTTCCCATCCACGACAGTCACAGGATCCACAGTAGTCATAGGATGTGGTTCAGGAGGTTCATTATTGCTAAAGCTTGGATAATTATCTGTAGCAAGTTGACAAAATATCACCACGAAACGCTTCAATTGCGGCCTACCTTTGAAGAAATAATGACTAGTACCTCAAGTTGGAACAGTTGCGCATCTGATTGAAAAGTGTGCTGTAGATCCTCCCGAGTTCATGCTTAATCTGAAAGTTTGTAGTAATTGCGAATAAAAAGCACTGAACAGATCGGTAAAGAATACCAGCCCTTGTGACTTCGAGGATTGCTATTTAACAGTGTGCTGTACGGTATAGGCGTTGTGGGAAGCAGTGTTCCAAGCCACTAGAAGAAGGCCACTTCTCATAGTAGCTGGTCCTCCAGGCGTGTAGTAACTCCCACCAGCATTAAGTATATTGCGCCTGCAGTCGAGTAGTTAGTCTGGAAGGTGTGCGAGATAGGAACTATGCACTTATTAACGGTAGGTTTAAAAATCAACTTCGTTCACTCGTCTGCCGATCGATGCTGACTTCCATTACCAGGATTACCTTCGATACCTCATATCAATAGCTTGCTCAGGCGCCGTAAACTCTTTCTCGAATTCTAAAGCTTCCTAGATTGTTGGCAGACGCTGTAGCTGGAAGCAAACAAATATGGACAGATGGAACGTAGTTTTTAACAATACCCGATATTTCCATTACAGAGGAAAGGAATAACCGAGTGCAAACACAGGAAACTATCCCTCTAAGTGCCACAAGCCAACACAATAAGCTCTACACAGTAACTCAAACAGCTAGGCAACAATACCCTATAGCCTTTTAAACACCAGGTATCTCCGATAGCCTCACACAATGTAATTTGCAATATATCTTGCCTGGTACCTAAGTGGAACACTCCAAGGGATACTGACGACAACGAGGCAATTCAACAGGGTGAATGTGTTGGCAGTGCGCCAGAGGCGGTTTCCAGCTGACTGGGTAGAACATGGCCAACAAGGCATCGCCAGCTGGTGGTACCATTATAAACGCGGGGAGTGTGAATCTCAAGGTGGCAATTTTGGCGTGAGAAACCGTGGGGACTAAGGAATCGTGCCGTTGGTGCCCCAGAGAGGCGTTGTTACAGCTCCCAAGAAAACGCCACGGCATGGGCGGCTGAGCACATGACCATTGGATCGCAAGCCACTCGCCTGTCTAATAAAGGAGAATCGGTTCGCAAAACCCCACAGGCCGCAGTTAGTGATCGATAACTCCTCAACGAGCGCCCAGTTTATCCTGTTTTGGGCGGTGACGGTATCCACTTAGTGGAGGCAACCCGCGCGACTACCGTCTGGTCTATGATGAAACTATCGATGATGCAGTCACCTCATTCGTTCCCAACCAGCCAGAATGCACTTTTGCGGATTTGCTGCAGGGTTTCATGCGACTCTGGAAAATGTTATCAGCCTTACCAGCGTGCAAGATGATCCTTCAGTGGTGATCAGGTGGATACTGTGAGGTATGAGACCCCTTGCAAAATGGCCATATATCTTTGTAATTTTTGGCCATATTAAATAAAAACAGTACCTGTGTAGGTATTTCTTTTAATAGATAATTTCTTAGAGTTTTTTGTGATTATTTTAGGTGAGACAAGTGGTTCAGCGCGCTATCATTGCCATCGTGCAAGGGTGGCATGTAATGACGGAGCACACAAGATCTTTTTAGCCCCGCCCGCATTGACCTTGGGCGCATTAGCGTCTGGCTGCCCCCATCGCCGTGGCGAGCTGAGACGAGTCAGATTTTCTGATCACTTTTTTACAGCCTCAAGGTCATAAAATACGAATCAGATCTAGACACGTCAAATAAGGAACCGTGCAATAGGTCCATGGGTATCGCAAAATATGGAACCTGGTTTTTTGGGTGTGCGTGCAGGTCAATCTCGCCAAGTATACGAGGCCGTGTAATCTCGTTTTTCTTTTTTTGCCTCCTTTTAATTTTAATTATTTAAGTAGCGCCGTCCTCCCCACCACCCTTCCCTCTCTCAATTATTGAGTGTCAAATGTATTCGAATATCTTTTTATTATTATTATTATTATTATAAAATATCTTTACTAATATCCAGCCAACCCTGTACATAATGGGCATGGACCTTTTAGCGCCGAGTCTCACCGGCCTCGAGGCGCTGGGAGCCTCTTTCTGCCTAGGAGGCTTCCTCCATGTGCTCTGGTTTCGCGTTGGCGAATGGGATCTCTGGATTCCTTCCGTTCTCACCACTTTGTCCACTGTGTACACTTTACTAGCATGTTTCTTTGTTTTTCGCACTGATAGTATTTTCCAAGGTGTGCTAGAGGCCACCAAGCTGTCTTTTTTCTTTTTGTCCGGTCTGTTTACAAGTATGGGGCTTTACAGAACCCTATTTCATCCTTTGCGGAGGTTTCCTGGTCCTTTCCTTTGTCGCGTATCAAATCTTTATATTACCAGCCGAGCTGTCCGAAAGCTCCATGCCTACAAGGAAGTTCAGCAGCTGCATGAAACCTATGGTGATATTGTTCGGCTCGGTAAGTCAGGTCTCTCTACTGGGTGGTTGGAAAAGCGATGTTTAACATCGAATAGGACCTTCGGAGTTGTCTATTTCTAGCGCTGCGGCACAGCAAGCTATACACTCAGCCCAGACCACATGTGTGAAGGGACCATGGTATAACTTGCTATTGCCCATGGTATCTCTGCACACTGTCAGAGACAAAGTCGAGCATGCGCACCGACGAAAGGTGTGGGAAAGAGCATTCAGTTCCAAGTGTGAGTCGTTGACGGAGCGCGCGCAAAGACATGCATTGGCTCACATTTTGATAGCCCTACGAGAGTACGAGCCAAGAGTGGCCCACTATGCAGACGTACTGATGAGCCATATCCACGCCAGAGCAGGGAAACCCATGGATGCCACTCTTTGGTGCAACTTTTATGCCTTTGATGTCATGGGTGACCTTGCTTTCGGAAAGAGCTTTGACATGTTGAAGGATGGAGCACAGCACCCTTATATGGTTCAAATGCACGACAACACAATATTCTCAACCTTGTTTGGTCGATTTCCTTGGGTAGCAATCCTTTCAAAGAGCATTCCCGTGGTGAATAACACATACAAGAGTTTTCACAAATGGCTTGCCGAGCAGGTCCAGCGACGCATGGAGGTACGGAAAAACCACCCAGTATATAGATGCAAGCCGTCTAACACGATTTGCAGAACGAACCAGAGCTGCCCGATGTTTTCTCCTGGGTCCTAGACGCATACAAATCAGCTTCCCGCCCCTCCCTGCAAGACACTTTGGATTTACAAGGTGATGCAAATTTGATTGTGGTCGCTGGAAGGTAAGTCTGAGATGTCCTCTTGACGATGACGAGGTTAACATGGTGTCAACAGTGACACAACTTCATCAACCCTCAGCTGCCTCTTGTTTGAGCTTGCTCTCCATCCACATGTTGTGAAGGCTCTCCAACAGGAGATTGACGAGTATTATGCCAAGCACGAGCACCCAGAGCATTTTTCCCTGTCCAAGCTCCCTTATCTTCAGGCAGTCATCAACGAGAGTCTTCGATTGCACCCGCCGGTCCCATCTGGAATGCAAAGGCTCACTCCACCTGAAGGCTTGCACATAGGCGAGACCTTCATCCCCGGCAATACTATTGTTCAAGTTCCTCCCTACACTTTAAATCGCGGTAAGTCTATTTGTGCAGCCCAGGGTATGTACGCATTACTGATTCCTTGTCAGACCAAAGAATTTTCCCCTGCCCCGATGAGTTTATCCCGGAAAGATGGACATCACGGCCGGATATGGTCAAGGATGCATCAGCGTTTGCGCCATTCTCGATGGGTGAGTACCATTTCTACATTTAAGGCATGCACTTAACTAACACACCCCGTCCAGGTCACCATTCGTGTGTAGGAAAGCAACTTGCTCTGATGGAGATCCGCTATGTTATTAGTCAAATGTTATTCAAGTACGACCTCAAGTTTGCTCCAGGTCAAACCAAGGCGGAGTATCTGGATGGACTGGTCGATGGCTTTACAACAGTTTGCCCCAAGTTAGATCTCATATTTATGCCGCGATAAAGCTAGTTGAGTACTTTTAATAGTAAAAGCTATTGCTTTTCAAATGGCGCTGTTGCCTAGTCAGTGATGGAGGTTGGTTTACAATGACATCCCCCGCCCCACGATACAAGGCAGTTTTCAGCTGGGGTGGCCAACAGCATAGCGGTGCGAAGGCACGTTTAGTTCTGCGACAAAAGCGGCTTGCAGTGCGGTGCGGCTGTAAACCGGAAATAACACCAGATCGCACACTCTCACTGACGCCCGAGTGCTGACGCCTACGAGTTCAATGGGTCCATGAGCCGCCGCAGCGTGTTTGATCCACTAAATGCGTGTCAGGCATACCACTCAGCCCCCCGCGACGGCAGCGTTGGTTCAATTACACAGCTTTTACCTTATGAGGCTGACTGAGATGCGTCTACCCTTACCCTTGCCAAGAAGATGGAACTCATTCCTTAGTTGGCCAATGATTCGCCATCATCTGCGGATAGGCACACTTGTCTTTGCGGGTGTTTTGTTGTTCGTTTGCTGCGGTCAAGATGAAAAACCAGCCATAAAGGGTATTCGCCCATGGGGAACCAACCGGTACCTATTCTAAACACTTGCACACATCCTTACTTTTCCTCCTCGAGAAGCTTTGCCCGAAGGTCTCAAATCATACCAACTAAACGTCAACATGTCAGTCGGACTGGACATTGCCCATCTGAATCTCGCTATAATCACGTTCCTGGCATCCATTATCATCTTGATTTACTCATGGTGTTGTCGCAAACGCACCAGCCCAGCCCAGTCAGTTCTAACCTTTCACCACCTGGCCGTTTTGGTGGTTTCAATGTGAGTAGCTTAGCCCTTGCGCTTTTTCTTTGTACTTTCGGGCGATTCCAATGACATGCAGCGAAACTTGCTCCGAGATGACGTGCTCGGTGGAAAAAGTGGACTTTTAGCTAATGCATCAAATGCGCAGATTCTGCTGTTTAGAAGGCGTGAGAATATTCATCCATGAAGTAATTACCGGGGCGACACTGTCGATAAACCTTTTGGACATCTTAATTCTCGCTGCACTGTCGCGTTTGAGCACCGGCATTCTTGTTCTGCAAGACAAGGGAATGCCGAAATTGCGTGCAAGAACTGCATTCTTCTGTCTGGCTGTTGTGCTGTTTGTTCTCTCCATTGCAACAGTTTCGGTGGGGGCCCTGAGCTTCCAAGGTGATGAAGAAGAGAGTGGAATGTACTCTCGTGTACACACTCCGATGATGATTGCAGTGTATGCCATTACATTGATGGCCGGCCTCCTGGTCGCCGCACATGCTGTCGTGGTGTGGCGGAGAACTTGGCTCAATGAGCATCTAGCTTCGGTATGCTTTCTTTACCCTGGATCTCCTGAAACTTTTGTATGGCTAACACTCTAGCAGCTTTCCCGTAATTTACTGCTTTGCTCGGGTTTATGGCTCGTTAGCACCCTCTACCAGCTGATGGACAGCATAATAACGGGCGGGGGGCGCCTTCCGGTCGGCATCTTTATCATATCCATGTGGCCCAAGCTGGTACTCCTCTACCTTATGATGACCATCAGTCTCAAGGAGCCGAGTGGACTTTGGAATGTCCCGGTGCCTCTTGAGGTAATAAATACCGCTGTTACTTCATCTGGGACTATGGCAAACCAAGTCGGTGGGCCTTAGTTGTGACATCACAAGAATAAAGCTGTTTAGAAGGAGGGATACCGCATGGACCTTCAGGTGTGCAAACTCATTTTTTTGTTTTGGGATTAATGACTCTAAGATTTGGGATGCTTCTTGGTAAAGAACGGAGGATTATGAACCTATAGATACCCTAGATTTTTTTCCTCTTCGAAATACAGCATATTTAACGCTCCATCATGTTTCTCCATGGCTTTTTCTTTATAACTACAGTGTTGATTTGACACATCGACTACGTAGGCAGCAGGGCGTGGCTGTGCTCAGGGGCGGTGAGGGCGGATGGATGTGGCATTGCTGTGGGCACTGCTGCAGGGCTGTTTTCAGTGGGTCTTCAAAAATACTCCATCGCCCCCCTCACACCCATGACAGCACATCTTCGTGATAGTCGCTGCTTAAATTAGCTTCATAGTTTGTTTTATTAGTAGTAGTCGTGAAGTCTACTGGACTTTCTGCTCTGAGTCGAATCATGCATCCCTAGTGGGCAAGTTGTCGTTAACCATGATGGCCAGCTTATTACAAGAATCGTTTTCTCTCTCTTCTTTTTCAGTCTAATCAAATTTTACTCATAAACTGTTTCCTTAAAACAAAACATGGCAGAGAGCCTCAAAATGCATGCATGAAACAAGAATCCCTGCCATTGACTTGTGTTCAGGAGGTTTGGGCACGAGTCTTGGCATGTATTTCGCTTAGCTCAGCGTCGATCAAGACTATATCCAATGATGCATCAGCATGGGTATTACCCCTCTCATGATACTATACCCAATTTCGCGTCAATGCCTCGGGATCAAGCTTGTGCCCGAAAAGCGGGGCACATGAGCCAAGAATCGTTTCAAGTTCAATAAGATTTGACAGACGAGCCGCGGGTTCCGGTGCAGAACATGCATGTATGATACAACAATCTAGATGCCATGGCATCTAATGGCAACAGACGGAGTGATTCGGCGTCTGCGGCGTCTGCCAAGAGGCTGCGCAAGCGAGAACTCGATCGCAAGGCACAACGAGTGGCCCGCAGCAAAACCAAGGATCGCATCGCCTACCTGGAAAGCGTCGTTGAAGCAACCCGCCGCGATGACTCGACTGGGGTGGTGTCTTCGCTCATTCATCAGCTCAAGGTGCTGGGAGAAGAAAGGGACTCGCTAAAGAGGTTGCTGCAGTCTATCCAGGGTTCCATCAGGGATCAACTATCCGCCGGCCCAAATTCGGCAGCAGAGGAATTGGGACATCCTCAATCAGTTGTAGAGCAAAATTGCAACGGGGATGCGTCGATTTCGTTAGAATCCGACCGAGGTTTCGAAGTGGCTGCGGCGTCGTCCTCCAACACCCTCCAAGTAACGGATAACCTATTTGGGTCAGATCTCGGCAATCTTACATCTGCACCTGACATGGGTCTTGTGCCGAATGACAGTTGGTTTGATTCGTTTTGCGTGCAAAGCTGGACAGGGAATTCTTTAAGCACCCAGAATGATCTTGCCTCAAGTTCGTTGAGTATGAGCACATGCTCGTGTCTTTCTTCGCGCTCGAGAGTACTGTCGGATGGCACACCCGTTCATTCTAGCCTGTGGCGGGCAGCCAACGAAATCTTAACCGACCAAATTTCTCCACTTGATACAGGAACCACCATGCGGGACGAATTTATGGATGATGCCATTGTTCGTGGCCTCATTGACGGGTGGGATGGCGTGGAGGCGCGTTACAAATCGAGTTCACGGTGGAAGACGCTGCGCCGACTCGACATGCTGCATGTTCAAAGCTGGGGTCAAATAGAGCGTCTCGCCGGCCTGTGGATTATCCACCTATTGATGCGGTACAAAGACGACCCTACACCTCAGAATCTGTCAGCATTGCCCCCTTGGTATAGAGAAACGTGAGTCAATCACCGCTTCTGCTACCTGCTTCAATCGACGCGAGATAACTTAAAATTTCACAGAGCCTGGCAAGGATCATCGTATTCAGATGCCATTGACTATTTCCCCTGGTACTCGCCCCTCTCACTTTGTTCTGGTTTGCCCTGGCACTCACTTCTATAGGCCGCGCTTCCGTCAGCGCTTCATTCGCACACAGCACCAGTACTGCCACGACATATTCTGGCACCACTTCAAGGAGAATCTTCGCATCATGTGGCCGTTTCGGTTCCGTGATTGCTATGGATACCGAGCTTACGAAGGCAGATATTATCTTTCACCTACATTCAAAAACGCACTCTACGATATCGAGTCATGGACCATGGAAACAAATTTCTTTGCCAATTTTCCCGAGTTTGGCCAAGATATTCGTGAGTATGTAAGAGGTGCCCAGGCGGCATCGGATATCGGTCCTGTGTCTCTCGCTACCCCCGCAACTGGCGACAGTAGGTCAATCACAGAAGGGAATGGAGCGCTTTCACTTGACAACACAATGTATTTTAATTTTTCTTGATCCATTATTGCAATATACCCAGCTGGATCAAGAAGCGAGTGTTTCTGATGGCTCCATGTTTCGCTGGGGTCTCAACAGAACTCATCATCAGCGAAGGTCTGTCAACTAATAGATTGTTGAGATCTCATAAAGTTCTTTTGGAAAATATTTGCTAGCATATCCTGAAAAACTTGAATCCGAACTTCAGCCGTGTTAGACGTGGTGGTGATTTTATGTTCCGTGTTGGCTAGAGTCAGCTGACGGGAGCTGGGTTCGGTATCTTAGCCACATTCCGTGCAGCCCCAATCTCTAGCCCACATCAAAATCATCTCTCAAATTTCACTTTAATTTCAGAGCCGAAAATTTGTCAAGCATGCTGTGCAAAGTGCACTTAAGGTCGAATGTGCTCAAATTAGGACATGGTGTATGATGAACAAAGCCTGGTGCGTGCAAAAGTTTCGCGGTTTCTAAAAAGATGTCGCCTCGCAATCGGGAACCTTGTCATCGATAAGATCTGCCCGTGGAACTTCTAGGACTCTCCTGGACTTCGATAGTAATGCATCATGAATATCGGGTCGAGGTTCTTCCGAAGGTGTGTCGCAGAAGCAAATCAAGACGAATCCATCTGGCAGGTGCCAACGGAACGAAGGCACCTGGCGAGGGCTTGCCTCACAGGCGTTTTTTTCTTTGCGCATACAATCTTGTTCTCTTCATCTCCTCATCTTCACGCATTCGCATCACCAACGCAGGCGCCGCCCTTCTCCTCCTTACCCACCCTTCGAAATGTCTTCCGAAGAACAACCCAGCGATTCGCTCCCCTCGCCCTCGCATGACCGACAACGAATTCAGGAATACCTAGATAGGTTCCAGGAATGGGCCCAGTGCCTGAAACGAATTTGCGAAATTAATGAGCAGCATACGATCCTTTCCGACGCGCCTCTCGCGACACAAGAGCAGGTCATTCGCCTTCGTCGAGAGCTGGGGGAGAAACAGGAGCAGGTTCTTTGCCTTTTACAGGAGCTTTTCGGAATGCAAGAGCAAGTTCTTAGCTGTGCCAACGACCTGTCCTGCATACTGGAGTTGATGCTTCGCCCCCTCCAAGACCTGTGCGAGCACCAGGAGGAGATGCAGGAATTCAGAGAGATCGGAGGCGTTATTGTGTGGCTTGGTGTGAGCATGGTTTGGTTAAGTGTCCCGATTTTTATCGCGGGAAAGCCTACAGGGCCTGTCCGAGAAATGCTTCAAGCCAGCCAGTTGCTTGGCATATATTCAGCTTTCTTTGGCCTCTGCCTGTGTCTTAACCGTCATGATCTTCATCTTCGCATTCTCGATTGCCGAGCTCGACATGGTATGAGCAGATTTGTGATCCGATGGGCCTATGCCCACCTCCTGGTAGCCATGGGACTGTTCATCACCGCCTTACTTATAAACTGGGTTGGGTTTGGCCCATCCTTGCGCCTCTCTCCCTAGGGTATTCAGACTTAATCAACGAAGCTACTTGGTGGGGTTGGACCGGAGACTGATTGATACCGTGGTTTTCAGACTTTGTCGGATGTCTTCAAATAAAAATGGATGATGCCAGTTGCCTGTGGTGGGGCGCATCGGAGGTGGGCGAGCATGGGAGGATGCGTAGTGTTGGGTTTGGGGTCGACCCTTTCCATCAGACTTCTCTACACAGTCCATAGTAATGTTGTTCAATTGCATCAAGTCATCAGGAATCATTGTGCCGTGCAGCCACCCAGCGGCCCGCCCCATGCCATCAGCCAACCGGGTTTTTGTAAACTTTGTTCCACCTACAACCACCGTAATGACCCGGATACCTTTCCCCTATATCAACTTATCCGAGCCACATGGATGTCTCAAAGCATCACGGGAAGGGGAAAAAATAGCTGTACCAAAGTTCCCAACAATGCTATCGGAGATGGTGTAACACAAGCATAAAATACACGATACCCCTGCTGCAACCTGAATCTGAACTCCCATCTTTCATCTTCAGGAAGTGCACGCAGAGAATCTTCTTGGACACTTTGATTCAAGTTGGCATCCTTCTACACTGCCACTGAAGTCATCATCACTCTGCACCTCAGTCAGAGTCAATCTCTCTCGACTTCAGTCAACGCCATCGTCTCTCGACCTTGGCTACCACAACTGCCTCTCTTTGCTCGACCAAGTGTCACCATCCATATCCACGCAGCTGAAAGTCATCATCTCACCTGACTGTCAATTCGTCATCTCTTGACTCTCTTCAAAGTCGGCAACTCTCTGCTCTTAGGCCAACGCCAGCTCCCTCGGCTTGACTTGAAGTTGCCTTCTCTCTTGACTCGCATCAAAGCAGCCGCCTATCTGCACTTAGGCTAACCTCATCATCTGTGTGGACTTTTATCAGAGCCGCCATCCCTCTTGACTCGAATCAAAGGCACACACTCTCTCGGTACATGGGCCTTCATCTCTTTCCACTTGCCTCAGAGTCACCATCTCTCGTTACTTGCATCCAAGTCATCACCCTCTCTGCTTTGACTAAAGTCAGCACACCTCAAGACCCTTGACGCATCTTCCAGACTCTTGATCCAGTACTCCCGCGTTCAAACAAACAGTAAGTTCACTCACTCTTGGCGTCAAATCCAAGAACTAACTGAGTCCTCAAGTTTCTACACATTTGTGATTGGCCAAAGGTCCAAAGCGACCAAGACTTGTCGGCCTACGCTACCACATCAAACGAACCGTCTTCTTACTATTACCAACATTAAACATCACCATCATCATGGGCAAGCGCAAGTCACCCATCAAGGCCATGGCCACCAAGAAGAAGGAGCCGCTTCCCATCAATTTCCAATGCATCTTTTGCGACCACAAAGACACCGTCCACGTCCACATCAACAAGAAGGGCGGCGTGGGGCAGCTGGACTGCAACAACTGCTACAAAAGATTCCAGTGCCCGATCAACTATCTATCAGACACCGTGGACGTCTATAGCGCGTGGGTGGACGCAGCAGACTTCCTTGAAAAGGCGGACAAGGAGGAGAAGGCTGCCAAAACCAACATGGCGTCGCCCAGCACTCAGCAGCCCAAACCCCCTCGACACACTTGGCTCGGCAAGCCAATCGGCTATACCCTGAAAAAGAATTGATTTTCGGCTTCCCATGGATGTCAGAGTCTCTTGCTCTTGTGTTTTGAGTCACTGTCGAGAAACTAAACGCATAGCTGGGGAGCTATGCTTATGCCCGTGTTCAGCACATCGATACTGCGGTGGGTGGTCAGAAAGCAGATATGAGTGCTCATGAAGGTGTACGAGAAGGAGGGTTTCGTGTATAAGCGGTAGCACAGATAAGTATACTTTTATTGGCGTGAAATGATATACTCAGCTTTGCCTTCTTCAAACGAACGTTCCACCTGTGACTTGTGCCTATCCAATTTATTGCAACTCTAGGAAAATGACATTTTTCATCATGACTGTGACTGTCCTGGGAATTGGCTTTGTAACAATATATTTACATATATATTTAATTCGGTGGGCTACTCGATAATCTGACGCTTGGATATAATGCGGCCTCCCAGTGTGTCAAAATGAAAATGTGTTGTATGCTCACTCTGGATAGTTGATGCCTCGAGTGAGCTCGTATGTTCGTGGCGCGACCCTAAGTGATGATGACACGCAACGCAAGAACACATGGCAATAATAAAAATATCGCAAAGAATGATGGCGTGCTCTTCACTGCCAGGCGGCTATTAAAAAAGGCTCCTCCCACCGTTAATTGTCCCCACATCTTGTTCTCAAACCTGCTCCAGCTGAAAACAACCTGTACCTACCCTGCACAAGTTGCGAGGACATGTCGCTGCGAGTACTCGGGGAGCCACTGTGACCGGGTCTGCGTCGACAGCAAGTTCTCTGTTCCCCCGGGCTTAAACTCTCTAGACGGAACTGGCTTCGGTGGCGTCACATTGGATGATTTAGTCAAGTGGTGAGTCGTCTCGCGCTTTCGCATTTTTTATCCCCAGCGTAGGGCGACTGCTAATTTCTTTTGCACAGGTCGGTCCGCACTTGGCTCCATAACGGCAAGGAGAATGTCAAATCGAAGGTTGACATGACAGACGAAAACAAGCTGAGCGAGCTATTGAATCTCGACATCACGACTCCGGGCTTCATCCGCCTTCCCGTGTGCAGCCCCGAGCGCGCGTTCCAGGCGTGGGGCACGAGCTAACAACTTTTACCCGTGCGACATACCCTCCAGCTAAGAATATGGAAGGTACGTTACCTTTGAGAGCACTTCCAGTGACGCGGCGCCGCCGGTTGAGGATTGCAAGTTTATCATCACCAAGACTATTGATGTGGAAGGCCCGGCAAGTTTAGGGTAGATGCAACCCCAAGTTTGGTGATTGTTGACTTTGTGCAAATTATTTCATTTCTGGCAATATATCTATAATTTTACTTGGATAAATATGTCTGTATTGAGCGCCAGAAAAAAATCAATTCTAGATGGGTTATACATGGAGGGGTGGGTGTAACTGATTTTTGCTAATGTCAAAGACTTGGAATCTAATCATTTTGCCTACTCCCTCCTTGGCTCTCCCAGGAGAACACTAAAATGGAAGGCCTATGATTGGCTACTTCTAATTAGTAAGCAGTAAATTTCTGCGAGAGCATCCTGGTCCGTGCGGCTAATGACCCAAGTCAGAGTTGGCCACTGCGCTGATCAAATTTACCGAGTCCAGTGACCTACAGCGCGTATCGCTGGGGCGGCGCGACATTTCGCTTCTGGATTGAGGCCTCACGATAATATCACTACGAAACTATTCTCCATTACCATATTCCCGTGTTCAACAGCCGTGAATGGATAAGGTTACTGAGATGTCTGTCGAACGTGCTGCGATTGTTGTGGGGCTGTAACTTTCGGTGGACACCGTTTATTGGCAGTGTCGGTTGACGCCGATGTCGATCAACAGGTGTTTTCCTCGCCAAAATTTTGGTGGTACGCGGTCCGGAGATCACCAAGGCGATAATACTAGCCTAACCCACGGGTGCACTCGGAAGAAAATGCGTTCTGCGAGGGAATGAATATTGAATTAACTGTAGATAATGCTCAATAATTGATTACAACACTGAATAGTGATCAAATTGAGTGTATTCCATCCTGACAAAAATAAGACATCCAAAGAGTGCATGCACTGAGGCCTCCACACAATGGCAGCAATCAATCTAAACCCTTGCTATAGGCTCCACGATAATGGCTAGAAACAGCATCGTGAAAGATTCGGCTCCAGAATGCAAGATTCCGATCGATTTCGTCCGATGCCCCAAGTCCCATGAGTTGGCTGGGCTGGGCTGGGCTGGGCCGATCCAGTCGTGGGCCGGTCCATGGTGCCATGGCGTGATCCAGCATCGCCCGACCGGGGTTGTGGACAGTGGAGATCACACCACCAAGGGGCCAGCCAAACATCCCACCACGAAGTATGATCATGAACCATAGACTGGAGGCCGACGAAAAAAGAGTATATAACAAAGAGAATATTTTCGGATCGTAACCATCATCATCATCAGCATCAGTATCACACTCAAGCATCGTCAACAACATCAACAACTGCATTCCTCTCTCAACCACCTTCACCACCTCAACCAACCAATCAACCACCCCTACCATCAAAATGGTCGCTATCGCTAAGGCTATGCCCATTGGCTCCAAGTGAGTTCGGACCCACACATACTCCATGCCACCATCTCTAACACCTATTCCAGGGTCCTCGCCGCTGTTGGCAGCACCGCTGTGGTTGGCACCTACGTGCGCTCCCAGCTGAGAACTCAATCCCGCACTTTCGACCGCTACTTTAGCCAGCAAAACTCGGTTCAGAGCGAGGCTGCAAGGGCAAAGTCCTTTGAAGGAAGTGTCGTCACCGACCCTCGAACATCCCTCTTCAACATTTTGGGATGGTAATTGTCCCATGTGGCATCATGAAACCGGCGTTCTTTGGAGTTGGATAGATGGATTTGATTTGAAACACGGGCATTTTCAGCCTTGCAGGCTACACACTGGACTACATTTTCCCTAGAATCATAATACACAATGTTACAATCAGATTGGTTGCACCATGGCTAAAATCTACGACGCCTCACACTCGATCACGTGACTAAACTGAACAACAAGGACGCAAACAATGGGCGTCTAAATCATATATTTGTAGCATTATCAGTTTGTAGATGTGAAATATGCTCTTGCCGATCATTGGCGAACTGCGCATGTGACAACCACCCGCCTGGGCTGCAGGGAGATGAGGCGAGGTCACGGTCAGTTTAACCGCCCTGAGCTGTAAGCGCCGAGACCTGAAACAGGACTGCATTTGGGGGCCATGTAGCTGCAGGTCGACTCAACAACCAACAACGACTTGCAATTCGGCCACAAGCTACAAAGCCTGGGTATTTCACTTGACGCTCTTAAAAACTCCTTTTCTGACCCTATCTGCCCAAACTCTCGCCCAACTTTGAACCATCTAATCTATATTGTTTACAATGTCGGCCAAACTGCTGCCACTGGCCAGCGACACTACTGAACCAGCGTCAGTACGATACGCCAAGAATGCAGAGCAGTTTCCCCACAGCTTTCTGAACTTCTTGAAAACGGAGTGGAGCAAAGATGGCGCTTCTCTTGAGAACAACACCTCTATAATGACGAAACTAAAAGCTATCAAAGTCCAATGTCAAGATGGTGTGCGCCGCCCCATCGCAAAGCTGTACCTTCCAACTACCAAACTAGTCTTTATCCACAAGAAATATGCGCTCGACACTGAGAAATTCCCCTTCATCAGCTATCCGGAGCCCCTGCCTCCGTCGAGGCTTGATGCGTGGGCTTTCTTGCAAAAGCATTTTGAGGTCAACACAACAGATGATCTAAAGTTCTACCTTATGATTCTTTCATGTATCAGGTGTCACAATCCCCTATGCATTACAGAGTATCCGCGGAGAATTATGGAGCTCTATCTTCGTATCCACTCGGTCTGCAAAGCATCAAAAAACCCTGAAAAGTCCCGGGCCCTAGTCAGGTAAGTTGGCGAATGCTATGCGTTTTTGTTTGTCATGCCTGAATGCTAATACGTGATCAGATCATGTTTTGAGAAAAAAAGACTTCTTCTTCTTTCACATAGTTGGGTTGACCCCACCAACGTTGTTTTGAATAAGCCTACCTCTTGCGTGCCCAGGAGCTACCTGCTCCCACCGCCAAGTGATTGGGAAGTAATGGAGGAAGAAATTCAGGAGCTCAAATGCTTTTATAGAGATACTCTGGGTGTCAATTACTTTTCTTGGGCCACTATCCTCGATGATCTTCTTAATAGGCGTTTCGAGATGACATTCGAGTATCTTCAGTCTTCATACTCAGCCCTTTATGAAATGGTGCCGCAGCTAAGTGATGAGGCTGTTTCGAAGATCAAGTATGCCTTGCCATACCACCCACCCGCATTCTATTATGAAGTTATTCAAACTAATTAAAAAAATAGGGAATATTTTGGAAGATATTTTTATATATGTGTCATTGACAAGCAGTGCAGTAAAAACTGGTACACCACAGCAGATTGCGTCTGGTCCGGAGGCATGCATGTCCCAAACAAGGTCGACTTGAGTCAATACTACCCGGACCTTGAAAGCTTCTTCACAGAGTTCCTAAAGATCCGAGTATACAAAGGCGGGTTCATCTACAAACAACTAACGACACCGCCTTCCACAGCAATTGATATGAAGAATGTCAAACGACTGCTTTGGTCCTTGAATGATGAGCTTGAAGAGTGTGGCCAATTTCTTCATCCACAAGCGTTCCGATCCAGCAAAGCCTTGCCAGTAAAGAAGATGGATGAGGCTGGATTGCACAGGGCAGGATTGGCTTGTGCAGATGAAGGGTTTTTCATTGCCGACTTACCTTTTCTCGAGGATGCCTTTTCGGACCGAGTGATGTTGCTTGATTTTACACCACAAGAGGTCTGGCGACTACAGCCGCTGCTGATCTGGGCTGGCCTGGAACCAAAATATTTGTCGTGGAATGTAGAGGAGTTGACATTTCTCCGCGATGAGTGCCCACAGCTCATCGAGAGCCCTTTTACAGCAGCAAGAGCTCTGGGTTTTGCACGGTATGTAAAACTAGTAGCTAATAGTATTATGATGAGTACTCAAGGATATGCAGGATCGCGAGTCATTTCCGGAGTCCCAGAGCCACATCAGCCTTCGAAGAATCTGTATTGGCTCAAATGCTAATACTAACCGAGGTCTACCAGACGGATGGAATTTATTCCTGTCTCAAACTGAACACCGGGGATTCCCCCATCACACTTGCCGAACACGCAGCTGACATTCACATCGAAGAGCAAGATGACACACTAGAGATATATCTTCCAAATGGGCAGGATGCGATAGAATTCTGTTCCATGACCAAACTTCCTCGCAAACTCGTCGAGTGGATGATGACGGATCCCACCACCAAGGTGATTGGAAACGTGGATGAGGTGGCCGTCAGCATAGTGAAGAGCATTCTGAACGCAAAGGACTCACTGGCTTCCCGGATACTCGACTCGGAGGGAATCTTTGAGACCCATGCACCTCTCTTTCAAGAGACCACCAGGTTGGCGGCCCAGATTAAAAGTCTGAGCACATGTTGACACGGCTTTAGACCTATAACACCTCAGTCAGCGCAGGATAAAGTACAGGATGAGGTGGAGAACCAGGCCATGGTTCGTTACATTGCCCCCTCGACGCCGGAAAGAGAGGAGAGTGAGGATGAAACTACGTGGTCCGATACGCCTACACCCAAAAATGACGAGGTTGGTCGCAAACTTGGGTCCTTGTGCATCTCGGATGATCCAATCTCAACGGGCAGCCCCAAAGAAATACGCCGCTCAAACCCATCTACTCCAGTCTAATAGCCTTTTGTCTGAAATATTATATAGCGATTGCTCATTGTATTAACAAATCCTAATCACCTAGTTAAAATGTGATTCTGGCAGTTGCAGCGATGATGGAAAAATAATTGGGCCGGTGACATACGACGCATCTCCTCATTCTTCCCGGGTTGTCTAGCCATCCCTGTCCAGACTTGCGGGAAGACAACCAACTGACTCCATACACGCGATTTCCGAGTTAAGAGCAGGACGCGGCTATGATGAAAGTGCAGCCTTTGGAACGTGAATAAAATACTGTACGCGATTATTGGATCGCAGACTGGACTGCTTTACAAGAGAAAATGATAATACGATTCGGAAAGGGGCTATTGAGTGGAATTGGAGAGAGCGACGAGGAGGTTAATGTACAGAACATGAATCAAGGCTTTGTTGAAGTCATTTAAACTCAACCCCAGCGCGATTGAAGTGCACTTGATAGGATGGGATTTTTATTGTGCCAGAAGAAAATCTCTCCACTAGATGCTACGGAATGGCAATAACCCCCGAGAAGAATAATCACGATCCACGGCCTTTTTTCAAGTTCTCTCTAGAGACTAGGATTAATATTGTTGCAGTAATTTCCTTGATTTAGAGGCGGATCTAACCCAACTAGTAATCCATCTTACACCCTCTCCACATTGATGTTGACATGACCCAACGGCCCGTCCCACTGCTTCCACTTGTTGTCAGTGGTAACCTTCCACTCATTGGCTTGGTTCTTGATGAACAAGTAGTTCAAGTGTCCATTCTCCAACTGGGCTCCATTATATATCTTCTCTCTCATATACTCTGGAGTCCCCATTTCTGTCCACCGATCATACGGACTGTTGTATTCGATGGAGCAGATCTTGGAAGCGACTAGAGCACTCGGCGCCTTGCCACCAGTCTCGGGGTATTCCACGGCCCAGAGTTCGACTGTTGCAGCGCAGCCCTCAGCCTTGCCGCCGTAGCCCGTGTGGCCATAGGCGTACTTCTCATCAGCAGGTCCAATCACTTTGGACTCGATAGCGTCAAGAGAAAGCTCTTCGCGGACTTGGTCGTCGCCGTCGACTGGCGTGAAAGTCCACCCCCAAATGTTGTCCTTGTCGGGGAACTTGAGAATGATGCCGTCTTTGAGCGTGCTGTTCTCAATGTGGACGACGGCGTATTGGGTCCAGGTCATTTTGAGCCTTTGAAAAAGGGCGTGAAGGGGAAACTGTTTGATTGAGGGTTTATTCTGCGTGAGATGGACGCTTTCTTGGTTTGTAATGATCCGTTGATGAGCCCTCTCTTTTCGCTACGAAAGGCAGGCTATTTGAGGGACACAACCACCGAGCTGGATCTAAAACTGGTTTAGCCACATTTCTCTACGTAGTAAATAGGAACCGGCAAATCAAATCCCAGGCGCGGCTAGCTTTAGTGCGGCTGAGAGAACTTCCGTCGTCTTTTCCGGCTATGCTTTCAGCTCTGTTGCAGAAAAGCGTCGCCAAGACACGGCAGAGCGCCCGTGAGCAATGGTTTCGGAAATAGCCCGCCATTTATCATGCATCAAGTTAGCAAAGGCAGCTGATGCGGCGTAGTTGTAAATAACCATGGTTTCTATGACTGTCGTGGGTGGCTGAGCTGGAGCTGTCTGGGCGCACCGGTGAGGATACAATATTTGTTGAGCTGATCATTGTCTTATGAGCTAAACTGAAAGTGCATTGCAGTGCATGTATAAGTAAGATGTAAAATACAAGCTATGGCTGAAACTAGTAGGGATTGGTGATTTAGCTGAGTTCCAGTAGATGTATCTGTTTTGGCCGCGTCTAGGTTTGTATGGCGGTATCCTGGTCTTGAAAATATTAGGACAGTCATGATTTCCCTTGGCTAACTCGGCGTATTACAAAGTGTCAGAAAAAACATTCCTTCACACATTTCTGTGTTCCTGGGATGAGGTTGGCTACTGATGGTGGTCGCTATTAGAAAAGGCTCTGTGCCATACTTTCAAGCTTACTTTAGTTGCATTAGCGCTAAAACTTCAGGCTTTGATCTCCAAATAACGCCCAATGCATGCCGTCAGCTTATAGTTTTGAGATATGCCTTAAGGTGCCATTCTGGACCGGTCTGTGAGATGGCACGGGATATCTGAAACATGGGGCCAAGTATCATGATTGGCTAGGTCTGGCCAGGGAGGGGAGCCGCAACGATTTAGCTCTTTTCCCTCGAAGCTCAACAAGTTTGGGCTGGCGACTAGTCTCCACCTGTGTACGCCACCCAGCCTCCAATTTTCAGCTCTCCCAGCGCTAGCGTTGTTTAAGGATAAGTTAGTGAAGTGGAGGTTTCTTGCTGGCTCATGGCTGGTGGAAAGGAGGTATCTTCACTGAATACTAAGTTCACTCGATGCATGTTGCAATTGATTGTAAAGAAGTTCCAATAAGAAGGGTGGCATCTGTCCGTCACGGAGGCTGGCAATTCAGTATTCATTTTCCAGCTGAGCCAAGCCGATTCAAAGCAATCACTGCTACATATCTCTTCTCATTTGACTGAGAATTCTTGTCCAAGACTACATCCTCACTTTGTTCTCTAATCTCTGGTTTCCCCCACCATGTCTCACAAAAGTCGAGTCAACTTGGCGGAAAAGCTGAGGCACGAAGTTGGCAGGCTGCAGCCAGATCCCTTTGCACTCGGAGAGTATGTGATGTGCAAGATATAATATTTGAAGTCCATTTATTGACAGAAAGTAGAGCAAAACCCCTTCAAATCACATTGGACTCTCAGAAGAGGTATGTGGTAAAGATTGATGCTGAAACTTCTGGTCAACTGAACACTTCAAAGCACCGTCGTCTTTCCATCAGTCACTGTCACCTGTTTAACCGATGCCTCTCAATTGAGTTCACCCGATTCGACTCCACCGCATACCGTGCACAACTATGTGCTTCTTAGGCATAGCCTCCGCTTTGCGCCTGTTGGCGGAGCGGGGTTTACCAGTTATACGTTCGTCGCCAGGGCTATTGGTAAGGAAGGTCAGCTTGGAGACTTGATTCCGGAGTTCCAGAGCAACGGCGATCAATTTCAGCAGGTAGATCGCTCGTCACCCAGTTTGTTTCGTTCCATTTACAATGTTTCCAGGTCTTTGCGACGAATGTTGTTTCCAACTGCGTCCTCCTTTCGTCCAACCCTAGTGAAACGAAGACGCTCGTTAACCACAAAGAGACCAGTACCGTGGAATTCGGCATTGAAGTGGGCTTTTCCGCAGAGGGCCCTGAAATCGGATTCAGTGCGGGTTACTCATTGACAGATGAACGAACCTGGAACGTGCCTAGCGTTAGCTGCTCTGACCACAGCACCAACCGCGTCCTCAAAGTATTCAACATGAACACCGAAGAACAGCAGAAAGCCCCATTTCAAATTGTATTTAGCGAGATATTCCAACTGCCAGCAAAGGACTACGACGGCCAAGGTAATAATATGAGGTTCGAGCTTGGTATTGCTGCCACTGCCGATACTGGTGTTACATACGCGAATGTTGTAAGTCAGCCCGTAGCTCGAAGACTGTTTCATATTTATTTTCAATGCTAATAATTGTCACATAGACCCGACAAATCTTCGAGGTCGCCGCGCCTCCACCACCAGCTCCTAGAAAGTAGTCAACGTGTTTTGGTTATTAGTTTAGCTACCTCTTGCGGGAATCTGGGAGCTAAGCGGGATTTGTCGCAAGAATAATACAAGAGAGAGAAGAAATGAGCTGTTGATATTCACGTTGAATTGGCTACTGGGCCGTTGAATAAATCGGAATTTGATCAGTTTGCTTTGATATCGCGGTTTACGAGACACCGTTGCCAAGTTCGTAGACCCTTTCCAGCATCTTCATCGTTAGATGCATCGTCATTTGGATTAGACATGATGTTGGGTCAAAATTATTACAGGTGAAAAGTCATCAAACAGGGGTAAAATTGGCAAGACCCTCTTCAAGGCTGTCATCTCGTCCGATGAAAGCCATCGTATGACACGAGTGTGTCATAGAGCCGTATAGCAAAGAACATGTCTAGAAGAACTTCCTTTTTTAGCTTACAAGGGCCATCGATCCCGCCTTCTGTTTCAAGATTGAATGATCTGACAATTTCGTAGGATGGATCAGCCAGGTGATCAATTGCTTATCCGGATATACGTCAAATGCTCAACTTGAAGCAATCTCAATTCCTGCTTTACCGACTTCCTCGTCTTCATAGTATATGCGGAATACAAGATGACCCGATTCATCATCCAGCCTGACCTTCATAGTGAAGGTTGGTTTGTACCATCGAACACCGTCTTCATCAACAATAGACGGGACTTTTGAGACGTCAAGGTATCCTATTGTGTATTTCACAGTTCCTACTCTCTCAACACCTATTAAAGCGTTAACTAGTGTATGGTAGTGGATTTTCGATGACATACGCTCGTTTTCAATTGTTTCCGGGCTCATATCCAAGCTGCAAGAATAGAGTTCAATCTGTAAGGTATCATCATTTCCAGTTATCTGGACGGTAAAGTCGGATACTATTTCTGTGTTGGGGGTAATTGTATCGCCCTGGACCTTATGCTTAGTCTCTGGCTTTTTAAGCGGTTCGTGAAGTGGAATGTTACCTTGTTAATTCTCCAATTCATAAATCCAGAAAGCATCTGTTCATTTGTCCACTTGTCGACTGATAACTGTCTCTTGATTGGGTCATAGCCTCCGTGGAGTATGGGCGAGTATGGACTGCGTATCATGTAGCCATAGTGCCTGCGGCATCTCTTCTCTCGAACAATGGATCCTTCAAGTCCACGGAGGACAGCACCACACACAATGGCTGACCACCTAGAACTATGAGATGACGAAATTGTATGACAGGAGAATGGGCAACACTTACGCCCCTGACATCGGGGTGGTTAATCGGATATTCTCCATTTTACACCACTCGCCAAGCTTTCCTTTCAGGTAGGGTGATGATCCAAAACCACCAACAAGAACGATAACTTCAATAGGTGGATGGTTTGCTCGTTTGATCTGATCTACTTGTTCTTTGACAAGACCAAGAACCATATCCACAACCGGATCGAAAAGCATCTTGTAGTCGTCTTGTGTCAACAGTACAGACCTAGTTCGGCTCTCATAGTATTTTTGTGTCTCAGGAGTTAGTTTCAATGATGGCATGTCTAATCTCAGTCGATGCGGTCGCTTGCTTGGGTTGTTCATCCTGAAATCCTTCTTCATGCTTTCAAATCTGTCCATGAAAGGGCTTGATGGCCCGATCTCCTCAGATTCCAGGGAAGTGAAGGCTGTGCCAAAACGTTCTGCGAGCAATTTGAAGAGATTGCGATCCACAAATGTGCCACCACATTTGCCGGCTGTTGAATTACGGTGAGTAAATTACACCCGTATTTTCTCAATGCTGGGAATTACCCACCAATACCAACTGCAATCTCCTTAAGTTTGAGAGTGGGCTTCGTTTTCTCCACCTTGTATGTAGTTATATCCTGTAAATGGTCAGAGGCGTCGTAATTGAACCTCTTTGGGTAATAACAAACCACTGTCCCCCCACCACAGTCACAAATCATCACTCCAGTTTCTTCCTGGAGAGTGTCAGTAATTAATCTGTGAAGTAGCACCTATGTCCGTCTGCTTACCCCTACAAAGTCTTCTAAGTTGTGGAGAGTGGATTTCAATGCCATGTGTGCCGCGGCCTCTGGCTCCGGGATGAGCATTATTCTGTCAGTAGGTTTTGATGCAAATCCTGCTTCCTGAGCAGCTGCTTTCGTGAGCAGCTTTGCTGTTTCGCTCCAAGTAGCTGGAACTGTTAACCAAAAGTCGATGGGCCATTCGGCCAACGTTTGTTCACCAAGGCGTTCAATGGCTGCCTCCTCGAACATTTTGAATAATCCTCTGAAATATTCGGTTGCGACGTCTTTGGCGCTCTTTCCGTTAGGCAATTTCATCAATTCTTCGCCCGTTGTCAAATACAAATCTGGGTCATCGTATTCTGAATGGAGGGAAGCCTTATCAAGAAGCAGCTTTGTCCAAGCGTAAGCCTTCATCCCTGGCTCAATTTGGTAGCCCCAAGCATTTTCATCAAGGTCAGAGTTCTCGTCAGCAAATGCCACCCTTGTTGGGGCTTTAACGCAGTGCTCGGCATCATGAGATGAGGCTCCTGGATACTTTGTCCAAGGTTTGATGTCCTTGAAGTCTGCGGCAGTGCTGAGTGCAAAGCTCAGACCTATATCGAGTCACCAATACTGAAAAAAAGGACCAATTAATTTTCTGCAGCGACTCACCTGAGTATGTGGTACCATAGTCGACTCCGACGATGAGTTTTGGTCGGCTTGACAGCGTCAACGACTTGAAATTGAGCATATTTTCGGAATGAAAAGGAAAGAAAACCAATCACTTTTCTGGTGAAAGATGACTGATAGTGCCTCAACCAGAATATTAAGCTGTATTTATTGTGGAAAGGAGCGGCAGGCAAGCGGGAATTTGAAATTGCACTGGATCAGGCTGGCGCTTAATGAATCTGCCTCACTGGGGTTGGCCCAACACAGCGACCTGTCCCCCCTGCATGAGCTGAATAGGTTTACATATGCACGGACAGCCACGCTGTGATATTGGCCAATGTCTTCATAGAATTTAGCGCCAATGGATTTTGCCAAGTTGGGGGCCATCCCACATCCGCCCACGCGGATACTTTTGAACTCTCGTGGTATTTCTGGACCTTTGCTTCTTTCACCAACGCCAGATATATTTGCATTATCACAAGTCAAAACGGTAGATTCTCTCGCTGCTATTGCATTTAAATCACGCACTGTCTAATTTCTGAGAGTAGAAACATCCACAACCTTGTCCATCCACCCTGATACTTGTTTGACAGAAGCGATGAGCACACGGGGGCAAAAAAGCGAAGACAGGGCCAGAGTAAGTGGAGTCAGATTCAAAATCCAACCTCAAATATCTTGAAACTCTTGACGCAGGCGATGATAAGGGAATGCGGGCCATCGGGTGCTAACAATGGAAAGGTCAGCGCTCGGTCTTCAAGACTCTCCAAGCAATCAATGCCGCCGTCCTCCGAGCAGCAAATCCCGACAGACCGCACTGCTGAGACTGGCACTGGCAATGCGAATGGTCAAGCAGATCTTGTGATGAGTGAATGCTTGGAGGACGATAAAAGCTATGGTCAGGACTACAATGACCATGAAACTATGAAAGAGCAAGATATCCACATGCAAGATTTTCAAAGCGCGTTCAATGCCCCATTCAAGTTTATTCGGGGGCTCGTTGGCAATTCAGATGAGGTTGAGGTCAATTCTCATGTTGACAGAGGAAAGGAGCATTACCGCCAACAGGCTAAGACCCTGAAAAAACAGCTTCAAGACGCGTCTGCGGTTTTTGAAGAGCGTATTTCTATCCTGGAACACCGTCATCGCCAAACGTTTCTTGAGCAACAAAAGGCCATTCGCCATCTGGATCGCCAATCTGTAGAATGGGAAATGTTGTTCAGGCAAACAAAAGAGGAGCTTGATAAAGCCAATGACAAGATTGCGGAGAATGAGTCGCTCATCAATAAGGCGCACGCCACACTTGTTTCCAGGTTAGCAGATGACGTATCCTGCGAATTTCCTGATGATATGGTGAGAGGGGAACTTCAGGCCTTTTTCCAGGGCGACTTCCTTTCCTGGTGCGCGGACTTGTGTGTCGCAGATATCTCTGAGCCAGACAAGAGAGAGAAGTCTCTACGCGAGTCAGGTCTCATAAACAAGTCTGAGAGATACAATGATACAGAAAAGGAGCTCAGAATGGATATTCGGCTACCGGATGGAATCGCATCATTAGCCGTACTTCAAGCGGCACTCTCTCGAACGCTTTGTGACCTGTATTTGACAGAGCCATACTTTCTCGCTGCTGGAATTGAGCAAGGTGCTGGTGCGGGTACCTCTGAGATGCAGATGGCACACAGCTTGGCAAATATAGAATCGGTATTTTCTCAAGGTTTGTGATTGATGACATACATTGTCGGGCGTCTGGCACTAACCCTGATATAGCTCAGTTGGAAACTGCCATTGATTGGAGAATCAAAACAGTCGAACTGCTGGAAGCAACTCGGCCTCTAATGAGAGAATCTATCAAAGGTGATGCCATGAAATTCATGGAAAATTACGGGTTTCTGGTCAATCAAGATGATGAGGCAATTGAAGACCTCGTCAGCTTGTTTGAGAGGTTTGCGATGATCGCATTGAAGTTGTGGAAACGCAAGGTTACTATCAAGGCGATCTCAAACCCCTGTGACTTTGAAGAGAATGGGTTCCAATGGAAATCAGACATCATGGAGAGCCAAGCCGATTTTATGCCTGTTTTGGGTCAGCGACTTCATGGCCGTCCTGTTGGTCTTTTGACCAGGCCGCTCATTATGGCTGAGCCAATCGGAGGCACAGAGCGAAAACATGACCATGTGATTTGGATGAAAGCTACGGTTTGGGTGTCGGTGGAACAGTGAAGGCAATGTGCGAACGATGAAATTTGTTGGGATAGCATGTGGAGGTTGAGAGCGGCGCAGTGCGGGGATAGGGCCAACTTGGGTGAATTATCCGCTTGGATGCGACAAGACGAACCAACATGCATATATGATGGCATGTTTTAACAAGGGTCTGGTATCATGAAGGACCTTTCTTGACCAGTCGATTAACCGCGTTGGATAATATTTCATGCGACCCACCGTTCTGTCTTTCGCATTGGCATTAATCCACCGTAGCCCAGACTGGAACTTGACCCCGTCAAGTGGCATGAGAGGTCAGGCTCAAGGTTTAGGTTAGACGATTTCCGACAATAAAGTGAAGAGTTTTAACACAGATGAGCCATAATACGAGAAACGAGAAAGATTGGGGTATAGAAGCGTCGACTTTTACATGATGAGGCAAGGAATCGGCGGTTCCAAGTGAACAGCGATAAAAGATGCTTTGGTGATGTCGCGGCTATGTTTCTAATCAAGCAGCGGCCCTGCGACGAATACCGAGATTTCTATTGACAAAACACATCGTAACCAACACCCACGCTACGGTTGAAGAAAAGGAGAGCTAAAACAAGCCTCCCACGGAAACCAAGTATATTAAAACAAAAAGCCGGACTCCAACCCACAAGCCCGTTGATGTTCTTTCAAGAGGTCAACAATGTGCCAATGTTCATTCTCTGTGGCAAGTTCAACCGCCTGAGAAAACCCCGTCGCGTCCGGCAAAGCACCCTCATTGAGAAGAAGCCGTACAATGTCATCTCTCCCATGCTCAGCGGCACCTTCAACAGCCGTTCTACCTTCCTCAGGAGCTGAGTTTTCATTAGGATCAGCTCCACGAGCTAGCAGAAGTCGTACAAGTGGGAGGCTCCCGACGATTGAGGCGCCCTGAAGCGCGGTGATACCGCCATGTCGCGCAGGTTTAGCATGTATATCGGCGCCTTTACTTAAAAGCAGACCAATTACCTCGAAATTCGGATCTTCCCGTGAACAAGCAGCTTGTATAGCTGTGCGACCGTAGTTATCGCTAGGGGGGGTGTTGACTTCTGCACCATGGCGTAGAAGCAGCTCTACAGACAGAAACTCTTCGTGTATATTGCGCTCCCGGGGGAGCAGGCGGGGGAACCTCCCTTCCACCGTCTTGGGAGATGCTGAAGCCTGCAAAGCAGTAAATCCATAGTGAGGATCGGCAGGAGCATTTACATCTGCACCTTGCCTTAGGAGCAGTTCAATATGTTCCAATATGTTCAGCTGAGCTGCTAATTGCAGCGGAGTCAACCTTCTTCGAGGCCCACACCGTCCGTTGACATCTACTATACTATCAAGGTTTGCACCCGCATGTAATGCAGATTTCAAAAGTTCGGTATTGCGGGATGAGACGAGAATGTGTAGGAGCTCGCCACTAGTTCCATCGATGCGGTTAACTGGCGCTCCAAGTGCAAGTAGCATCTTGAATTTTCCTATCGAACTTTGTTCAAATGAAGAATCCGAATAGTTCTTTGCGCTGGCGGAAACCTTTCGCAAAGAACGACTTTTTGCAGACGCTCGTGCAAGAGCCTCCAGAACAGTAACGCCCTTATTTTCGGCGGGTGCGGCTTTGACATTGGCTCCAGATTCCAGCAGGAAATCAAGCATGTCCAATTTATGATTTTCGGCAGCTGCTTGAAGAGCGGTACGTCCACCATTGTGGTGCGCGGGGAAATTGACATTGGCGCCGTGGCTCACGAGGTATCGCGCGGTTTCCAAATCGCCGTATTCTGCTGCAGCTTGCAACACGCTTTTTGCTCCAACTCCATATTCATCGAGTTGTAATCCCTTTTCAATAAATATGTCGAGCACCCATATAGCGAGAAACCCTCTTTTCTTAATGAGTTTGCATAGTATAGATGCCCCAATATCAGATACAGGATGACCGGCGTGGACCAATGCCAATATCAAGGGCTCAGATATATCCCCCAAGGATGAAAATTGTTCTGGCCCTATTCTTGCCCCCGCTTTCACTAGAAGAAATACCATGTCTTCATATCTGTAAGATTTCTGCCATGGGTCAGAATATCTCTTGTCGTTGTTGTAGGACTTGAATGCCAAGGTTAATGGACAGTCGCCATCGACTTTGCTACCGCCATGCTGACAAACAGGGGCCCGGCAATAGCTTTGAGCATTGGCATCAACGCCCCAGCATAGCAAGGTTCTCACAGCCCCCAGTCTACGCCATTTTACAGCGCAGCAAAGCCCTTGCTCGAGTCGTTCTTGCTGAGTCAACATTTGACGTTCTGTCAGAAAATTCGCGAGACTTTTTTCCCCTTCATTTGCTGCTTCAACTAGCAACCACATCGTCAAGTCGTCATATTGGATGTATTTCCGTACCAAGTCATCCATCCATTGAATCTTGCTTGTGAAATCAAGAATAAGTGTGTTGTCAATTTTCACATCTAGGTTAACGCTGGCACCAGATTCTAAGAGCAACGAAATTATTTCGAGGTCTCGTGTTCTCAATGCCGCGCCCAGTAGCGAATCTTCCGGCCCATCCTTCCCATCAAATGAGTGATCGAGCTTTGCACCGCCGGCAATGAGCAATGAAACAATTTCAAGGGATTTGCGCCGAATGGCATGGAGCAAAGGCCTATCGGAACGACTTGAATTGAGATTTGTCCCCCCTTTACTCAGTGATTCCACCTCTTTCAAATCATTGTTATGAGTAGCCTTGAAAGGGTGTTTCACACACAAATGGGTAAATGGGTACGGGCCCTCTACAGGAAACACCCCACTATTGTATATGTCTTGGATTAAGTGCGGAGTTTGTCTTGGTGCAAGAGAAGGTATGGCTCGTATGATTTCATTCCGAAAAAGTGGTGAGAAAGATGGGTGGTCGTGTAAAAATTCCGCGAGTAGCGACAACAGTCTCTCTGCGTGAGCCCAATGCAAGAACCTTTCAAATTCCTCACTGCGTAGCATATTGTTAGATTTGAGGTATGCAATTATAAGAAAGACGCCGTAAAGTGATTTCCGATCATAACATGATGGCCATTGTTGATTTGAAAAAAGATTGTATCCCAAGGTGAACACGTGCATTTCCTTTGCCATATCGCGCAGGATGTGTAACTTCGGATTAAGAGACTCCAGAAGGTTCATAACCCAATCTTGAGCACCGCGTGGCACTGTGTGAATTGTACTCAGATCTAAGCTGGGGAGTTCACTACTTGAAGGATCACCAGCACCGAGGATACCAATGGCAGAGGTAATATCTAGATTACGCATTAGATCATTTCAATCAAGCATTGTATTCGTCACATCACATACCTGGTCTTTCCCAAAATAATGGATATGGGGGTTTTGGATGGCCGAAGCCGTGATTCCCTACTAGCGGAAAGGCGTAGTCGAGCGCTAGCCGAGGCGACAAAACAAACCTATCGAACGTAAAATCACTGTCGAGTTCTAGCCCCTCTCCTTGGCGACATGTAATCGGTAGTGGCGAGGTCGACGAGGAAAACCCGTCAGAGATCATAGAGTTTGACGAAGCTAAAATACCAGAATTTTCCAGAACAGGAAGCATACTGGGTTGGTGTTCCAATATTCTAGTTTCAGCACTACTGTCCAAGATATCCATAGCTGCCTCGGATACGCGCGATAAAGTTTTGTCGTTTGAAATGCATGGTTCGCTTGCCATCATTGTATCAAAATCTGTGCTAGGTAGGGACCCTTGACTTGCTGGGATTGGGGTCCGGATTTCAATACGATGTTTGCCGACAGTCTCGATTCCCACATCTAAATCCAGTTAATACATGGTTGAACAATCTCTTGATAGTGAAAACTGACCGATTATTTGGGGAGAAGGGCTTGGAATGTTCTTCGCATATCTTCGAATCTCTCTTTTGACGCGCGCCGAGGCCTGTTTGCGATTGTGCAGGTAGACCTCAGACGGTATTCCTTGTCTTTCACGTCTGGCTATTTCATGCCCAATTTCTCTCCACTCCTTAGCCTGGATATTTTTCGCGCATGGAAATCTAAATTTTAACTGCCGGGCACTTTACCATTGTAAGCTGCAGAACTCTGAGGCTCATTTTGGTCACTAACCTGATAGAAATGTTGTACTTATCTCGCAAATATTGAACCGTTTCGTGGGCCGTTCGATTGTCTTCGACGTACAGCCTTGCGGCGTCTTGCTGTAAAATATTCCAATCTAGGGACATTTTATGACACTCCAGTAAATTAGCAATCCAGATTAAGAGAATATTAAATGAGTAGAAAGTATAATTAAGGTTCTTGTGCTGGTTTGGTTGTCAGGCAAGCCTATTAGAAATTAGCCGGGTAGCCCTCGGGCTTATATCGCACGGATCGCAAAAGGCGAACGAAGGCGAACCAGGATGCCAGGCGTTAATCCGGGCAATCTGACTGGCCTTGTGCGGCCATGATTAGATTTTGGTACTACCGCACACCGGAAGTGTCGTGTTGCATGTTGCATATTAGGCGGGGTGGCGAAGCAATCGGAACGCCTTGCCCCCGCATCTCGTTTTTACTGGCTGCGCAGGAGGATCCTGTGTACTTTTGGTTGGATTGTTGGTCCTGCACTTCTGGTCAGTGCGACGCGACTTGTGTTTGGCCAAACGTGGCGGTGAACTTTTGGACAGTCATGGTGACAACACCCTCTTTTTCTTGGACATGCATTAACCTTGTCAAGGATCACACAGCAGCCGCAAGGCACCAGGAAATGAAGTGGGACTCAATTCGTGTTTAGAGATAGCAGACCTGCCCACATCGGCCGGATCCATGCAACGCAACAGTAGGCCTGGGCGCATCTCTGTCAAAAAAAAAAATAGACTGCCATTTCATCTACTCGTATGAAGAGTAGACAAAAGAACGCGAATTTGCTGACACTTGGCTTCGCTCGATTTCAACAGGCTTAATAATTATTGGCAGCATCGTGCACTGAGTTGATCATGAGCATGGTTTGCTACGTGTGTTTTGGGCAATGTCCTCAGAGCTTAGTAAAGAAAAATGGTATAAGAATTAAATATTTTGACAAGAGTTTGGCAATAGTTTTGGATCAAATGGGACCGCAATTGGCGTGAAAAAAAAAGGTCAAATTGAAACCATTCAATTCCAGTGAGTTGGTGGTATAGGGTAGCGTAACACCCGACAAGCCTGAGAATAAAGAAGCCTTCACAATGCAGCGCTCAGTTGACCAATTGTTCCAGAAAATCAGATACGGTGGTAGAAAAAAAGAAAATAAGCTTCTCTGTTGCTTTTTCGCAAATTTCTTTCCAAGGTTTTGTGAGACATGCATGCTGAGTTAGTGGAGCAATAAGCCTGTTTGTACCATTTTACTGAGTTTGACACTACCTTAGTACAATGCAAGCCTCATCTGTTGGGGCGTTTGGTGATGGACTCTGGGAAATGTGATTCTGGTTGACTGTAGGCCAAGACCAGCATTTGAGCTGCAGTACCCCCATCTTCTGCGATATGGTTGGACATATTTCATGTGCATATTGTACTGTATGGATGATTACGTCACTATTGGTTTCAATATGTTGCAACGTCAGGTCTTGGCCCTTGTTGGGTTTGCTTTTTCTTTGTCTCAGCTGATGACAAGTCTGGTGATAGTCGCGATAAGGTGGTGCGCCTGCCTTGGAGCCAATCACGGGTAGACGGCGTGGGCCACTGTCAAGCTAGGATAGGGTCTAGTGCTCGACGGTGGGAGGGAAGATGAGGGGCACTGTGAGGACAGGAAAGCCTGGGCTCATACTGTGCAACGCAGCCTGCGGCCTTCATAATGGATGGGCTAGACACGAATGTGTCTCCAAAATCTGACCCTTTTCTCTCCACGCAAAAATATACCCGAAAAGATCGACTAGCTACCATCACATTGAAAATCCGCGAAGAGCGGCATGTGAGCTACGCTCTTGCAGTCTTCATTTCACCTCACTTCACTATCAATCACCATGGATGCAAATCCCCCCTTCGATAGTGCTGACCCCGCAATGAAGCCTGATGCGGGCCAGCCGGAACAGAAAGCTTTCATCCTCAGTCTACCCGACGAGATCCTAGGCGCCATACTCGGACAGCTCTACGACCCAAAGCCATGGTATGTCCGAGCGTACGCCCTCACTTGTAAGCGATTCTATCAGCACGCGGTCTCCATGATGTACCGCCAGATCCGTACCCCGGAAAACAAGGAGCAGCTCGCAAGTTTATACCGGACGCTTCGGGAGAATCCATCCTTGGCCGAGGAGTGCCAGCGCCTGAGCATCACGCTCGAATCGTACCTGGAGGATGATTACATGGCCCTCGCACACATGGTTCCAGGCTTTGTCAATGTCAGCGCGGTCAGAATTCACGATAATCCAGAGCGGGGCTATAGCGGCCACGCGTTGCGCCTCATCCAGGCGTGCGCGATGGAGATGGCTTCTATCCAGGATTTGTGTTTGTACAGCTCGGGGTTCGGAGACATGGTCGAGATCAGGGGAGCCATGGCTGCGCTGCAGTCGGCTTCGTTGAGGAAGCTGACCATCGTGAACGGCACAATGTTTGACCCTGCCATGTGGCATCTTGATGCGGAAGAACCCAATCTAGATGACGAAGAGGTATGTGGTCTGTTTTACTTTTCCTGCGAGGGGTGACAGATGGCTGAACACTCTACCAGATTTTCAGACCCGCTGCCATCTCCGAGTTGGTTCTGGAAAAGTGGCAATCTTCGCATCAAGCGATGGGGAAGCTTCTGCTGTGGGCCGAAGGACTGACTCGTTTCCATTTGGATGATCTAACCCAGGGAACATTCTTTTGTAGTTTGGAAACCATCGTATCAATGCTGCGTAAACACAGGGATACAATGGTGGAGATGTACATTGGCTCTTTTGGCTATGGACACCCGCAAGTCCCAGATCTCACCACCTACAAGGCTCTGCAGGTGCTCTCGCTCAACCACCAACAAACAGGTTGCAATAGCGACCGCGCAAACCCGCCCGCTCGGCTCCTTGCTCCCAACCTCCGAAAGTTCACTTGGCATTTCCGTCCTAAAACGCTCCCGATCCATTGGGGGCTCTTTGGGGACGACCAAGAGCGGTGGGTGCGTGACTTTGCAACGGCGGCCGCCAACAGGAAAAGGCCTGACCTGGACTTGCTCATCTGCTTCGATCCTGGTGACCCAACGAGGAAGAGCGACGGCTATCCTTGGGATAGAATGGACAAGCTGAGAGATGAGTTCAGCCAGCGAGGCGTCTCAATTACGTATAGCAAGCCTCCGATTACAAAGGGGCAGTGGCATGAGTGGCTTCGATCTTTTGAGGGAGATGAAGACCCGAACTATCAGGGTCCTTTTGGGTTCCAGGCTGCTGGAATTGCGCTTCCTGGTGGACTTCAGCTCCCTGCTGGATTCCCGCTTCCTGCTGGGTTTCAGGTAGCATGATGTCGGGTTTACATGACAATACCAAGTCTTGATGAAGCGCACGTATAGGCAGGCTTCTGTGTAAACAGTTCAGTTAGCTCACGTGATAGAGGTAAAGGCGAAGATGATGATGATGATGACAGTGGCGGTAATGGAGCCAAGACTGAAGGGAGGAGGAAAATAGGAAGCAAAAATAATGGAAGAAACCAGCAATTTGCCTTTTGACTCAATTACATACAGCCGCTGGAGCCAAATGTAGCCATCATGCAGTCAGCTGGCTTTGGGTGACACTAACTAATTCAAGATAGCTTCCATTGGCCCTATTGGCGAGGCCATCTCCACTTACCCACAATAATTTACGCAATTCAAGGGGAAAAAGACGAAGGAGCATTTCATTGAAAAAAAGGCTTTGCCGCGGGAACAAAGCAAAGCCAATGCAATACACACTTGAGACGTGAAGGCCTTGGCGAGCGCGGCTGAATCTGGCATCCAATAAGCAGCGCCAAAACCCCAGTCGGCGCGACTCGACGTAGTTTCGACACAGACTGGCCGGGTTTCGTGCAGTCTATCGCCAAACCCTCTAGACGTCAGCGATGGATAACCGAGTTTCGCCGACAGAGGAGAAGACAACTCCCGACCAAGTGGTCGCGGAACCTTCAAAGTACGATGCGCATTGGATTCATCGGGCCCTAACGCCCAAGAGGTGTCGATGGGATCCCGAGTCGCCGCCCGCCTTCACCAATGGCCTCTGCGTGCTCTACGCGGCGGTACGTGCCCTGTCGCCATAAGCATGAACTCCCCTGCTGACAAACTCGCGTTGAACCCCAGTCCGCTGCCTTCACTGTCGCAAACCTGTACTACAACCAGCCCATTCTCAACAAGATTGCGCAGACATTTGATGTCAGCTATGAGACTTCGTCGCAAGTTTCGACCTTGGCGCAGTCCGGCTATGCGGCCGGGCTTGTTTTTGTTCTTCCGCTTGGAGACATGCTCGAAAGGCGACTCTTGATCATTGGCTTGGTGTTTTTTACCGCTACTCTTGTAAACTCACCCACGCCCCAATCTCCATTGTGCGGAGGGAAATGTTAACGTTAAATCTTGAAAATAGTGGATCGGCCTGTGCGTGACCAACAACTTTACGGCATTTCGGGCCATTTCTTTCATCTGCAGCATCACAACTGTGACGCCTCAACTAATGGTTCCTCTCGTGGGCGATTTTGCGCCAGCACGCCGAAAAGCGACCGCGCTTGCAGTGGTGGTTTCGGGATTGCTTGTTGGAGTGCTTATTGCTAGGTTGTTGGCAGGAGTGGTCGCCAATTATACAAACTGGCGAAACATTTACTGGCTTGCCTGTGGCATGCAGTATATGCTTGGAATACTGCTATTCTTCTTCTTGCCAGACTACCCATCTACCAACCCCAATGGCTTGAGTTACTTTCGTGCTCTCTGGTCGATTCCCTATATGGTTGTTACGGAGCCAGTGCTGGCACAGGCTTGCATTGTTGTTTTCATGCTGTCTGGAGTATTCACATCCTTCTGGACGACGCTGACATTTTTGCTTGCCTCTGCACCTTACAATTACTCGCCATTGGACATTGGCCTGTTCTCGCTCATTGGAGTAGTCATCGTCATTGTCATTCCGTTCGTCGGCACTTTTGTTGACCGCTTCGAGCCACTGCTGTCTGCTTTGGTGGCCCAATTTCTTGCACTGACATGCTCCATTATTGGCACATTCATTGGAACCTTTACCATTGCGGGACCCATAGTGGAAGGAATAGGAATCGACGTCGGCTATCAAACAGTTCAAGTTGCCAATCGAGCTGCCGTATTCAACATTAACCCGAAAGCGCGCAATAGGCTCAACACAGCTTACATGGCGTCAGCCTTTGCTGGGCAATTGAGTGGAACTGCGATCGGAAACAGGCTTTACGCGCAAGGTGGATGGAAGTTGAGCGGCTATTTTAACAGTGAGACTAACCTGACCGGAAAATATTTGAAGCATTAGCTAACCTATGGCAGTCGCTCTTGCTGGGGCATCAATTGTGATCGCATTGCTAAGAGGACCAAATGCGACTGGTTGGTTGGGGTGGAGAGGCGGATGGAAGATACGAAAGGAGACTTAACTGAATAGACTTCTGGCGTATAGGGAAAAAAGGACTTTGAATATGATGGTGAAGAATTTCGGAAACCATCAAATCAAAATTTAGGTCATAGTAATCTGGAGTTAGCGGATCGAAAGGTTCAAAATGAAAGTCACCCGTGACCAGTAGGGTCAAGACCTAGCCCGAGATACGAAGGCAACAGATGTTATTGACCCCTAGGGTAGTCTAATTGAACTAATTGATTTATTACACATCAAACATCATTCCAACACTGTATCATCCAAACCTTGCATCTGGAACTGATTCGGCTAATGTCATGCTCTCACCAACATGATACTCCATCCAATCCAATCTACCACTGAGACAGCAACGGCGCAGAGTACAACAAAGGCAACCAGATCAGGCCACAGCAGTGGTAAGTAAGTCGGTCAGCCTTCTTAGATCGATACCACAGCATCCGAAAGTTGATAAAGGTCCCAGCCAACAGGGCTAGCACCGAAGCTACTGTGAAGCCAGATTCCCAGTACACCGGGCATGCAATAGACCAAGCCCAGACAAATAACGCTGTAAGCACGCGCGTTGCTCCGTCTCCAATTAAGAGTGGTACAGTGTGTCTTCCCCGCGCCTTGTCACCTAGCTGGTCTTTCAAGTCTTGCATTTGAATCGTGGTAAAGACCACTAAGCCAACCAAACCACACCATTCAAATGTGGACTGTGCAAGTGGCAGGCCTAGTGCTTGTGCACTCACACGACTGGCACCCAAATTTGCACTCATTATCAGTATAGAATTGCAAATATTCTTTCCCCACCATGGGTCGGCTGCACCATGATCGTAAAACCATGTTGTGATCATGAATACGACAGCTTCGGAAAAGCCACCTAGCCACATGCCACTGGCAAGTGACAACATCAAGATGGACCGAACATACCATCGTTCGGCCTCTTCGACCGTTAGCTTTCCAGAGGGGATTGCGCGCCAAGGCTTATTGATTCTATCCTCCTCGATGGATTGAGGGTCCTTTTGGTTGCTCAAATCGAAGTAGAAGATGAGAAGCCAGACATATAGTGCCATGTGCATAAAGGCAGAGGCCTGCTCTTGCCAGCCTGCCGTAGAACCTGATAGAAATTTGCTCGAGGTGATGCCGAACACACCAAACAGCATGACCGAAATGCCAGGTGCTTTGATGGTGGTCTCTGAAAGCAGGCCCGCAATCGAGATGGCATTGCGGAAGTCGGAGAAGAGAATGTTTAGCTATCGATTGGTTAGCTTCTGAGCATTGTGTTATTAGGAAAGCTTTGCTTACACCTGATGCCGCAGGCCTTGCAGCCATGGCACTTGTCTTTAAAACATGTGACTGGCTTGGAATCTGAGAGTCTGTATCAGGCAGCAAGATGGTATCCATAGTGTGCGTCGGAAGAGTGCGAGTGGTCGGCAATCAGAATTCGAAGCGGAATGGGTTGATGAGCTGTTATTCATCAAGGGATTAGACCTTCAATAAATACTTTTATCATTGATTCACTCCGATTGTTGCGTCACGATTCTGTAAGATTATGAGGCTGTATCCGCAAGGAAAGCCGTGGCGTTGCTGAACCCATCGATGTCGTGTGATGTTATTGTTAGTTGCAGATTGGATCCAGTTGCCATGCATGCCCGACAGTAGGCTATTCGACCCAACGTGCATACTGTTGCGCGATTAATTCGACAAGGCAACCAGTCTATAGCTAGTTGAGCCAATTGATCTCGCTCGATCCGTGCGCAGTTGAATTGGCAACTGGACCCTTTGTGGTCATGGCACGGCACGGCACAAAGCGGTATAGCACGGCTCGGATGGTGGCTGAATTTCGTGGCGACCACAGCTCGCATGATGTCAACGAGCGCAAGGATGCATAGGCGCCACCACGGCCAAATGCAGCAAGTCCTACTACCAACCGCAGCGGCTCCGAACTGCAGCGTAAGCTCACTATTGTATGCAATGCGGGATTGCGGAAAGGTAGCATCGACATCACTACATTATCTGCTCGCAAAATTTCTACTAGCCTTTGGTTGGCTGGTTGTAGCTATGCGAGTTATTTTTTTCAGCTTTTGAGGCGTCCAGTCAAGTAACAGCCGAGGCGCACCTTTTGTAACATGGACGGCTGCTCCGAAAGCTCGACCAACAATCTTCAAGAGCGGGCCACAAGTAAGCGGCATCCATCATAAGCACCGGCTGATGGCAAGCGATAAAACGATATCGGTCATCATTGTGACGTCGGTGATGACGTTGAAACAACTATTGTTCCTAGATGTGTATTAGTTTCAGCCGAAAGCAACACGGCTATCAAGCAATAGCCAAATGCATCGGGCTGGCTGAGACCTTTTTCGGGTAGCCTTTTATCAGCCGCAAAGAAAGTGGAGAAAGGAGGCCTCAAACCTTAAGAGGCCACTAAGACAATAATCCGGTAGCGGCAGGAATATTTGTTTGTCGCAAGGTCAGTCTCGGTGCAATCTGTTGCCTGAAACGCGAAGCCGACTTTGAAAGTATCGCTGATTGCCACTCATATCGCCACATTGCATCAGATGTATCACGAGAAACTGGACATACATAAAGCTTCCTCCATGTCTCAAAGCGCCACCCGCGGCAACCGTTGGCACTAACCCAAAAGTTCAACGGCAGCTCCGATTGCTTTTTTGAGGGAGGTTGGTTGTTTGGAGATTGGGCATCTCGCGTCACTTTATCGCACATATCCACGACCTGAAAATGTGGTCGGCCTTACCGAAGAGGATCCGACATATTATTGGCCACATCCCTCTTGGCATGTTTGCAGACACGACTCAGTCTAGCACTAGTTGAAGTTCAAATTTCCGCGCCATTTTATTTGGAACGTATTTACCCATCTAATCATTCTATTATATGATGAAGAAGCATCCCGGCTTCCCCGCGCTAGGCTATGCGCCTTCAAGACACCGCTCGTTGTCTTTCCGGCGTATCCGAGGTCAATTTCAAGACATATGCGTCTCAAGTCTCTACGGAAAGTTAATGATTATGTTCGTATGTCTCTGGGATTTCGGTAAATTCTTCGATAATAAGCATGATGTAGGTAAACAGCTTCATCTCCGGGTCCGCGCACCTAGCGATTCTTTGAAACAGCGCAAAGTCCACTCCCTAGAATCTATTCAAGGAAATAAGAGTTCTTGTTTAATTTATTTATGATTCCTAGACCGACCGGGTAGTCCGTCCCCTCAAATAAGTTGACATTTGAGGCGGGTATCGAGTATGCATCTCACTTCATGTCCCAAATCATCAAAGTCTTCGCCACACTCCTAGCCACCCAAAGATGAACTGCTGCAGCATCAGTCGTCGTGTTTCGTGGCCCGCAGTGTCAAAACAAATTGTTTCGGCGGATTGTAGATGTCAAGTAAACTGAAAAAAATGTGTCGGGCTTGCCGAAGATGCTCCAACGCATGATTGGCTGCACGCTTTTTGGCATGCTTATGCATGTCGGTTTAGTACTAGTTGGGATTGAAATTTCCGTGTGCGCCACGTCTCTCGCGATATTTACTTCCGGCCTTGGGTATTATCTGATCATCGAATGTAAATATTGAATGCTGGCTTTAAAGAAAATTGGATAGCAGAATAGGTCCGCGTGCGACCCAAGGCACAACTTGGCGAATTCCACTCACCGAGTCCACCTCGTTAGGCTCACAGGCATCAGAACCCTGCACTCCTTGGCCCATGCCCCCATTGATAGTATCAACATGAAGAACTTTGTCTCTGTGACCAGCGCTTCAACAGTCCTCAACCCCCTCCGTGCCATTCAGCCAACATGTATCGAAAGACACAATTTCACGAATAAACTAAGAGTCAAGCCCTCGAAATCCCGCAAAGAATCAAAGGAGTTAAGGAGACGAAAACCTCTAGGATGCTGGGGAGTGCACTGTCGTGGGCGCTTGGTCGTTGTTCAAAAGTGTGCCAGCTTTGAAGCGGTCGCTCATCTTGATGCCGATGCCTGGGCTGGAAGAGGATAGGCTAGGGACACTGCATGCTGTGGCGCATATACCAGCACATCATGAATGCATCAACTCCAGGATTAGATTCCGGTTCAATCGCATTAGAGTATCTGGATCTTGAGCTGTGTCATCGCAATAAGCTTCACACAACAGAATCCAGTATTAGGTGTAGAGATAATAAACCTGCACCAACAGCGTGCCAGAACCGCCACAGGGAACTCGGCCGGGTGAGTGCGACCTGGACAAGGATATCATACCAAATAAAATCTCGCCAGTATTTATATGTAACCTTTTTTGAGCGACTGCTGCGAGTTTCTGGTTCAATAAGGATTGTTCTTGAATCCAGGCCGACTTCCTTTGTTCTCATTCAATATGAACATGTATTCACGAATCAGACTTTACTGTACTAAAGCGGCATTCTTTGTCCTCTAACTCCAAAGATTATCAAAACAAGAAAAAAGGTACAGACCATCTGCCGCAATCATTGAATAAATGCCCTGTATAGAATGAGTCGCACATACGTTTGTTCATCCATTGCCAGTCTGAAAGTGGTTCGCGGGGTGAACGACGTTGTTTTTCGAGGCCTTGTGTCGTGAAGTATCGTCATATTAATTTAGTATTCTAGTAGAGATGGTTGAATCAAGTGAAATTTCCTCATTTACTTCCTCGTTGTGTGTGCCCGACCGCGCTGGGGCCCTCGACCACACCATTTCCATTGCCGCAGCCGACAACACAATCGATAATCTCATCTGCGAAGAGCTCTCGAAGCCTGCCTCCACCCGACCGCGAAAGAGTGTGAAATCTGGCGCCGATTTTACTGCTAAACTGCTCGGCCTCGTCAAGTGATACCGTCCATTTGTCATATGCCACATCCGTTCTCGCACAAAGCCACAAAGGCCTTCTTTGCTCTGAAGCCCCGAATAACGCCTTGTGTAGCTTGCCAAGAAATTCAAAGCTGGATCTCTCCGTGACCTTGTACAGCAGAATGAAGGCCTCGCCGCTCTTCACCAAGTGCTCCTGATCAAAAACGTCTGCTCCCTGGACGAGCGAACGAAGTTCGAGAACGGGGGCACCGTGTTTACTGTACAAACTCGTTCGGTATTCTTTTTTTGTCCGCGAATCATAGCTATCCCAAACCGCGGCAAGGGTGATCTGTGAAACTTGTTCAGTCGATTATTCCAAAAACACGGGGTGGCCCGCACTCACGCTGGACAGAATATGGCTGCGACCAATGTCTGGCGCCCCCAACACGCTCACTTTGATAGGATCTTGGGATTTATCCACAGTTTGAGCCATTTTTCATGCTAAAATTCAATCTCGGTCGCATTTCTGTAGCGATGTCGTCAGCTCAGGCAGCAGCCACAAAGGTTCATTTATCCAAAGACACAAGATTGGTCACGTGTCAGCATAGCCTCATTCTGTGGTTTGCAACTTTTGCTGATATCATGCATAAGGCGACCATATTGCGAGAAGCATCGGCATGAAAGCAACCTTAAGCAATGACCATGTAACTTTATTTTTGAAAATCCGTATTGCAGAAGAATTAGGTTGATTGTTCGTTCTGCGGGTCGCTGCGAGATGGCCTGCACGACCAAACCTATTGCTGAACATTAATTTGGGCGCTACCATTGGGGTCTGGTTCGTCGATCACCCGGTTGAGCATATCGCTGGCCCTTTCCCTCAAAGTGGTTAATAGGCGATTGGATGTACTATGCGACGGTTTTACAAGCCTGCAATATATCTAAGAAGGCGCATTGGGTGTAGGACTTGGAAGGACAGAAACCGCAACATGATTAATCTTGACCTAATGGTAGAGGGTTACGTAGCGAGGTTACGATGGTTTGCAGCGTCAGTGTCCCCCCTTGGGTGGGGGGCATATTTGTCTTTTAATATTTTTACATTGAGGGATAGCTTGAACCTTTTAGTTAACTTCTATAAATATAATATGTTGTAAAGAAATTATCTATCATGATATTTTAGGAAGGTCTAAAGAGAAAGGAATCCATATCTTTGAGACCTTGAATATATTCTTATCTCTTTAATTAATAACCTCTGTGGGTTTTTTAGCCAGTAACTTTTTAATTCTATTACTAGGCATTTCTATTCAATGCTTTTCCAATCCAGGGTCGCAGGCTTGACATTAAGATCCTAGAGACCACAGACCTTAAGCTTCTGTGGAAGCCTACATAGCCATTTGCCATCAATCGAAGCCTGTCAAATCCACCGAGCCCTATTCACAGACCTCAGAGATTGTTGGTACCGTGGTTGCAGCCATACAATCTGGTCGGGACCTGTATACGCCAGAGTTGCGAACCTCACATGCCCTTGAAAAGTTTTCCCGAAGTCAATTGTGCATTCGTATTCGTACCGCCCAACTTACGTTCAATTACTGTTCACCAAGGCACGAGGGATTGCCTTCACTATTGCTTATTGCTCTCATCGACGGGTTGCATTAAAATTCATTGTCAAGACTGATAGAAATAATCAACTCAGTATTCTCTCCAATTGAAAAGCATTTTGGCACCGCTGACGGCGACGGATTAGGCTCTCAGCTGTAAGCTAACAAGTTAGAATGTGCACCTTTTTACTTCATCCAACAACCATACCGATATCGAAGCCTCTAGTGACGATGCCTGTTTAATTGCCAAATTAGGCTCCAAAGCAAACATTTTAGTATCAAAATGCCCGCAATGAGGGCATAATGCGGCAATAATCCCAGATCAGTGGGGAAAATGTTACCCATGACCATCCCAACGAGCGAGAGCGACAGATTTGCGATAATTTCATTGCTCGCCGGTGCTTCTAGTACAACATAAGACCACATGACTTGATTTTATGTTAGTAAGGGACTCGTAGCCACGTCGGGATTACGGCATTGCTTACGCGGGAGTACGATATCATTTAGTTTTGTCAAAAGCTGCATGACAAACAAATCGTTAGGCCTTTGGAGTATTGCGCTTATCGCAGATGTCAAGGATGCTAGCACAGAACAGACACTCATTACTGCAACTACGGCACCGTTAGCTGAATGGATTCTAGTCGGCTTTTCATGCAATACCCCGCTCCACTTACATGAGATTGAAGGCCTTTTCGATAACACATATGATGTGGCAAGTATTACCAACATGAATGCAATATTGAGATACAAGCTACCTGCTTCAGATACCGTGCGAATATCGAAGGATGTTAAGTATGATAGACTTGCAAGGAGGACTGGCCTCGCGCAATGAACAATAAGAGACTATCAATTGTTAGCATTAGCAGATAGATTTGGTATAATTGGAAGGCACATACCTGCTGATATTCCTGGACGTCATCAGGTTTCCGCAGCGCAACATCTGGATAAGCGGCTTGTTTAGCAATTGCAAGCTTTTCATAAATAGAAAGCCATCCAACCTCCATGGGGGTGCCTGCAACATCTACTCCCAAGGTAGAAGGAAGTAGGCCAAAAATAAATGCGATAATAATAAGGAAGTTGAGATCGAATGGCATTGTGAAGTCCCCCGAGAATGCAGCAATACGACTGCCAATAACAAACCAAATAAGAACCCGAAACGAGAGTTCATTCCGGTTGTACCAGCTACAAATGAAGATTATCATGGCTGGTAACAAAGTCATGTCATTGAGAAGCTCGAGAGGTATCCTAGGAGGTCTAAAGCCACTAAAGATGTATAGCCATATAAATGCTAGGGCAGTGGTTAGCGCTGAGCCGAGATCGTTTTCGTTTGATAGTATTACGACGCCTCACCTTTTATCATCATACTGTAGCGCAGGATTAAGGCAAGCGGGAAGCGAATCAGGAGCAAGTACGCCACCATTGAACCGACTATGGAAATGACGACAAATAGAAGTCTCATATCTATGCCCAAATATTCGAAATAGCGAGGTTCAAGCAAAGGATTCTTGCAGAAGGTCATCTTTGGTCGTCAATACAGAACAGCTGAGTCTTCAAATTTGAAACTTACAATGCTCGTGATCAGAAAGACTGCCTCGAAAAGCCACTTGCGGTTAGCTTTGGTAGGTGCCTCCTGTGGCACCGCCTGAACTTCAGCAACACCACTCTCAGTGTCTGTTTGGGTGATTGGGACCGATGCGTTAGCAATGGGTGTGCGATGATGTTCAGATTTGTTACTAGGCGAAATGCTCAATCGTAAACCATCAATGCGGAGCGATCCGTCGAGATCGCGTCGGTCAAGTCTGAGCATCTCCTCTCGATGAAATGTGCCGCGTCTCCAATCATAAGAACACAAGGCTACACGCTGCATTCCATCCCATTCTCCGAGGATCAGCATAGCGACTGGGGGCAGAGTAGCCCGAAAGTAAGTGATTGTCATGGCATGCGTATCGACGAGCGTGAATGTATGCCCGGGTTGTGCACCAGGGGCTGTTTGGGGATGATCGGGTGCATCCTCATAGGACGGAGGGGTTATGTTCCTTAGCCTTCCATGGTTAAATCCCCATAGATATTTCTCCACCATTGCAACGTCTGCCTTGCCTTCAATCCCAAGCAACCGATCAACTTCAGATTTGCATGAGCGGCGTTTGGTCAAGAGAAGAATGAGAGGAGAAATAGGCGCGAAAGCGCAACACAACAAGAACTGTACCAATCCGTAATTCGATGGGAACTGTGGGATTCCATCGTTTGACAGGAGCCGGGCAACCCCCGCCAGTAGCAGACATCCTCTTGTCCAGA